>ML663565.1:2468075-2692674 GCA_007570785.1 Antilocapra americana
TTGAAAATCTAATAAGAAAGCTGGCATGACAAGTAGGAATGAGACTTTCATAAAACTGATCAACATTTTGAAACAGAAATGCATTAAGTGTGGTGCTTGTAACTTGACAATTTTCCCCCCACCCTAAATCATTCCTAATACAATCTCATAGATAAGGAATTTTCCATAATGTCATGTGCTTCATCATACTTCCAGTGACCAAGATTCAGAATGCTCTGCACAGGTAAAGAAAGCTGCATGGGTATAATTACAAGCAGAATGTCTTTATTGGAATATTATTATTTTTATTATTAGTTTGCTCATAAGACACCTTCCTTCTCAAAGGGCTCTGGGAAGCATATAAAAATATTAAAACACATTACCTTATGAAGGAAACCAACATGGTAGAACGAAGCTGGGGGAAGAAAGTTGGCTCAGAAGATGAAACATGACTCCAGTTATGTGAATGGGGCCAGGGGATAGTTAGTGTTTAAATAGGCCAAAAGGAGCTTTCATTTTAAATTGTAAATTATATTCCAGATCAGCATATCTTTGTGAGCACTTAACTTCAGGATGGTGTCTGGTAATACATGCTCAGGGTTTCTTAACTAGGATTTTATCAGTAACCAGGAATATCTTACAGTTTTGTTTTCTCCCCAGTCCACCATTGCAGCAAAGCACTAATTTCTCAATATTACACTTCAGTGAACAGAGACTAGAGGGAGAACAGACTATACTTATAAGATGCTTTAATGGACATTTCCTCAATAACCTCTGCCCTTCCTTCCCACTCTTGCTTGTAGAGCAGAGGCTCCAGGAGTGGTAGCGTTTCCAGTTTGGAGAACTAGGCCTGGGAGAGGCAAGGTGTAGAGCTGAGGGATGTCTATGGAGTGGGGACAGGGCTGCTCATTTCTAACAGCGAGCTCCCATGAGGGATTAGTGAGATTGATGGCTTAGGAAGAGTCCTTGACTTTGTGTCTGCTGCTGTTCTAAGTGCTTGGCTTATGTAATTTTATTTAATTCTTATAATAAGCTTATTAGTTGGGTACCTTGTGTGCCGTATTAGTGGCTGTCTTGTGTCCAACTCTTTGTGACCCATGTAGCCCGGCAGTTTCCTCTGGCCATGGAATTCTCCAGGAAAGAATTCTGGAGTGGGTTGTAGTACCTGTCAGCATTTTAAAGGCCCAGATAGGTTAGGTAAAAGGTCATGCAAAGGCCACAGCAAGGGTGGACCCTGGAATTTAGCACAAGTAATCCCACCTGGGCTGGACTCAACTGCCACACTTCAGTTCCCTCTACAGTCGTATGAGATCAGACCACGGACAGCCTTGAACATTATACTTATTATTTATTTACTCTTTATTCTGTTTGCAGACTAATGATTTGTAAACATTTTAAAGACGGTGGAATGCGCCTTCAAATGACATTTTGCCCATATATGAAACAGATGAAAGTGACATGCCTGTATACTAAGCAGGGACACGGAATATCAGCACTGTCAGATCAAAGGTACATGCTCTGGTTGAAGTGGGCAATACCCAGACTCCATCTACCCGCTGCACTCTGCCCTGGCCGGAATACTTGTCTGTGACTCTCTCCGGGACCAGGTTGATCAGAATGGCCGTGTGCAAGGGGAATGCAGGGGTTTTGAATAGAGCAGCATACTCTATTCTCTAGAATAAAGAATAGAATAGGGTCTCTTTAGAACTGATATGCGAGATGACAGGAAGACGGAGAGGGGCAGATGACAACCAGTCAGGGGGCCACTGTGGGGGTCCAGAACTGGTTTGATGAAGGCCTGTTCTAGGTGGTAAAAACAAAGCAAGAGGTGGATGTGAAGGAAGAATTAAGTAGAGGATACGTGGTTGATAGAGGAGAATTACAAAAGTTGAGAAGGTAAATATTTCATCCAAGAATACTTTTTCCTTTTTTATGGTTTCATTTGCTGTGCAAGAGCTTATAAATTTCATTAGGTCCCATTTGTTTATTTTTGCTCTTATTCTATTGCCTTGGGAGACTAACCTAAGAAAAGAATATTTTTTAAATTAAAAAGAAAAACTGTCAAGAGTCATATAGTCTTGACATAGTCAAAATTTTTTTTTGTTGATTTTTATTTTTTTTAGTTCTTTCATTTAGTTCATTTTCTTTTAGAGCAATTTTTTTTTTCTTGGTTCAGAAAACTTTTTTAGTTAAATTTTATTTTTATGTTTTCCTTCCATATTTCATTTTAAAAGGCAGATTTAAGAGCAGGATATATAGAACATGTTGTAATCTGCAAGCACTCAGGCATTAACCAAAAAGCTCACGATTAATTTAAATCTCAGAATGGTCTGTCACTCCTCCCTGATATCAAACAAACAAGAGATTGATAGGGCAGTACCAGACACACAGAGGTGTGTGAGACCCACTCCCAAGTGTGTGGAGTGAGTGGCAGGGCTGTGGTTCTGCAGACCTGACTGCAAGGAATGTACTCCTGGTTTTAAGACTCAGTAGAACATTTATGTTGATTGTGTCAAGCTCTTAAATCTCTTCCACCTCTTGATGTCAACCAATCAGATTATGGAATTTTTGAAAAAAACTTCAGTCTAAATTTAGGTAGATATGTTGCTATGTGGATGGATGAACCTTACCCCAAACAACTACATTTTAGACCCAGAATCATAAATCATTTTTAATTGACAAAAGCTGGTCCCTAAAGAAGAGTAATCAAAATTCAGTGCTGGCTAATGAATCCACTGTGAGAGACAGTTGTAGCTCTGCTGATGGATGTCATTGTTTTTAAACAGCCACTAAATTGTTCCAATTAATTTCATTTGGATTTATGAATAGACATTCATTCTCCTTTGGGCTTTCTAACCTGTCTTTGCCTTAGAAAACTCATCTCAACTCCATTAATCTATGGTGTATTTTTTTCCCAGTGATAAGATTGATACACTCAGGATTTTCTAATTTCTATTTTTTCGAAAACCTGTCTCCAGGGACATCATATGTGATTGGGCAGTTAAAGCAGTCTATTGGGTAAAATATGTGAGAATGATTTAACAGAAGGAGATGTTAATGTAAAGAGAAAGTGTGATTTAATGAGCTCTCTTGAAACAAGTTAGAACACTGACATTGTTGGGGAGGGGAGACTCCCAACACACTCCTGCCTTCAGGACTATTCCAGAAGCTGTAGTGAAGTATTTCTTTAAACTGCAAGAGTGTGAGATCTCTCCAAAGCTTCACAGAAAGCAAAAGAGGAATACTAATGAACACAAACTATAATACAATTCCAATTTTACAGCACACTTAACGTTGCTGATGGCTTCTTAGAGCATAATTAAGTCAAGTCGGAAGGAGATTCTAGTAGAGCAATAGTCCCCTTGGCTGAGAAAGTGAATATTCGTTTAAGTATTATTTACCCTAGGCTGACGACGTGCAAGCCAGCACTGTGGCATTTATATGGGGGATTGCAAGAAGCTATTCAAATTGTTTTGAGTATTTAGTGATTTCCTCTATAGTACAAAGAAACATCTACTTTGGGATGAGGGAAGAAGAGGGGCAATTATGTTTGCACACTTAAATTTCTCTCAATAGAGGACTAAAGAGGCAATACTACCCCTCCAAAAATATAATGCAGTTTTCAAATAACAAGTTGCTTAAATTAACTTAGGGAGCAGTCTTATAGAAGAGTGCATTGACTTTAAAAGTAAATTTCCCTGAGCAGGCTACTTTTTTTCTCGAAATTCATAAAGTGGAAAAGACTGAACACTTTCTTCCAGTGACCACTATGTTGTAATTTTAAAATGCTTGTTAAAAATGAACAATAATATCATTAAGTCTTGAAAAGAATAATCAGAAACTCTAACTGTGTAACCTCAAATGAATTACTTGAAATGTTCTCCTTAACTGGGATGATCCCCCATCCCCTGAACCTGATGGCTTGGTCTTTATCCTTTTAGCTGATGCTGTAATCTTCAGCTCTCAAAAGTTTTCTGCTCGTTTCACGTTAATTCCACTGGCTTGGACTTGCCTCTCATACCTCCTCTTTTCCCTTCTCCAGCTTCACCCAGCAAGAGTTGACTGGGTCATATCCACTTGGGAAAAGGCTTATGTGTACATATCTGACCGACTCCTTCCTATCTTTCCTTTGTCCCATTCCTTTACTTTTTCAAGACTTTATTTACATCCTAGAACTGCTCATGTACTGATCAAAACTTTGCAGTGAAGTACAACAGAAATATCAAATGGGCTTATGTCAGTGAAGGAGTTAAATAGACATTTTCCAGGCATTTGGCCTCAAATTAGCACTCTGGAATGTGGAGAATGTTTTAAACATAAAAAAAGCTGAGTTGTATACTATAATACATGGTAACTTTTTAAATGTTAGGGTTTCATATCACAGAACATACACACTGGAAATTAAATGACCCATTGTTTTGAAACTTCTGCTGTTCAGATACTTACCTAAATACTAGTTATAGTTGATTTAAAGACAGAGGCAGGAACCTCAAGTGCTTTGTGTATGATTTGAGGTTCTGCTTCCATTACTTTTTATAAAAGCTTGGAAGAGTCAAATTCCCAAACACTGGTCTGGAGATTGAGGGCTTATTTTACCCGTACCTTTGGGTTGGGGAGATGTTTACTTTCTTAAAAGGTGGGAAAAAACAAAATACTAGAGCCAACAAATTGATTTTCTGCTGTTTTACTGAAAAAAGACTTTTTCTTTTGGTGTATCAGATAGATTTCAAAGTGTGATATTTCCACCATGGAAAATTAGACAAATTAGACTCTAAGCTCTTTGAGAATCAGTTCAGTTCAGTTCAGTCACTTAGTCGTGTCCAACTCTTTGTGACCTCATGAACCACAGCACGCCAGGCCTCCCTGTCCATCACCAGTTCCCGGAGTCCACCCAAACCCATGTCTATTGAGTCGGTGATGCCATCCAACCATCTCATCCTCTGTCATCCCCTTCTTCTCCTGCCCTCAATCTTTCCCAGCATCAGGGTCTTTTCCAATGAGTCAGCTCTTTGCATCAGGTGGCCAAACTACAAAATGATTTATGATAACATAAATCTTTTGTTTTCTTATAAACTTCACATTATTGTTTAGTTTTCTTTGAGGATGTAGATAGAGATCTTGGAAGAGCTCAGGAAGCCCTGTGATGCCATGACTATCCAGCCAGTGGTCAAGTTGGTAGTGTTCAGAGACAATGGCTTGGGAAGGACCACAAAGCCTTATTGTTTTCCAGCCACTAAATGGTATCTGACTCTTTGTGACCCCATGAATTGCAGCATTCCAGGCTTCCCTCTCCTTCACTACCTCCTGAAATTTTCTCAAACTCATGTCCATTGAGTCAGTGATGCCATCCAACAATCTCATCCTCTGTCACCCTCTTTTCCTCTTACCCTCAGTCTTTCCCAGCATCAGGGTCTCTTCCAAAATGTTGGGTCTTTGCATCTGGTGGCCAAAGTATTGGAGCTTCAGTTTCAACATCAGTCCTTCCAATGAATATTCAAGGTTGATTTCCTTTAGGATTCACTGATTTGATCTCCTTGTCGTCCGAGGGACTCTTGAAAGCCTTCTCTAGCACCACAGTTTGAAAGCATCAATTCTTTGGCACTCAGCCTTCTTTATGGTCTAACTCTCACATCTGTATGCATGACTACTGAAAAAACCATAGCTTTGAGTACACAGAACTTTGTTGGCAAAGTGACGTCTGCTTTTTAATCTGTTGTCTAGGTTTGTCATAGCTTTTCTTCCACTGCTGTCTGGCTTCAAAATGCCTGCCCACACTTTACCATTCCTTTCACTCAGCAACCTCCCCTTTTCCTCACTCCAGTAATTACTTTTTCATGAAGGTAAAATCCCTGCCCTGGAGTTACTCCTTTTGTTACTTGCAGAGAGCCACCTGGCACTGGCCAAGGGGGTCCCAGAGAGGATCTATCTTTTCATTCCTCCCTTCTTTCCCTTTTTTTCCTTCCCCTCTTCTTTTTTCCTTTTCTACCTCCTTTAGGAAGAGCTTATGAGTTTATGATAGTGATTCTTTCATTAATTCATTGCCCTGGAATCTTTGGATAAGATTAGGTAATTTAGGGAGGGAAGGAAGAATTCAGGGAAATTATTCTTGCTTTTTTCCCCTGCCACCAACAAATGAGTAGATACCTTCCTTCATGTGGTCAGCTCTGCTGGGTTTTCTTAACACCTTCCAAATGATCCAGGGTTATCATGGGTTTCCCTATGAAGGATATTAGTAAGACAGGGAGCAATGTGGAAGCTTCTCCCCCTACCACCACTTCCTGGGGAAGGAAAATGATAGTAAAATCAGTAAGTATTGAGAGTGGAATCATGAACAGCCATTGAGTGGGAAATTTCATTCCTTTCAAAATAAAATGTGTGCTGGAAGAATAGCTAAAACCTTTGCTTAGGGTTTTCCTTTCAGTAGTGCATGACACAGAAGATAAAAAGATGGTTTTGGATAAGCTAGGAAGCCCACTGCTGAAGCCAAAAAGAAATGTACGATTGGCGACATCAAAGTAAAAAGATAATTTTACAAGATGCAAGTGAATATGTCTGAATGCAGTGGAGCTTTTCAGGCATCTGCCTATATCCTCAGGCAGAAACTATAAATAAATCAGAACCATTAGGCCATTGTGAAAGCTCATCTAGAATTGTCAAGCCTATTCAATCACACTTTCATTTTAGAAAGATAGCAGAATCTGCCAGAGTATCTGAGAAGACAAAATAGTGATCAAATTTGTTGTCTTATAGAAGATTTCTCCATCATCTATCATCTATCATCATTTCTCTATCATCTCTATCATAGCCCTAATTTCTGCTTTGAATTCACAAAACTTAATGGTGTCAAAGTTATCCTGAAACTAATGTAAGTGGCACAACATTTCTCCAAACAAGTGTCTATTAGGCCATATTTTATGTTTTGGGTTTTCAGGCATGCTAGACAGTTTTCCCTTCCTCTCTTAAAATGCTAATAGTTACTCTGATCACTGTTCTAACACATAAACTTCATCATTTTTGCTTATTAGAAATAAACTTATCAAGAACCTTCCGGAGAACAGGATTGAAAATGAAAAGAGTAGAAAATTGCTTTCAAGGGATGAAAGAGTAAATAAGATGAAAACTGAGGTCTTATAATATCTGACTTCATAGTTTTGTCTATAGCTGTTGCTACAGTTATCCTAGAGGAGAGTAAAGAAAGAAACTGAATGAGGCTGTTTTTATGTGCCTCCTCATCCTCCTGATGTGTGAGGCAGTACATTCAGTGGAATATGGATCACTACTGATGGATGTGGTTTTTGGAGATCTCTTTGCTAAGAAGAGCCATGGTTTTAAGACTGGAAGCTGGTTTTGTTAAGGAGGAATGTTTTGTCTTTTGTTTTTGTCACCATGAGAGAGACTGAGGTTAGTATGCGTGGTATGCAGGAAGCAGAAACTAACCTTAAAAATGTTATGGGTATAAAGAGCAAAAACTTCCCTTCTGCAGTCCTGGTTCCAGAAGAAATGTCAGTGTAACCGTGGTACATAACTGTAATAATAGGGTCATTTAATAGTGTTGCCTAATCTTTTGTTCTTGGTATTAGATTTTTTATTCCCTGTTGAATGCTGAAGACTATCATCTATGTATCTATCTATTGACTTAATTTCTGCTTTGAATTCACAAAACTTGATGGTGTCAAAGTTGTCCTGAAACTAATGTAACGGGCATGACACTTCTCCAGACAAGTGTCTATTAGGTCATATTAACTCATTTAACTCCAGTTAAAGCCATTTAACTCTTCATAGGCACAGGCTTTATGGTTTAAATACCAAGCTAGATCTTTGTGCAAATCCATTATTAGAGTAAATTTGGAGAAGTGAAACTGCTAAGGATTTTGATGCTTGTTGACAATCTGCAATCCAGCAGGGCTGTACTGATTTAAATGATTACCAGTATTGTTTTTTCCCTCAAATACTTGTCAATGAAAAGTATGCAAATTCTTTTCAATATTTGTTAATAGCAGAAGTGAAACTTTAGACACCTAATTTAATTTGCTAAGCTTTTTAAGGCAAATACTTCACTTATTTTCATTTCTTTTTTTTTTTTCACAATAAAGCATTTAGGACACAAGTTTTCCTGTAACCATAGTTTTTATCATCCCTTTTTATAATTAGTTCCAATTGTTATTATTTTGTAAATAGTTTATATTGATAATTATAATTTTTAGTTCAAGTTTCTTATGAGTATTTTAAAATTTCTACGTAGTTGTTCTTAGTTGAAATTAAAGTAAAAAGCATTTTGTAAAAGTTGCATAATGAAGTCCATGTTATGGCAAATTTTTTTAGGTTTTTCCCTATAGCATTTCATTTTATGTTTTGGTAAATGTTCCAAGGATGTTTACAGTTTGCAGATTTTGGCAGGTATCTATTACTAAGGCTTCTAATGTTATCCAAAACTACTATATCCTTTTTTATTGTCCATTTATCAGTCAGAAATGATCCCACTGACAACTACAATCTTAAAAATTATTTGTTGTGTTCCTAATAGCTTTTCTTTTGTATATTTTAATATTTAATATTTGGCATGTCTGTATTTAGTTCTATAATATCATCATTGTAGAATGTAACCTTCATTGATATAAAATAGTTCTCTTTTCTTCATCTAATACTTCTGACTTGAATTCTACTCTGATATTAATAGAGATATTTATTTATTTTTTGAATATTTTTTATGCCATTTTAATTTGTTGTATCTTCCAAATAGCATGCACAATTATGGCTTTGTGTATTGGAGGTTGTTTGTTATTTATTTTGCTTGACTAAAAAGAGGGTATGAAGGAATTTGATTAATTTACTTTTCTCAGGATGACATATTTTTAACTTTACTTCTGCATCTTATTTTATGCCTGCATGTTTTTATTCTTTTTTTCTTTTCCTATCTTTGTTGTAGTTTTTTTCTTTACTGGTTTGGAAATTAGCTTCATATTTATATAACAGTTGGTTATCTTAAAAATAACACATTTCAACCTATATTTATGTATCAATATAAAGAATGAACAGTATATGCTTATTCTTTAATATCAGCATATGAAAATTTCATGGTTGTTTGAAAATACTATCAAGTCAATTTTTCTTTATTTTATTTTATTTTTTTATTCCTTCTTTTTAAAAAAAATTTAATTGGAGGCTAATTACTTTAAAATATTGTGGTAGTTTTGCCATACATTCATGTGACTCAGCCATGTGTCACATGTGTTCCCCATCCTGACCATCCCTCCCACCTCCCTCCCCATCCCATCTCTCAGGGTCATCCCAGTGTACCAGCCCTGAGCACCCTGCCTCATGTGTCAAACCTGGGCTGGCAATCTATTTCACATATGTTAACATACATGTTTCAATGCTATCCTCTCAAATCATCCAACCCTCACCTTCTCCCACCGAGTCCAGCAGTCTGTTCTTTACATCTGTGTCTCTTTTGCTGTCTCGCATATAGGGTCATCATTACCATCTTTCTAAAATCCAAATATATGCATTAGTATACTGTATTGGTGTTTTTATTTCTGGCTTACTTCACTCTGTATAATGGGCTCCAGTTTCATCCTCCTCATTAGAGCTGATTCAAATGTATTCTTTTTAATAGCTGGGTAATATTCCATTGTGTATATGTACCACAGCTTTCTTATCCATTTGTCCTGCCAATGGACATCTAGGTTGCTTCCATGTCCTGGCTATTGTAAACAGTACTGTGATGAACACTGGGGTACATGTGTCTCTTTCAATTCTGGTTTCCTTGGTGTGTATGGCCGGCAATGGAATTGCTGGGTCATATGGCAGTTCTATTTCCAGTTTTTTAAGGAATCTCCACACTATTCTTCATAGTGGCTGTACTAGTTTGCATTCCCACCAACAGTGTAATAGGGTTCCCTTTTCTCCACATCCTCTCCAGCATTTATTGCTTGTAGACTTTTGGATGGCAGCCATTCTCATGGTCTGATTTAAAATAGAGGCCATGTGGTTGTGAAACTGGTCCTGATTTGATAAAACCATGGAGTGTAGGCTGTACCCAAGGTGAGGGCTCTTGTGGGGAGAGGGATTCCCTCACCAAGTTGGGCAGATAACAGACCACACAAGGCTTGTGGCGAGGAAAGAGAGTTTATTGAAATGAAGCAGAGAAGACTTTTGACATAGACATCAGAAAGGGGTAAAAGAATACCTTCATCATTAGCTTGAGCATTATATACCTGTTGATTAATTACTAATAATGGATTAAAAGAGTATATCAAGGTTGTAAAAGTTCTACCAGACCCTCTCCTACAACATATGCCTTGAGAGAACATAGACACAGCCAGAAGGAATAAGTTCCTGTTAAGAAGCAAAAACATGTCCTCAAGCAGATACATTGTTGTTATATAATCATTAGCATAGGACCTAAGAAAAAGTATGTCCTCGGGCAAGATATATTATTGCTATATAATCATTAACACAGAGCCTGAGGAAAAACAAATCCTTGAGTGAGATGTATTGTTTAAAGGCAAAGAATGGGAGCATGCTTTTCATTGGCTGAGTCCTGACAGCCTCTCATTGACTGAGCTCTTGCCAGTAACAGTGAGGAAACCTAGACCTACCCACCAGAAAACCACACAAGCCTTCCCATCCAGGAAACTTCGACAAACCACACATCCAACCCCTCCCATAGAGAGGAACCCCCACAATAAAGGGACAACACAGCAAGATAAACAAGATGAAAAGGCAGAGAAATACCCAGCAAGTAAAGGAACAGGATAAATATCCCCTAGACCAAACAAAAGACGAAGAGATAGGAAGTCTACCTGACAAAGAATTCTGAATAATGATAGTGAAAATGATCCAAAACCTGGAAAATAAGTTGGAGTTGCAGTTCAATAACCTGTAGGCAAGGATTGAGAAGATGCAGGTAAACTTTAACAAGGACTTAGAAGAAATGAAAAAGAGTCAAAATACAATAAATAATGCAATAAATGAGATCAAAAACACCCTGGAGGGAACCAACAGTAGAATAACAGAGATAGAAGACAGGATAAGTGAGGTAGAAGACAGAATGGCAGAAATAAATGAAACAGAAAGGAAAAATGAAAAAAGAATTAAAAGAAATGAGGACAATCTTAGAGACCTCTGGGACAATATTAAACGCACCAATATTCGAATCATAGGAGTCCCAGAAGAAGAAGACAAAAAGAAAGACCATCAGAAAATTCTTGAAGAGATAATTGTTGAAAATTTCCCTAAATTGGGAAAGCAAATAGCCACTCAGGTCCAAGAAACACAGAGAGTCCCAAATAGAATGAACCCCAAGTGGAACACCCCAAGACACATATTAATCAAATTAACAAATATCAAATATAAAGAGCAAATTTTAAAAGCAGCAAAGGAGAACCAAAAAATAACTCACAAGGGGAATCCCATAAGGATAACAGCTGATCTCTCAATAGAAACGCTTCAGGCCAGAAGGGAATGGCAAAACATACTTAAAGTCATGGAAGAAAACAATCTACAACCCCGATTACTGTACCCAGCAAGGATCTCATTCAAATTTGAAGGAGAATTCAAAAGTTTCTCAGACAAGCAGAAACTGAGAGAATTCAGCAACACCAAACCAGCCCTCCAACGAATGCTAAAGGATCTTGCCTAGATAGGAAACACGGATGGGAGAGATAATCTGGAACCCAAAACAATAAAATAAATGGCAACGGGATCATACTTATCAATAATTACCTTAAATGTAAATGGGCTGAATGCCCCAACCAAAAGACAAAGATTGGCCGATTGGATACAGAAACAAGACCCCTATATATGTTGTCTACAAGAGACTCACCTCAAACCTAGGGACACATATAGACTGAAAGTTAAAGGCTGGAAAAAGATATTCCATGCGAATAAAGACCAAAAGAAAGCAGGAGTGGCAATACTCATATCAGATAAAGTAGCCTTTAAAATAAAGGCAGTGAAAAGAGATAAAGATGGACATTACATAATGATCAAAGGATCAATCCAGGAAGAAGAAATAACAATTATAAATATTTATGCACCTAACATAGGAGCTCCACAATATGTAAGGCAAATGCTAACAAGTATGAAAGGGGAAATTAACAACAACACAATAATAGTTGGAGACTTTAATACACCACTCACACCAATGGATAGATCAACTAAACAGAAAATTAACAAGGAAACTCAAACTTTAAATGATACAATAGACCAAGTAGACCTAATTGATATCTATAGGTCATTCCAACCCAAAACAAGGAATTTCAGCTTTTTCTCAAGTCCACATGGGACCTTCTCCAGGATAGATCACATCCTGGCCCATAAATCTAACCTTGATAAATTCAAAAATATTGAAATCATCCCAAGCATCTTTTCTGACCACAATGCAGTGAGATTAGATATCAACTACAGGAGAAAACCTTTCAAAACTTCCAACATATGGAGGCTCAACAACACACTGCTGAATAACCAACAAATCACAGAAGAAATCAAAAATGAAATTCAGTTATGCATGGAAACGAATGAAAATGAAAACACAACAGCTCAAAACCTATGGGACACTGTGAAAGCAATGCTAAGGGGAAAGTTCATAGCAATACAAGCTCACCTCAGGAAACAAGAAAAAAATCAAATAAATGACCTTACTTTACACCTAAAGTGACTAGAAAGGGAAGAGATGCAGAAGCCCAGGTCTAGTAGAAGGAAAGAAATCTTAAAGATCAGGGCAGAAATAAATGCAAAGGAAACAAAAGTGACCATAGCAAAAATCAACCAAGCCAAAAGCTGGTTCTTTGAGAAGATAAATAAAATTGACAAACCATTAGCCAGACTCATCAAGAAACAAAGGGAGAAGAACCAAATCAATAGAATTAGAAATGAAAACGGAGAGATCACAACAGAAAACACAGAAATACAAAGGATCATAAGAGACTATTATCAGCAACTGTATGCAAATAAACTGGACAACTTGGATGAAATGGACAAATTCCTAGAAAAGTACAACTTTCCAAGACTAAACCAGGAAGAGATAGATAATATTAATAGACCCATCACAAGCACGGAAATTGAAACCGTAATCAGAAATCTTCCAAAAAACAAAAGCCCAGGACCAGATGGCTTCACAGCTGAATTCTACCAAAAATTTAGAGAAGAGCTAACACCTATTCTACTCAAACTCTTCCAGAAAATTGCAGACGAAGGTAAACTTCCAAACTCATTCTATGAGGCCTCCATCACCCTAATTCCAAAACCTGGCAAAGATGCCACAAAAAAAGAAAACTACAGGCCAATATCACTGATGAACTTAGACGCAAAAATCCTCAACAAAATTCTAGCAAATAGAATCCAACAACACATCAAAAAGATCATACATCATGATCAAGTAGGCTTTATCCCAGGGATGCAAGGATTCTTCAATATTCGTAAATCAATCAATGTAATACACCACATTAACAAATTGAAAAATAAAAATCACATGATTATCTCAATAGATGCAGAGAAAGCCTTTGACAAAATTCAACATCCATTTATGATAAAAACCCTCCAAAAAGTAGGAATAGAAGGAACATACCTCAACATAATAAAAGCTATATATGACAAACCCACAGCAAACATTATCCTCAATGGTGAAAAGCTGGAAGCATTCCCCCTGAAATCAGGAACAAGACAAGGGTGCCCACTCTCACCACTACTTCTCAACATAGTTTTGGAAGTCTTGGCCACAGCAATCAGAGCAGATAAAGAAATTAAAAGAATCCAGATTGGAAAAGAAGAAGTAAAACTCTCTCTATTTGCAGATGACATGATCCTCTATATTGAAAACCCTAAAGACTCTACAAGAAAATTACTAGAACTAATCAGTGAATATAGCAAAGTTTCAGGATACAAAATCAACACACAGAAATCCCTGGCATTCCTATACACTAACAGTGAGAAATCAGAAAGAGAAATTATGGAAACAATTCCATTCACCATCGAAACAAAAAGAATAAAATACTTAGGAGTATTTCTACCTAAAGAAACAAAAGACTTGTATATAGAAAACTATAAAACACTGATGAAAGAAATCAAAGAGGACACAAACAGATGGAGAAATGTACCGTGTTCGTGGATTGGAAGAATCAATATAGTGACAATGAGTATACTACCCAAAGCAATCTATAGATTCAATGTAATTCCTATCAAGCTACCAGAGGTCTTCTTTAAAGAATTAGAACAAATAATTTCTCAATTTGTATGGAAATACAAAAAACCTCGTATAGCCAAAGCAATCTTGAGAAAGAAGAATGGAACTGGCGGAATCAACCTACCTGACTTTAGGCTATACTACAAATCCACAGTCATTAAGACAGTATGGTACTGGCACAAAGACAGAAATATAGATCAATGGAACAGAATAGAAAGCCCAGAGATAAATCCACGCATCTATGGACACCTTATCTTTGACAAAGGAGGCAAGAATATACAATGGAGAAAAGACAACCTCTTTAACAAATGGTGCTGGGAAAACTGGACAGCCACTTGTAAAAGAATGAAACTAGAACACTTTCTAACACCATACACAGAGATAAACTCAAAATGGATCAAAGATCTAAGCATAAGACCAGAAACTATAAAACTCCTAGAGGATAACATAGGCAAAACACTCTCTGCCATAACCCAAAGCGGGATACTCCATGACCCACCTCCCAGAATACTGGAAATAAAAGCATGAATAAACAAATGGGACCTAATTAAAATTAAAAGCTTCTGCACAACAAAGGAAACTATAAGCAAGGTGAAAAGACAGCCTTCAGAATGGGAGAAAATAATAGCCAATGAAGCAACGGACAAACAATTAATCTCAAAAATATACAAGTAACTCCTGCAGCTCCATTCTAGAAAAATAAACGACCCAATCAAAAAGTGGGCCAAAGAACTTAACAGATATTTCTCCAAAGAAGACATAAAAATGGCTAACAAACACATGAAAAGATGTTCAACATCACTCATTATCAGAGAAATGCAAATCAAAACCACAATGAGGTATCACTTTACACCAGTCAGAATGGCTATAATCCAAAAATCTACAAGCAATAAATGCTGGAGAGGATGTGGAGAAAAGGGAACTCTCCTACACTGTTGGTGGGAATGTAAACTAGTACAGCCACTATGGAAAACAGTGTGGAGGTTCCTTAAAAAGCTGCAAATAGTCCTGCCATATGACCCAGCAATCCCACTGCTGGGCATATACACCAAGGAAACCAGAATTGAAAGAGCCACGTGTACCCCAATGTTCATCGCTGCATTGTTTACAATAGCCAGGACATGGAAGCAACCTAGATGCCCATCAACTGACGAATGGATAAGAAAGCTGTGGTACATATACACAATGGAATATTACTCAGCATTAAAAAAAAAATTCATTTGAATCAATTCTACTCAGATGGACCGAACTGGAGCCCATTATCCAGAGTGAAGTAAGCCAGAAGCAAAAACAACAATACAGTATTTTAACACATATATATGGAATTTAGAAAGACAGTAACAAGAACCCAACATGCGAGACAGCAAAAGGAACGCAGATGTATAGAATAGACTCGTGGACTCTGTGAAGGAGGGAAAGGGTGGGATGATATGGGAGAATGGCATTGAAACATGTTAATTATCATATGTGTAATCAATCGCCAGCCCAGGATTGATTCTCGGGGCTGGTGCATCGAGATTTCCTGGGGTGGGAGGGAGGAGGGAGGGGGAGGGAGGGGTTTCTGGAGGGGGAGCATATGTAAACCCATGGTGATATCATGGCATTGTATGACAAAAACAATAAAAGGGTGGAAAAAAAATAAATAAATAAAGAAGGCAACCCAGGTTAAAAAAAAATAATTACTACTTCAAAAAAAAAAAAGGCAAAGAATGAATGCATCCTTCTTAAGGGGTCTTGGACTCATTATCAACCTGCCTAAAGTTAACTTTATCAGTAGGGCCACCAGAGAGAGGCACCTCAGGGAGTTCACCCTCCAAACCTGTGTAGGTTTGCAACTAAGATGCTTTATGCAATCAGGTCTCAGTGAAACCTGATCCAAGATGAGCAGAAATGGTATCTATTCCTGGATGAATAATTAGCAACTCAGAATAAACCACTTTGTTGTTTTGTTGTTCAGTCGCTCAGTCATGTCCAACTCTTTGTGATGCCAAGGATTGCAGCACACTAGTCTTCCCTGTCCTTCATTATCTCCTGAAGTTTGCTCAAATGCATATCCATTGACGATGATGGCATCCAACCATCTCATCCTTTGTCACCCCCTTCTCCTCCTGCCCTCAATCTTTTCCAGCCTCAGCATCTTTTCCAATGAGTTGGCTCTTCGCATCAGGTGGTCAAATTATTGGAGTCTCAGTTTCAGTATCAGTCCTTCTAGTGAATATTCAAGACTGATTTCCTTTAGGATTGACTGGTTTGATCTTGCTGTCCAAGGGACTCTCAAGAACCTTCTCCAACACCATGGTTTGAAAGCATCAACTCTTCAGCGCTCAGCTTTGTTTATGGTCCAACTCTCACATCCATATATGGCTATTGGAAAAACCATAGCTTTGACTAGATGGACCTTTGTTGACAAAGTTATGTCTCTGCTTTTTAATACGCTGCCTAGGTTTGTCAGAGCTTTTATTCCAAGGAGCAAGTGTATTTTAAATTCATGGCTGTAGTCACCATCTGCAGTGATTTTGGAACCCTAGAAAGCAAATCTGCCACTGTTTCTCTTTTTTCCCTATCTATTTGCCATGAAGTGATGGGACTAGTTGCTGTGATCTTAGTTTTTTGAATGTTGAGTTTTAAGCCGGTTTTTTACTCTCCTCTTTCACTCTCATCAAGAGGCTCTTTAGTTCCTCTTTGCTTTCTGCCCTTAGGGTGTTGTCATTTGCATATCAGAGGTAGATATTTCTCCCATCAATCTTGATTCCAATTTGTGAGTCTTCCAGCCCTGCAATTCACATGATGTACTCTGCATAGAAGTTAAATAATCAGGGAGACAATATACAGCCTTTCCCAATCTGGAGCCAATTCGCCTTTCCATGTCCAGTTCTAACTGTTGCTTTTTGACCTGCATACAGGAGACAGGTAAGGTACTATGGCATTCCCATCTCTTTAAGAATTTTCCACAGTTTGTTATAATCCACACAATCAAAAGCTTTAGTATAGTCAATGAAGCAGAAGCAGATGTTTTGCTGGAATTCTCTTGCTTTTTCTGTGATCCAACGGATATTGGTAATTTAATCTCTGGCTCCTCTGCCTTATCTAAATCCAGTTTGTACAACTGGAAGTTCTCAGTTCATGAACTGTTGAAGCCTAGCTTGAAGGATTTTGAACATTATTTTGCTCATGTGAAATGAGCCAAATTGTGCAGTGGTTTGAACATTCTTTGGCATTGGAATGAAAACCGACCTTCTCCAGTTCTGTGACCACTGCTGAGTTTTCCAAATTTGCTGACATACTGAGTGCAACACTTTAACAGCATTATCTTTTAGGATTTGAAATAGCTCAGCTGGAATTCCATCACCTCCACTAGCTTTGTTCATAGTAATGCTTTCTAAGGCCCACTGACTTCACACTCCAGAATGTCTGACTCTAGGTGAGTGACCACACCATTGTGGTTGTCTGAGTCATTAAGATCTTTTTTTGTACAATTCTTCTGTGTGTTCTTGCCGCTGCATAATTAGCAACTCAGAATAACTCATTAGAGCACAGTGAAGTTGGATATAGTGTAGAGACCAGGTAAACCCCTTCACAAATCCTACAGTTCAGAGTTTAGATTTAATTTGATGGCCAGGAATGCAGTTCTGGTTCCTAAGAACGAAGTAAATTCTGGACTAATCAGCATCTATTGTAGTTCTCTGTTTCCATTAGTTCTTTGGAAAATTCTAAGAAGAATCACACATTTCTCACTCTTGTGTGCACTTTAGGAAATGTTCTCAAACATAGGATTTATGGTATGCAGAGGCAATATTACTTCCACAAAACGTTTTGTTTAAATTCTAATTATTAGAATTTTAACCCCATATAGATGTAATTCTTATGAAGAATTCTACCTACTTATGAAAGAGTCATGATTTAGGACCATCTGTGCTTTATTTAGGTGTGCCTGAACTATTTCTAGAACTATTTCTTATAAAACTATAGAAAAATTCTACTCCTTTTCCCTCCTGACTTTATAAGCATCTCTTTAATCAGCTAATAAGATCTATGGTGAAACTATGACTTGCCTGACCAGTTCTCTGTTTACTGAAAAGGTTAAAAAAGTGATCTAAGAACATTGTTTTGGAAAGGAACCAGTGCTTGCCTCATCTGGAGTGAAAGCAAAAGGAAGAATCCGGAAGTATAAGGTAAACGTAGTGAGTGGGTATATGTAAGGAAATGCAGGCCTGGGGCAGTTTTTTTTTTTTTTTTTTTAAACTCCATGGATTTTAGAAGTTTTTAAAAATATTTATTTACTGTGTTTTGTCCTAGTTGCAGCGTTCGGCTTCTCTCTAGCTGTGTTGTGGGGCTCAGTAGTTGCGGTGCTCGGCCTCCAGAGCGCGTGGGCTCTGTAGCTTACAGGCTTAGCTGCCCCACTGCTTGTGGCATCTTAGTTCCCTAACCAGGGATCAAACCCTGAATTAGAAGGTGGGTTTTTGTTTTAAACCTCTGGGCCACCAGGGAAATTCCAAGGGACAAGTTCTTAATTGATCTTAAGGAAAATAAGTGAAGAAAGCTATCAGGCCTCTAAGTTGGTTTCTGAAAAACTTGCCACGTTTAGTGTCTGTAACAATTAGTGGTAGAAAACCTCTGAGACTGTATGCCAAATATTACTAAACCAGGTCTATTACTGTCTAGTTGTTATTCAACCAAATATAATATTTGGAATATGAGCATGGAGTGTCCTATCTCCCATAACTATCTAGAATGCCATTCATTTTCCTTGGAGTCCTCAAATCAGAGGTTTTTTTGTTTTTTCATTTAACTTCCTACAGTGTGTTGCTTATGTACCCACTGTAACATTTTGTGAAGGAAGAATGAAGCACTGTATGTAAATTGTAATTCATGAAGGATGTCACCCTTTTTAAGTGCATTGTTGTTGTTTAGTCCCTTAGTCATATCTGACTCTTTGAGACCTTATGAACTGTAGCCTGCCAGGCTTCTTTGTCTGTGGGATTTCCCAGGCAAGAATACTGGAGTGGGTTGCCATTTCCTTCTCCAGGGGATTGTCTCAACTCAGGAATGGAACTGACATCTTCTGCATTGCAAACAGATTCTTTACTGCTGAGCCATGGGAGAAGACTTTTAAGTGTATAGTTTGTTGCAAGTGTATACAGTAATGTAGCTATTATTACAGTCAGCATACAGAATATTTCCATAATTCCCTCAAGTCCTTTTATAGCCAATCACCTCTGTCTACCTCAAGATTCCAGCAATAAGTGATCTTCTTTCTGTTTTTACAGATTAAAAAAAATTTTTTTTGTTGTTTAAGCGTCTTAGGAAGGAAGCATTGCATAGATCCTGTATGATCCTGCATATTAAGGGAATGGATCTGTCTCTATATAATTTTGCCTTGAATGTCTTATAAATAGAATCATACAGTTTATAGTATTTTTAGTCTTTTTTGTCTGGCTTCTTTTCATCCACGTCATTTCATGGGTCCAAAGTTCAATTTTTGTTGTTGTGTAGTATTCTATTTTATGGCTCTACCATAATTATAATGTTATTTATCTTCACTAAAAACCTTGTCACCTACAGACCTATAGTGGCCATTTACCTTATGCTCGGCATGTCATGGGTGCTGGGGGTAAACGTGCTAATTAAGATATAATTCTGATGAAATATTTATATAAATAGATGAAGTTAATATAATAAGGCTAGGACAGGGTGAGGTATATTCATGAGTATAGAGAAGGGATATTTAGGATAAATTGAGGTATAAAAAAGAATAAATATCAGCATAGACAAGAAAAATGAAAGAGTGTAGAACAAAGAGGAATGAGCATGAAGACAGGTAATAACATATGAAATGCTAAGAACTTAACTATAATATTAAGTTTAAAGCCTTGGTGGCAAAGGAGGCTAAGAAAATAAGTAGTAGCTGGAACTTGGGAGACTTTAAATGTCATGGAAGGAACTTGTTCTTTATTATGTCATGTGACGGATTCTTTAATGTATTTTAAGATGGAAGAGTTGGGCTGATTTGCATTTTAAGTTTTATTTAGTGTGGCAAGTGAAGTATGAAAATTTTAGGTGGTCTTTGCCAGTAATAATGAGGACCTAAATCAGACCAGGAGTCTAAAAGGTAGAGAATTAAGAATCAGAAAGAAATAAGAAATAAAAAGAACTTGGTTATTGAGTGGTTGTAGATGAAAAGGGATGGAGAGACAGAGAGGGTGATTCCCATAATTCTAGAAAGGATGTTGGGATGAATATTTGTGTAGCTTTGAAGAAGGGAAGTAATTTTAGTTTTGGACATAATGGATTTGAGGTGTCTACAGTGCTTTTAAGAGGAGATTTTTAGTAGGCATTTGTGTTTATGAACATGATTTCACATGTGAAATTAAAACAGAGGTTAAGAATAATCAACATATAGTGAAATACATGGAAATGGAAGAGTTAAATTTCTTGGTGAGTAGGGACAAAAATCCTACTTATGTCTGTGTTTTTCAAGGCTCACAATACAGAGCCTGACATGCAGAAAATGCTCCAAAATATTTATTAAGAAGATGAATTTCCAAATTAAATTCTGTCTTATGTCTGCACATGGAAATTCAAGGGATTTAGACCTATATCTAAGGCATAGAATTGCATGACCTATATAAAGGCAGCTGGATAATATTCTCTATCTATGGCAGATAGAGCTTTGTGCAATGAACAAATAATAACCTTATAGTTATTTTCTGTTTCTGGGTTGTTGAGGGAAGAGAGAAGGCCACCTGGAGCTTGGGTTGCAGAGATTGCCAACCCACCACTATGTCTACCATTTAGCTCTACATTGATTAGGCCTGACTGGGTAAATGAGTGTTTCATCTTGCATTTTTCCACATAAACAGATGTTCTTACCCACATATAAATTTAGAAAACTGTGTGGTTTTAAAGAAAAGGAGGCTATTTTTCCAGTTACGAAAAAGGTGGCTGTTTATCATCACTCGTAAAGACAAGTTTATTTTTCAAAACCCAGGTAAAACTAATCCCAGCTCTTCCAAGAAGCCTTCTCAGATCTTGCCAGTTGGAACTAATCTCTACTCACCGTTTAGTCTTATTTGTTTTGGAAGCTATGTGATAAATTAGAAAGAGCCTGGATTTTGGAGTTAGGTAGTCATGGGTCCTAAGGCTTCCCTGGTGGCTCAGATGGTAAAGTGGTCTGATGGTAAAGCTGGTAAAGAGGGAGACCAGGGTTCAATCCCTGGGTCGGGAAGATCCTCTGGAGAAGGAAATGGCAACCCATCCAATTTTCCAGTACTCTTGCTGGAAAATTCCATGGAATGAGGAGCCTGATAGGCTACAGTACATGGGGTCGCAAAGAGTTGGACTCGACTGAGCAACTCCACTTTTTTTTCTTTTAGGTCCTACCTTGGTGTTGATAGTTACTAAACTTCTCCGACTCTCTCTCCTTATCTGTAAATTATCTATAATGATGCATGTTGGGGTGGGAGGGAGGCCTGTTAAGTAATCATTTCCTCATTTCTAAATTCCAAACCTTGGAAGATACATATGGACAGAGGGACTTAAAATGCTAGTTGCACCTTTCCCATTCATTAATCAGTCAAGCTTCTCCGTCTTCTGTGAGAGGTTGATGAAGAAGCTGCTAGTGCAAGTCATATACTTTTCTTTCCTTTGGAGTAGAGCAGAAGTGGAGAATAAATATTCCCTTATAAAAATACCTAGTTTTAAGTTTACCTTTACACTAGAAATAGAGCTTCTTGCTTTCTTTGGTGCTCTTTATAGCACTAAGTATAGTACTTTAATATGTAGGTTATCATTTGACATTTGTTGAATTGAGTTACAAACAAATCTCATTTGATTCACTAATATAAGGTATTGAATTTCTCTCCAGAATTTTTATATCTCTTTTACCATACGGTCTCTAGACATTGTAGGTCTATTATGACAAATTGAACACACTTGTAAAGCCATTATCTTGATAAAGCAATAGAACACAACCTGCATCCTAAAATTCCCCTCTGAATCCCCTTCCAGAGGTAATGTTAGCTTGTTGCTAACCCTTATATTAATTTTGTCTGTTTTTGAAGTGTATATGTTTGTGGTCTTATCTATTCGAGTTATGTATATAAGATGTTTTTATTACCTTTTGTATAAATGTAACATGTTCACTTTTATTTGCTGTGTCATTTTCTATTGTATAAATGTGTTATCATTTATATATCAAATCCATTGTGAATTGACGTTTGGATTGTTTCCGATATTCTGCTATTATGGATAAAATTGTAATGAAGATTCTTGAACACTTTTTGGATATTTATCTTGAGTACATAGGAGGGAGATTTCTGGGACACACGGTATGTATTTAGCTTTAGTAGATAATGCAAGAGTAATTTTTCAAGCTGGTTGTACCAATTTACATTCCCATTGGGATTGTTTGAGAACTCTATTGCTTCATATCATTATCAACACTGGATAATCTCCGGCTTCTTAGTATTAGCCACTCTGTTGAGCATATCTCATTGTGGTTTGGGTTTACATTTACCTGATGACTAATAACGTTAAGAAAATATTTATCACAACTTTTTTTGCCATGTCATTCAATCATGATAAAATTCTTATTCATGATTTTCATCTGTTTTATTAAATTAAAAATTTTAATTAAATTTTTATTATTAATTTTTGATCTAATTTAGAACCTATTTTCTTTACAATTAGTGCTTTTGGGTGTTCAATTAATAAACTGTTGCCTATGTTGTCATTAAAATATATGTTTCTATTACCTCCTGGAAGTCTCCCCTCCCTCTTTTACATGTACATCTATCTACACTACTCCTAGAATTGATTTTCTGCATATGGTATGAGATAGGGTCTAGGTTCATTTTTTTTTTTTTTTTTTGATAACAAGTTGAACAGGACTCTTTATTAAAAGAAACATCTTTTAAATTTCCCTCTTGTTCATTGGTCACTCTTTGTCATAAATCAATAGTCTATATAAAGAGATTTGTTTCTATATAATAGATTTGTTACTATTATATTCAATTGTTCTGTTGATCTATTCTTGATTACAACAATGTTTTAAAGCTGTAGATTTGCAATGTTTTGATGTCTTGTAGCATAAGTCTTCCAATTTTTCTTCAAAATCTTGGCTATTCTTGGTCCATGGCATTTCCATGGTAAATTTTAGAGTTATCTTGTCAATTTCTGCAAAAAAAAAAAAAAATCCGTTGGCATATTTAAAAATTTGGGGGATAATTTTATACTTACAGAAAAGTTACATAGATAATAGAATTCTCATATGCCCCTCATCCATTTTCTCAAAATAACATTTTATATTACTGTGGTACATTTATCAAAATTAAGAAACTGACAGTGATGTATTACTCTTAGCTGAACTCCAGACTTTATTTGGATTCACCAGGTTTTTCTATTAATGTCCTCTTCCTTTCTGGGATTCAATGCCGTATACCACATTGCATTTTTAAAAAATATATTTTTGATGTGGACCATGTTTAAAGTCTTTATTGAATTTGTCACAATACTGCTTCTTTTTTTAATGTTTGGATTTTTTTGGCTTCAAGGCATGTGGGATCTTAGCTCCCCAACCAGGGACTGAACCCCCACCCCCTGCAGTGGCAGGTGAAGTCTTAACCACTGGACTGCCAGGGAAGTCTCCGTGTTTAGTCTCCACATTTAGTTGCATTTCGTTGTCATGTCTGTCTGGTCTCCTCAGATATGGGACAGTTTCTCAGCCTTTATTTTTCATCATGATTTTGGTAGTCGTAAGGAGTACTGATTAATTCATCTGTAGAATGCTTCTCATCTCAGGTATTCCATTATTTTTCTTATGATACTTCCGGGGTTTGGGTAAAGAATACAGCAGGTGGACTTCCGTGGTGTTATAGTGGATAGGAATCTGCCTGCCGGTGCAGGGAACATGGGTTCAATCCCTGGTTCAGGAAGATTTCATATGCTTTGGAGCAGCTAAGCCCATGCACCACCACTACTGAGCTGGTGTACTGCAACTACTGAAGCCTGTGCACCTAGAGCTGGTGCTCTGCAACGAGAAGCCACTGCAGTGAGAAGCTCATGCACCACAACTAGAGAAAGCCCTCTTGTAGCAATGAAAAACCTAGTACAGCCAAAAGTAAATAAATAAATAACTTATAAAAGAATGCAACACAGCTGACTACACTTCTTATCACATTATATAAGGGAATACGTGATACTCACATGAAATTACTGGTGATGTCAACCTTCATCATGTGGTTAAAGTACTGTTTGCCAGATTTACTCAGTTTAAAGCTATGTTTTGCTTTTCTTACTCCATTCTTTGGAAGTGAGTCATTAAGACTGGCTCACCCTGGAGGTGGTGATGAGGGAGTGGTATTAACCTCCATCTTGGGTAGGATGCACTATCTTTACATATTATTTGGAATTCTTCCATAAGAATGTTTCTTTTCTGTTTATTCAATCATTCATTCATCCTTTCATCCAACCATTCATATCAGTAGGGACTCGTATGTTTGTTATATTTTTAGTTATAACCCAGTACCACTTTATTTATTTTGTTGCTCAAATTGTCCCAGCTTTTGTTGGTTTTGTTCAGTTGCTCAGTCTTGTCTGACTCTTTGAGACCCCATAGACTGTAGCACGCCAGACTTCCCTTTCCTTCACTATCTCCTGGAGTTTGAGTAAACTCATGTCCATGGAGTCAGTGATGCCATCAAACCATCTTGTCCTCTGTCACCCCCTCTTCTCGTGCCCTCAATCTTCCATAGCACCAGAGTCTTTTTTCAATGAGTCAGCCCTTCTCATCAGGTGGCTAAAGTATTGGAGCTTCAGCTTCATCATCAGTCCTTCCAATGAATATTCAGGGCTGATTTTCTTTAGGATTAACTGGTTTGATCTCCTTGTAGTTCAAGGGACTCTCAAGAGTCTTCTCTAACACCACAGTTCATCTGAATTAAATTCACCCATTCCAGTCCATTTTAGTACACTGATTCCTAAAATGTCTGTGTTCACTCTTGCCATCTCCTGTTTGACCACTTCCAATTTACCCTGATTCATAGACCTAACATTCCAGGTTTCTATGCAATATTGTTCTTTACAGCATCAGACTTTACTTTCACCACCAGACACATCCACAACTGGGCACTGTTTCTACTTTGGCTCAGCCTCTTCGTTCCTTCTGGAACTATTTCTCCACTCTTCTCCAGTAGCATATTGGGCACCTAATGACCTGGGGAATTTATTTTTAAGTGTCATATTTTTTTTTGCCTTTTCATACTGTTCATGGGGTTCTCAAGGCAAGAATGCTGAAGTGGCTTGACATTCCCTTCTCCAGTGGACCATGTTTTATCAGAACTCTCCACCATGACCCGTCTGTCTTGGGTGGCCCTACATGGCATGGCTCATAGTTTCATAAAGTTAGACAAGGCTGTGATCTATGTGATCAGTTTGGTTAGTTTTCTGTGATTTTTCCCTCTGGTGGATGAAGATAAGAGACTGTGGAAGCTTCCTGATAGGAGGGACTGGCTGTGGGGAAAACTGGGTCTTGCTCTGGGCAAGGCCATTCTCAGTAAATAGGGAAATTTTTCAGATTGGTTCCTGTATCCATTTGATGTCTCTATAATTTTGTTTTGAAGCATTTCTTTACTTATTGGCACTATAAGATACTCCAGGCCTATCTTTTATATGCCCCACCCTAGACCTAGAATCAGTAATTTCTCCAATAAGCCCTTGTTTCTTTTATTGGAGAAGGATATTTAGAAACCAAGATCTGGGCATTTGGTGTGCTCATTGTTACCACTGCTTCCAGGCCCTCTCAGTGAATAGTACTGTATATAATATATTTGTATATGTAGACACACATGCATACACACATATAAACACAAATATGTGTATTTATATTTGTGTGTGTATGTACATACGCCTATGAATACTAAGCCATGCATATACACATTTATAATTGTTCTGTGTCTATCTTTGTATATACACATATATATAGGCTAAATATGAGTTTATACTGATATTTCTGACTTATGAAATTCCAAAACACTGAAAATAGATGTTGGCAAGGTTACAGATTAACAGGAGCTCTCATTATATGCTGATGGTAATGAAAATAGTACAACCACTTTGAAAAACACTTGGCAGTTTTTATAAAGTTAAACACAGACCCACCAGACCACTCAACAATCACACTCTTAGGAATTTACTGAAGTGACTTGAAAATTTATGTCCCAACAAAAGCTGCTGAATGTTCCTAATAACTTTATTCTTAATTGCTAAAAACTGAAAACATCTAACGTGTCCTTTAACAAGGGAACAGGTGAACTGTGACACAACCATACGATGAAATACTATTCAGCTACAGAAATGAATGAGCTATTGATTCACACACTGACAGAAATGAATCTTTAATGCTTTGTATTAAGAGAAAGAAGTTGTACTCAAAAGACCATATAGTGTATGATTTTATTCATATGACCTTCTGGAAGAGGTAAAACTATAGGAGGTGAAAACAGATTAGTGGTTGCCAGAGCTTAGAAGTAGGGGAATTGTTAACTCTAAAGAGACTTACAGAGGAACTTTATGGTGAAAGAACTGTTGGGGAGTGATGGGCAGGACTATAAGCATTTGTCTAATGTGTGCAAACTAATTCATGCATTTGAAAATTGGTGTTTTGATTAAAAATTATAAGACTGTACACAAAAGGAACTGTACATAAACACTGTACTTTAGTTGGTGAATTTTTTCTTATGAAGATAGAATAGTTTATTAGATAAAGCAATTCTAAAACTGCTTTTAGGTGTATACTGATTAAACAAATAAGTAAATAAATAATAGACGGCAAGTGCCAGGTTTCTTATCAGGGAATAATTATAGACAAACTAGCAAGGAAGACTAAAATGAACCTGATAGTACTGAATTAGAGTTAGAAAATCAGTATAAATTTATGTTTAGCTCTATGTACTTGTTCTTACAGTCACATTTATTAGTATGAAGCTTTTTGTAATCCTTTATTAATGTCTGTAGGGTATATAGTGATGTCTGAATTTTTGTTTTTAATATATTGGTAAGTCGTGATTCCTATTTTTTTCTTGGATAGTCTTACTAGAGATTAATTTTATTAGACTTTTGAATACACCAACTTTGGCTTTATTGATTCTATTGTACATATCATTTGTATTATACTGTTAATTTGTTTTTTATTGTTTCATTTTTAACTTTTTATTTTATTTTGGAGTGTAGTTTAAAAACTTTTGTATTGGAGTATAGCAGACTAACACATTGTTGCGATAGTTTCAGGTGGACAGCAAAAGGACTCAGCAGTACATGTACACTGTATCCATTCTCCCCCAGACTCCTCTCCTGTCTGGGCTGCAGCACAACGTTGAGCAGAGCTCCCTGTGCTGTGCAATAGGACCTTGCTGGTTATACCTTTTATTTATTGAAAAAGTCTTTTTTACACCTTTAAAAAATTCTCTTTTTTTTTTGGCTACACTTGATCGTTGTTGTTTTGTGGGCTCTGTCTCTAGGTGCAGTGAGTGGGGTGCACGGACTTATCACCATGGTGGTTTCTCTTGTTGCAGGGTGCGGGCTCTAGGGCCTGGCGGGCTTCAACAGTTGCAGAACACAGGCTCAGTGATTGTGGCACAGGGCTTAGTTGCTCCGCGGCATGTGGAGTCTTCCCAGATCAAGGATCAAACCTGTGTCCCCTGCATTGGCAGACAGATTCTTATCCTCTCTGTCACCAGGGAAATCCTGGTTATCTATTTTAAATATAGCAGTGTGTACATGTTGATTCCAAACTCCCTAAAATCTCTTCCCTCCATCCTTTCCCCCAGTTCTGCATCTGCAGAGTCTACCAACCATGAATTGTGTGGTATTTACTTACTATCGAAAAAAAATCTGCATAAAAGTGGACTTGCATAGTTCAAACCCTTGTTGTACAAGAGTCAACTATGCATTTGTGTGTGTACATATATATTTTTCAACATTTCTTTATTCTAGTATTTATGGTATGTCTCCTAAAGCAGCACAAAGTTTATTTTTTAATGCAATATTTCACTTACACTTAATTGGAATATTTAGCCTCTATCTAACGATAAGTTACATATAAATTTGTATTTGTGTGTGCTAAGTTGCTTTAGTTGTGTCCAACTCTGTGCAACTCTATGGACTGTAGCCTGCCAGGATCTTTTGTCCATGGGATTCCCCAGGCAAGAATACTGGAGTTGGTTGCCATGCCCTCCCCACCCAGAGATTGGAACTGCATCTCTTACATCTCCTCCATTGGTAGGTAGATTGTTTACCACTAATGCCACCTGGGAAGCTCATATTTATATTTACAATTGTGATTTGTTTCCTATTTATTCCAAGTTTTCTATGCTTCTTTGTATTTAATCCTTTAACTTCTCTTGAATTAAATCTTTTGTATTATTTCATTTCTCCTCTCTGCTGACTGGTTAGTTATATATATATATATTTTTTTTCTTTTGCTTTTTGTCTGATAGTTTCTCTAGAGATTTCAACATAGTTTTGAGTCATCAATGTCTAATACAAATTAGTACTTTTACAATTTCCCAGATAATGAAAGGATCTTAGAACACTTTAATTCCACTTTTCCCCCTCACATTTTATATATTGTTGTCATGTATTTTTATTCCATAGGTTTTTAAGCACACAGACATTATTGTCATTTTGTACAGTCAGTATTACTTTAGATGTATCTTTATTTCTACCTATTATATTGTTCTTTATTCCTTCCTGCATTTCCATATGATTATCTTGTCCCTTCTTCCTGAAGTACTTGCATTAATGATTCTTTTAATATGGATCTAATTTTATTTTCCCCAGAATGTCTTTTTTGCTTTTGCTTTTGATAAATACTATTATTGGAAACAGAGTCTAGATTGGCATTTGCTAATTAGTTATTTTCTCCCAGCACTTGTAATATTCATATTGTCATCTGGATTCTATTGTTTCTGCTGACTAGTCATCCCTGTCTTTTTAAAATGTTTTATTGAAGTATAGCTGATTTATAATGTGTAATTTCTGTAGTACAACAAAGTGATTCAGTTATCAATATATATTCTTTTTCATATTTTTATCCACTCTGGTTTATCATAAGATATTGAATATATTTCCCTGTGCTACGCAGTAGAACCTTGTTATTTTTCTATTCTATATATAATAGTTTAGTTAGTCCTCAGTCTTATTTTTTTAAAGGAAATATTTCCCTTTTCCACCAACTTGTTACTTCAAGATTCTTTTGTCTTTGGTTTTCAGTAGTTTACTATTATTCTTAGGTATGTGCATTTTCATGGTCTGTCCCTAAGCCATGTCCAACTCAGTGCAACCCCATGGACTATATAGCCCACCAGTCCCCTCTGTCCATGGGATTTCCCAGGCAAGAAAACTGGAGTGGGTGCGATTTCCTCCTCTACATTCTTAGATATAGTTTTCCTCAAACTTGTTCTGATTAGGACTTGTAAGCACTTTGCAATTTTGTGGCTTGATAACTTCTTTCACTGTAACCAAACTTAAGGCTGTTTCTTTTTCAAAATTACTTTTGAACTAAATTCTCCTTCTTCTCCCTTTGGGATCCCAAGCATTATCTTGGGATATCATATGTCTTTTACATCCCCCCACCTCCTATATTTTCCATTTTTTTATCTAGTATGTACCTGTCTGAATATTTTCTTTTAGCCTTTAGTCTCACTATTAATTTCTTTGTGTCTATTTCTGTTGTTAACTTACATAATACAGTTTTAATTTTAGCTACTATATTTCTCAGTGTTAGAATTTTTATATGATTTAATAAATTTCTCCTTCTCTTCATCTAATTTATTCAGCATGTTGTCAATAATAAGAGATAAATTAAAATACTTATTTGATAATTTCATATCTTCTCTTTTATGAGTCTGTTTCTGTTTTATTTATCTTTGGTTTTGGTTATATAGTCTTATTTTCTGATATACCTTGTAATGTTTAATTGACTGTAGGACATCAGAGATGAACAACTGTGGAGACAAATTGAACCTTTGGATGGTGCTTTCTGCATCACTGGAGAATTTAGTTTTGCATCTGTCAGGCAGTGAGGGTCAATCACCTTAATCCAATCAAAGATTGAGTTAATTCAAGTCTGGGACTCACTCTTTGCAAGCACTGATTTAATTTTGGTTTCTCTCTATTCTTAAGGTAAAAGGCTTCTGTGTCTGCATAATTTAATATGGACTTTTCCTTTTGAACTACAACTTTTGTCCATCAGTCATAAAACCATGAGGAACTTGCTCAGATTTTTAGCCTCATTTGTTGCCACTTAAAAGAAGATTGATCTATTTTATTTTTGGCTGTGTTGGGTCTTTGTTGCTATTCACCGGCTTCTCCTGTTGCAGGGCACAGGCTCTAGGCCTGTGGTTTCAGTAGTTGTGGCTCACGGGTGCTCACCAGTCGCAGCTGCCTGGCTCTAGAGTGCAGGCTCGGTAGTTGTGGTACATGGGGTTACTTGCTCTGTAGCATGTGGGATTGGGATAGAACTAGTGTCCCTTGCATTGCAAAGTGGATTCTTAACCACTGAAACCACCAGGGAAGCCTCAAGTTGCCACTTTTTGCTCAGCTTCCTGATATCAAAGTTATCACCAGGAAACCCCCCAAAAATGGTTTAAGGGCAAAAGCAGTACCAAATGTTGTTGTTACCCACCCCCCCGCCCCCAACAAGTTTCTCTTCTTTTTGGAATCTTAACTCCTTGGTCCTCATGACTTTGGAAACTTCTCATGTCTTCAAAGAAACAATATCTGTATATATGCATATATACATAGTTTGGTTTTTCTTGCTTTTCATCATGAGTGGTCTGCAACACACTTGTCCATTAATATGGAAAAAAAATTATTATCTATATGATTCTTACATCATGTGTATCTGTAAGATGGGTATAATAATGCTAAAGATTATTGTGAGACTCAAATTAGATCATCATGGGAAAGCACTGAGCAAACTGAAAAACTCTATGCAAATATCAAATATTATTATCCTAGTATAGAACATGATCTCTTTGAAACCTTCAGCAGTATGGCAGAGAAGGATTAATAATTTTTTATTTGTTATTTTTAAAAATGTGGATTTTCTTAATGGACTTGGGTCAACCTAGTGAAGGCACTACTCAGTGTAGAAGTTGGATGCTGTGGAGATAGGGGACCTATGCCTGGAAAAACTGAGCTATGTATTCCCCCATGGAAACCCAAAGGTAGAAGTCATGCCTCAAGAGGACCTTAGTCCCACATAGCAAATCCCAGCAGTGAGAATGCAGCAGGTCACTAGTATGTGTAATAGTCAGAAGCTGTGGCAATCAAGGATAGAAAGGAAGGAAGTGGGCAGGTGACACAGATAATGAGCAATGAGAGGTACTAGAGTATATGTGGTACAGTTCATCAGATGTGGTTGTAAGACTAAACAAAACTCTATGGGATCTGTAATTAACAACCTGTTGTAATTTCATGAGCTTTTAATTTTACATCTCCTCAAGATGTCTACTAGAAATATTTCTTTTATGCTATTTTAGAGATTGGGGTGTGTGACAGCAATATTATATGCTATTGCAATGCAATGAATATTATTATGCATGTCTCTGAATACTGGTGGTATGCTGTAGTAAAGATGTGGGCATGCAAAGGAAGATGTGTGAAAATGAACAGGACAACATGCCAGTTCGAAATGGTCTATCAGTTTAATTAAAAATAATCACCATGACGTCCTTTCTGCTTAGTATTGAAAATATGTTGTTTTCATTATGATAGTTACCGTTATTACTGGTTTGTTGTTTTTGAATCCATAGGATCTGTTAATGGTGGTGGTTTTTGTTGTTGGGTCATTGAGTTGTGTCTAAATCTTTGTGACCCCATGAACACATCAGGATTCCCTGTCCTTCACTCTCTCCTGGAGTTTGCTCAAACTCATGTCCATTGAGTCAGTGGTACTATCCAGCCATCTCATCTTATGTTGCCCCCTTCTCCTCTTGTGCTCAATCTTTCCAGCAACAGAGTCTTTTCCAATCAGTTGGCTCTTTGCATAAGGTGGCCAAAGTATTCAGTTTCAGAATTTGTCCTTCCAGTGAATATTTAGGGTTTATTTCCTTTCGGATTGACTGGTTTGATCTTGTTGTCCAAGGAGCTCTCCAGAGTCTGCTCCAGTACCACAATTTGAAGGCATCAATTCTTCCGCACTCAGCTTTCTTTATGGTCCAGCTCTCACATCCATATAATGACTACTGGAAAAGCCATAGCTTTGACTAGATGGAACTTTATCAGCAAAGTAATGTCTCTGCTTTTTAATATGCTGTCTAGGTTTGTCACAGCTTTTCTTCCAAGGAACAAGCATCTTTTAATTTCATGGCTGTAGTTACCTCCACAGTGATTTTGGAGCCCAAGAAAATGAAATTTGACACTGTTTTTACTCTTTTCCCAATCTGTTTGTCATCAAGTGATGGGACTGGATGCTATGATCTTAGTTTTTTGAATGTTGAGTTTTAAGCCAGCTTTTTAAATTTTCTTCTTTCACCTTCATCAAGAGGCTCTTTCGTTCCTCTTCATTTTCTGCAACTAAAGTGGTATCATCTACATATCTGAGGTTGTTGATATTTCTCCTGGCAATCTTGATTCCAGCTTGTGAGTCATCCAGCCCAGCATTTCATGTGATACACTCTGCATATAAGTTAAATAAGCAGGGTGACAACATACAGCCTTGACATACTGCTTTCCAATTTCCAACCAGTCTGTTGTTCCATGTCCAGTTCTAACTATTGCTTCTGGTCCTGCATACAGGTTTCTCAGGAGGCAGGTAAGGTGGTCTGGTATTCCCATCTCTTTTAAGAATATTCCACAGTTTTTTTGTGATGCACACAGTCAAAGGCTTTAGCGTAGTCATTGAATCAGAAGTAGATATTTTTTGGAATTCTCTTGCTTTTTCTACGATCCTGCTGATGTTGATGGTAGTGGAATGCTATTTTGAATAGAAATCCAGGATGGGTGCTACCAATGTATCTCTTCCTCTCAGATCTGCTGGTCAAGGATTTCAGTGAGGAATGGCACTGATCTCTAACTCACTCACTCTTTCATTTCTTTCTCTCCAGTCTTGCTCAGGGATTTCACTGTTGGCAACCCTCCACTTACTCTTCTTCCCTAGTCCCTACTAGTTCTAACTCCTCTCTGAGCTCAAGCTTTTCACTAGATGTTTTCAAATACAAAAGGTTGGGAATTAGCATTTCCTTTCATGCCAAGTACTGTATCTCATAAAGTAAAAAGACATTTCCAAATAAATCTTACCTATTTTAAAAAGCAGATCTTATAAATAACTATAAAGAACATGGTGTATTAGCTTAGATTGAGTTAATATATGTTCTTAAGTAAAGAGTTATATGAAAGTTTCAAGTTAGTTATTTGGAGTTATAAAGGCCACCTCAAATGATGAATAAGAGAACTGTCAACAATAATATAAAAAGCAAATAGTAATTTAGAGTAAGTATGGAAGGTAGGTCCTAGTGTAAGTGTATTGTTTTTCATAAAAGAGAAAAAATAGATGGAGTTTTGAAAACCAAGGAGTAGAGACTAAAGCATTTTATCTAATGTAATAATGGAAGCTACCTAGAATTAATGCTAGAAACCACTGAGTGATTTTCTTAGAGAAGTGGAACTGGGAGTGCTAAGGGGAGAGATACTTTTTCTTTTAACTGATACGATTCTGTACTCTGATTTTTTAATTTATTGTGTAAAGTCTTCCTTTTATTATAAAAACAGTTTAAAATAAGTGGATATAGACAAATACACATAGCATGAAGATATCAATTATAATGATAAGAAGGAATATTTAAGAAATTTAAAGTACTAAAGATGTGAAAGTGAATGCATTCATAATCTCTACAGTTAAAGAGGAAATCAAAACTAAATGTGTAGTACTCTTCAGAAACATATCTTTGCATAGAGTAGCTGTACTGTGCCATTACTGGTTATATTACTGCATAAACAGCTATTCACCTGTTAATGGGCATTTGAATTGTTTTTAGTTTGGGGCTAATACAAACATCTTACTCATTTACTTATGTAAATATCCTAACCTACATAGAATATGATTTGCATTCTACTTGAAGGACTTCAACATCTCTTATGATGGTGGGGGTTTGCATGTGTGCTAAGTTGCTTCAGTTGTGTCCAACTCTTTGCAACCCTAGAACCATAGCCCACCAGTTTCCTCTGTCCACAGGATTCTCTAGGGAAGAATGCTGGAGTGGATTGCCATGCCCTCCCTGGGGGGACTTCCTGACCCAGGGGTTGAACCTGGTTCTCTTATGTCTCTCCTGCAGGTGAGTTCTTTACCTGGGAAGCCCCATGATAGAGGTTTACTAGTCATCAAACCCATTTTTTAAGCTTTTGTATGTCTGACAGAGACGTTATTTAATCTTCATGCTTGAAAGATATTTTCACAAGATACACAATGCTAGGTTGCCAGTTGATCGCTCTTAGTTCTTTCAAGGTATTTATCAATTGTTTTCTTCTCTGCGTTGTTTCCAATGCAAAAGCTTCTGGACTCCTTGTCTAGGGCCCTTGGTGTATAATATTCCCTTTTTTCTCTGACCACTTTTAAGGTGTTCTATTGATCACCAGTTCTGGGTAAACTAATTATGATGTACTTTAGTATAGTTTTGTAGTCCTTTTGTATTTTTATATTCCTACAAACTTTGTATTTGTACAAATATTCTTGACCTTTGTTCAAGAAATCAGATAATTTCTATTACTGTATGTTCATGTTCACTAATGTTTTCTTCTTCAGTGTCTAGCTTGTTATATGTTACACTCAGTGTAATATTCACAGCAAACATAGTTGTTTTAATCTTTAGAAGTTTGAATTGTGTCTTTTGTATATCTTCTATGTCTTAACTTTTGAATGTATGAAATAGAGTTATATTTGTTGGTATTGTCTATGCTAAAGCTTTTGATTGTGTGGGTCACAACAAGCTGTGGAAAGTTCTTAAATAAATGGGAGTACTAGACCACCTTACCTGCCTCCTGAGAAATCTGTATGCAGGTCAAGAAGCAACAGTTAGAACATCTGGACATGGAACAACAGACTGGTTCCAAATTGGGAAAGGAGTACGTCATCACTGTATATTGTCACCATGCTTATTTAATTTCTATGCAGAGTATGTCATGTGAAATGCCAGACTGGATGAAGCACAAGCTGAAATCAAGATTGACAGGAGAGATATCAATAACCTCAGATACGCAGATGACACCACCCTTGATGGCAGAAAGCAAAGAAGAACTAAAGAGCCTCTTGATGAAAGTGAAAGAAGAGATTGAAAAAGCTGGCTTAAAACTCAACATTCAAAAAAATAAGATCATGGCATCTGGTCCCATCACTTTATGGCAAATAGATGGGGAAACAATGGAAACAGTGAGAGACTTTACTTTCTTGGGCTCCAAACTCACTGCAGTTTGTGACTACAGCCTTGAAATTAAAAGATGCTCCTTGGAAGAAAAGCTACGACAAACCTAGAGAGCATATTAAAAAGCAGAGACATTACTTTGCTGACAAAGGTCCATATAGTCAAAGCTATAATTTTTCCAGTAGTCATGTATGGATATTGAGAGACCATAAGGAAAGCTGAGCGCTGAAGAATTGATGCTCTTGAACTGTGATGTTGGAGAAGACTCTTGAGAGTCTCTTGGACTGCAAGGAGATCAAACCAGTCACTCCTAAAGGAAATCAACCCTGAATATTCACTGGAAGGACTGACGCTGAAGGTGAAGCTCCAATACTTTGGCCACCTGATATGAAGAACCGACTCATTGGAAAAGACCCTGATGCTGGGAAAGATTGAAGACAGGAAGAGAAGGGGATGACAGAGGATGAGATGGTTGGATGATATCACTGATTTGATAGACATAAGTTTGAGCAAACTTCAGGAGTTGGTGATGGACAGGGAAGCCTGGCGTGCTGCAGTCTGTGGGGTCACAAAGAGTCAGATAAGACTGAGCACTGAACTGAACTGTTTCGTTCTTGTCTGCTAACTCTATACGTAGGTCAGGTATTGTTGATATCAACACTTCTCTTCATCATGGGTTGCATTTTCCTACTTCTTCCCATGACCGATCATTTTTGATTGGTTGCCAAATATTGTGGAATTTAGATCATTGGAGGCTGGATATTCTGGTAGCCCTTAGGGGTCTTTTAAATATCTCTTCTATATTTTGACTTAATTTTTTGAACATAAGTTTTAAAATGTTTTCATGTACCCATTCTAACATCTGTATCAGTTCCCAGTGAGTTTTCTGATTGTTTTTTTCCTTCATTAGGAGTCATACTTTCTCTTATTATGAGTCACTTTTTTCTGCTTTGTTGCATGCCAGGGGATATTTTTATTGGATTCCAAACATTATATGTTTTATCTTTGTGTACTAGACACTTTTGTAGACCTATCATCTTGGGCTTTGATCTGGGGTGTTATTAGGTTACTTGTAATCAGTTAGTCTTCATGGATTTTGTTTTTGAGAGTTTTCGGTATGGCAAGAGCACTGTTTAATCTAGGGCTAGATAGTTCTCACAGCTGATGCGAGTCTCTTCTGAGTACTCAATCACCTGCAAAAATAAGGTTTTTCAGTCTGACTAATGGGAACAGATACTTTTTCTTGCCCTGGGTGATCTTGGGTAGTGTTTCCTCTAATCCTTTGGGTAGTACTTTCCCTGGCCTCAAGTTTTTTTTTTCTTCCCCATGAATTTGCCCTGATTAGTATGTTACTGACTCCAGGTGACCTCTGGAGATCTCTGGAGTTTCTTCCTGTACAACCCTCTTCTCTCCAGGACTCTATTCACCTTGGTCTCTGTGGACTATTTATTTTGTTTCCTCAACTCAGATAGTCCACCAGCCTCTGCCTGGTGTTATGCATCTTTCTATTCCGGTTCTTGAAATCTTTCTCAGGGAAGTAAGTTGGTGCAGTTACAGTGCTCATCTCCTTTGTTTTCTATCTCTATACCAATGTCCAGTGTCTTCACAACTACTGTTTCAGTTTTTTTTATTTTTTTTTAGGCCAGAGGGTACATCCAGTTCTTTTTAATTCATTTTGGTCAAAAGTGAAAGATAATAAATTCAATTTTAAAGTGTTAATTTTAGAAAATATTTAAAGAAAGATGTCCTGAAATAATAAGGTAGCAAAAGAAGTATGTGATCTTGCAGCTGGATACTAAATTATTCTAGACTGGGTCTATTGTTAGATATTTACTTTTATGAAGATAGAGACTTCATATAATTTTCAAGCTTTCCCCAAAATGATCTGTAACAATTTTCATAACTGTTGAAGTTTGAGCAATACATCTGTGTATTATTTGAGTATACTAAATGTAAAAACATATGACAGCTTACATAAGGATCAACATATCTAGATTGAAAAATGAAGCTTTCCAGGCATCTTATTTTAAAGCATCAATCTCTTTTAGATATATTTCTTTTAACATGTTGATTTTGATTTATAAAATTTGCTGATAACACTAGAAATGCAACACATTTATTAATTTGACATCATTTTAGGTATTTCAGGACATTTTTAATATATATGAAGTGGAAAATGGTATGAGGCATACTCTATAGCTTGTTAAGTGTATATACTATGAACTGAGTTTTGATCTTTAATAATGGGCTATTTGAATTTGGGGCTTCCCTGGTGGTTCAGTTGGTAAAGAATCTGCCTGCAATGTGGCAACCTGGGTTCTATCACTGGGTTGGGAAGATCCCTTGGAGAAGGGAAGGGCTAACCATTCCAGTATTCTGGCCTGGAGAATCCCCATGGACTGTATAGTCCATTGGGTCACAAAGAGTTGGATACGACTGAGTGACTTTCACTTTTATTTGAATTTAGTTGCAAAATTTACTTGTTTTTTTTTGTTTATTTCATACATTTTGTGCAAAACGTATGGATAAGCTTGTGATAAATAAGATACCAATTAAAGTGATAAATTATACATCAATAATTATAAAGTAATTTCAGTTTGAAATCAGCTTGGCTTGAAACATTTCTGAGTTAGTACATGTAAAGTGTTTAGAACAGGTTCTGGAATGTAATGAGTTCAGTAGAGGGTAAAAATTAAATGATCTCCTCCTGCTTGATTATTTTTTGAGATGTGTATGTTGGAGTGTAACTGCAGTAATGAAGTAATGATACTGCTTCTATAAGCTACTGGATCCTGGCATTCACTTACCACCGATAATGTTTGACTTCTGATGAGACCAGGGTGAGCCACCCGTCAGTGTGGGGGCTTTTTGTCTCTTTCACTCCTTGTTGATAGTTTTTCATTTTCATTCCTGTTCTTGTGGTAGAGTTTTCACTCTCAACTGATGATGAGTGAGGGAGAATATTAAGATAAGTTGCTGTTAGCAAAGAGGGAAATAGAGAATAGATACGTAAGGAAGGAAGGACATTTCTACAGAGGAGGCAGGGGAGCAGTATAGAATCAAGACTCATTTCTTCTAATATTAACTTTGCCAGAGATTTCTCAAGAGAAATGCTTTACCTGGAAATACAGTTAGGAGACAGAGAACCCATGGAATTTTAAAGCTGGAAAAACCTTGAAGTCTGCCAGATAAAAGTAATTTAAACATATGAGAGTGGCGATTATAAGAATTGTAGTGGAACAATTAGTATAAGAAGCTAGCAATCCAAGAACAGTCCCATTTGTTGAGCCCATACTATATGAAAGTTTATTTGCTATATTTATAAGTTACAATTGCAGTATTTTTTTTTCAATTTTTAAAAGTTGACGTATAGCTGATTTACAATGTTGTGTTAGTTTTAGGTGTACAGCACAGTGATTCAATCATATCTCATCATTGTGGTGCTCAGTCCTGTCTGACTCTTTGCCATCCCATGGACTTTAGCTCACCAAGTTCCTTTGTCCATGGAATTTTTCAGGCAAGAATACTGGAGTGGGTTGCCATTTCCTCTTTCAGGGGATCTTCCCAACCCAGGGGCTGAATCCACCAATATATATCAGATTATTTATAAAATACTGAGTATAGTTCCCTGTAGGATATATGAAAAAATGCTCAACATCGCTAATTATTAGAGAAATGCAAATCAAAACTACAATGAAGTATTACCTCATTCTGCTCAGAATGGCCATCATTAAAAAAAATTTACAAAATCATAACTACTGGAGAGGGTGTGGAGAAAAAGGAACCTCCTTACACTGTTATGAGAATATAAACTGGTGAAGTTACTATGAAGAACAGTATGGAGATTACTTCAAAAGCTAAAAATAGAGTTACCATTTGATATTACAATCCCACTCCTGGGCATATTCCAGAGAAGGCTCTAATTTGAAAAGATACATGCACCTCAGTTTTCATAGCAACATACAAGACACGGATGCAGCCTAAGTGTTCATTGACAGATGATGGATAAAGAGGATGTGGTGTGTGCATGTATATATATATACACACAATTGAATATTATTCAACAAATAAAAAGGAATAAAATATTAATAACACCATTTACAGCAACATGGATGGACCTAAAGATTGTCATGCTAAGTGGAGCAAGCTAGACAGAGAAGGACAATTATCACATGATATCTCTTATACATGGAACTTTACAAAGAGATGCAAATGAACTTATTTACAAAGCATAAATAGACCCGTAGAGGTAGAAAACAAGCTTATGGTTACCAAAGGGGGATGGGGGGATGGCTAAATTAGCAGGTTGGATTTAACATATACACATTACTATATATGAAGTAGATAACCAACAAAGAACTACTGTAGAGCAAACTAGATTTTTTTTATAATTAATTCTTTTTTTTTTTGGTAAAGTAGATCCTATATAATAGGTAATATCATCATTATTGACACAAATAATGTTCTATTTCTTTTCAGATACAGAATATCAGTGTTTTCCACAACCTGTAGCATTTTCAAAAGGTAATCATTGAAAAATTATAACCTTTATGCAATTTTTGGACAGTTGTGGGGCTACAGATTCTTCTTTATACTGAAGTTAGTTATCTCTCTGCTACATTCATCCATTGCAGTTCAGTATTTTTTGGAATGAAACAGAATAATCCTCATCCATTTCAGGTTTTGGAGATAGCTGTGCAACCCCCATTATCCTTTAAGTTTTCATCATATGACATGGTCCCTCTCCCCTCAAAATCCTGATTATCTTTCTAGATATAGAGCTGATTGCCATGGTCTATCTTGAGAACAGAGATAAGAAAGAAACATGAAATGTGTTTCATATCATTAAAGTACTTGTGAAATATTGGTTTCCGCCCCCCAATGCTTATTGTGTATTTTTATGCCCAACAGGTGTGACAAGTTAAGAGCTACAAAAGAGGAATTCTAAAAAATAAAATCAGTTTAAGGGGCCTGATGCATTCTAAGTGGCAGTGAAAGTTTAGCAACATGTGCTGCTCAGACATATATGTCCCAGTAATAAAGGACGGATGCCAGTGAATTAACTCATTCAAAAATTATTTTATTCATCCATTCAGTCTTGTAATATTTCTCAAAATGTGTTCTGGGGACCACTCAGCTGAGAAAAATTTTATGTTGTTAGGTAAACTCTACATACTATGTTGCCCCTTTGAGATTCTCTGTAACAATTTTCACCTAAAAGATTCTGGTCAATCCTACCGTAAGGAACCTCCTTTAACATTGCTTCAATCAGCTTTTCCAAACTTTGTTTTGCTATGGAAAATTCTGTGTGTAAATTCATTCCCTTTTTTGCTGAACACGTTTGGTAAAACACTGTCTTAAAACACTGAACCACAGAGTTGACTGGACTTTGTATTCCAAAAATTTCAGTGTGACTATAGCCATTTTTAATGAAAAATGGTTCTTATTGAAAGATTGAGTGGCATCTGAACTTGACTCCTATTTCTGCAGAAGGTTTTGCCACAAAACCCCATGAGAAGGGAACTGAGAGGTCTGTGGAAGAGAGGAAACTAGTAAAGTGTGGCAGCATGTGATTTTGGGGGAAATTCATGAAAGAGATAGGAGACAGGACTATCATAAAACTGGCAAGAATCCTGGGAGATTTTTGTGCGTATTCTGGGGATTTTCTTTAATTAGGACACTATTTCTTAAACAATAATCCATCACATAAGATGTGGTATACTGTAAATCCTCTACATATGAACCTTCAAGTTGTAAACTTTCAAAGATGCAAATCAGTCATGTCAGTCCAATCATGCAGCTTGCCCTCTGCCTCCTATTGCTGATGATCCTTCAGCTCTACCATCTCCCACCTCCTCCCTCTTCTCCACTCATTAACTCTTCTTGCCTGTTCACCAGTCCCTGTACGCCAGCTGTTGTACTGTACTTTTCAGGGTACTGTACTGTGAGATTAAAACTGTTGTCTTTATTTTTTGCATTTATTTTTTTATGTACTGTTTGTGTGAAAAGTATTATAAACCTATTACAGTACAGTACTCTACAGCCAATTGTGTTAGTTGGGTACCTAGGCTAACTTTGTTTGACTTACAAACAAATAAGAACATGCTTTTGGAATGGAACTTGTTCCTATGTAGGGAATTTACTGTATATATGCAATGAAATATTACTCAGCCATAAAAATGAAATAATATCATTTGCAGCAACATGGGTAGACTTCGAGTGAAGTCTAAGTGAAGTAAGTGAAGTAAGCCAGACAGAGACAAATGTATTGCATAACTTATATGTGGAGTTTAAAAAAAGACACAAATGGGCTTATTCACAAAACAGAAGTAGACCCACAGACATAGAAAACAAATTTATGGTTACCAAAGGGAAAAGAATGGGAGGGGAAAATTGAATGTTAGTCACTCAGTTGTGTCTGACTCTTTGTGACTCCATGGACTGTAGCCCACTAGGCTCCTCTGTCCATGGAATTCTCCAGGCAAGAATATTGGAGTGGATGGCCATTTCTTTTTCCAGAGGATCTTCCCAACTCAGGACTTGAACTCAGGTATCCTGAACTGTAGATCAGGTTCTTTACCATTTGAGCCATGATGGAAGTCCCAGGAGAAAATTAGGAAGTTGGATTAACGTATTCATTGGAGAAGGAAATGACTACCCACTCCAATATTCTTGCCTGGGAAATCCTATGGACAGAAGAGACTGTTGGACTATATAGTCCATGGGGTTGCAGAGTTGGACATGACTGAGCAACTAACACTTTTATTTTTCCTACTATATGTAATATAAAATAGATAACCAACAAGGACCTACTGTATAGCACAGGAAGCGATGCTCAATATTATATCATAACCAATAAGGGAAAAGTATGTGAAAAAAATGATATATATGTATGTATAACTGAATCACTTTACTGAAACTAACATCTAAAATAACCCAAATACCTGAAACTAACACAATATTGCAAATCAACTATACTTCAATAAAACAAACAAACAAACAAAAAAATCCACCCAAAACCCAATCAGTCATCATGAATGTATTTGATTAAGTTTGAGTATTTACAGAAATTATTTAAAAGATAGGAAGCCCAGTGGTAAAGAATCTCTCTGCCAATGCAGGAGAAGCAAGAGACTAGGGTTCCGCCCCTGAATTAGGAAGATACCCTGGAGAAGGAAATGAAAGCCCACTCCAGTATTCTTGCCTGCAAAATTCCATGGACAGAGGCGCCTGAGGACTACCGTCCGTGAGGTTGAATATAACTGAGCACACACACACATCTACAAGTGATATAAATGGAGACAAATATATTGTTACACCAAAGAGCTTATAATTCAACCACAGAGAAAACATGTACATCCACGAAATAATCAGATAATGATATAAGGAATTATGTAATTAGTTGCTGAGCTGAGTAGTTTAAGTTATAAATACCCTGGAGTGGAAAGAAGGAAGTTATCCCTGTGAATGGAGTTAGAGAAAGTTTTAAATTTTTAAGGACTCCTCAGAAAGGAGTTTTAATTTGTTTTGATAGCCATTATTGCAAGAGAATAACCATAAAATTTCTTTCTGCTTAAGAGAGATATTTATTGTTGTGAAAGTGAAAGTCGCTCAGTCATGTCCGACTCTTTGTGGCCCCATGGACTATACTGTCCCTGGAATTCTCTACGCCAGAATACTTGAGTGGGTAGCCTTTCCCTTCTGCAGGGGATCTTCCCAATCCAGGGATAGAACTCAGGTCTCCCTCACTGCAGGCAGATTCTTTACCAGCTGAGTCACAAGGGAAGCCCATTTATTGTGGTAGTTCATATAAATTTCTCTTGGTAAGGCTTCAGTGGGAACAGAGAAAGGGCATCTCTTAATAAAAGAACAGCATTGCTATTAGAACATCTTCAGGAAAAGATCATTGTAATTCTCTCTTGTTACCAGAGGGCTTTACAAAACCTATAGGTCTGCACACAGACAACATACAGATCTGCAATTCAGTGATAGCATTTGAAATGTGAGATGACTTCAGAGAACAGCTGGGAAAACTTGAAGAGTTACGATAAGAAATAAGTAAAAGACGAGGTGGAATCTAACAAAGACAGTTTGGTGAAAGTATCAGAAAGAACATGTGTATTTAAGTAATAGAAGAAGATAGAAAAAAAGACACACAGGAAGCAGGTCCATGGGATAAGTGGATGGCTGAGATTAACATATGGACACCAGATAGCAGGATGGGCCAGAAGATAGGAACAGCCACCTGGGATATATATAGTAGTAGATAAGAAGGAAAGGAAATGTCGGATGGGGGGATTTGCTTCCTCTTTTGGAAAGACCAGGGGAGGAAAAAAAAAAAAAAAAAAGGACTACCACATTAAACAATTTAAAAATTACATACTCCCCCTTTTCTCAAAAGGATTATGTAATTTGTAAATACTAAAGCACATCTTTAAAAAAACACTGGCATCACTCTCCATGTTATTTTTAAACACATCTTCATTCATTAGACACAATTAAGTTATTAAGTCCTCTGTTTTAACTATGCAGAACACAGTTCTCACAGCTAGGAGTTTACTGAGGTTTAGAGACATCATGAACAATTCTGAACTTGCACAAAATGTAATTGGCCAATTTGGAGACATTGTTTTGCACGGTATGATATGTCTCATATATTTTTCATATAGAGGCAATGAATTTTATGAGACACACAATAAGCATATGGAAATACATATCTTTTCAGGAGGCTAAGAAGAACAGTAGAGGGGATGGGTGACCAGGAACTGAGCTGAGCCTGGGGACAAGATTTGTGAGCTCTAAAACTTGACAAACTTGGAAAAGACTATTCTAGGCAAGCTTTCTAAGGTAATTACAATACTAATTATATCTAGTGCCTTCCATTTTTTCCTTGCTATAATTTCTTTACTGGTTTTAATTAAGTACTTCTAATGTCTATTAGGAAGATGGAGGAACCAGGAGGGTGAGAATTTTCTCAACCAGACAAGTTTCGCCCTGCCCACATTAATTTTTTGCCCCATCCAACCTGAGCCTCTGTTAATCTTTCATATGATTACATACATTTCTGTTAATTGATGGCTTTTTAAATTCATTTCTTTTGCTAATTCTACAAATTAAGGTTCTACTTAAATTGAGGTTCTTAAATCCCAATCAATATCCTCTTTTGACTGTGTATTAGAGTAAATGGGTAATACTCTTATTGATTGATGTGATGATATTTAACATTACTGATGAAGCTTGACAGTGTCTTTGTGAGGAATGCCTATGAAGTGCTGACCTGTGGTACAAAAGGCCTCATGGAGGATGGATGAGCTTCTATTTGTATAGACAGCCTTGGATCTGGGATGTAGAAAGAGGACATGGCTCCATCCAGTTGTTTTGGCTGAGTCACCACTTCCTGACCACAGTATTTGGTACAAGCACCCTTGTAATTACTTGAGAAGTGCATTTGAAAATTTAAAGTTGAACATACACCTTATAGCATTTAATATGTACAGGCCACTTATCTTTAAAAGGAAGGAAGTTTTGAATTTTTTTCTTCACACAATCATCCAATATATCTTAGCTACCTACTATATGAAAAGCAGTAGAATTGAATGTAGAAATGGATGGAATGAGACCACCTCAAGAAGCTGACATTCTAATAGGGGAGAGAGATCATGTATAGAAATAACCATCTGAGACATTCATTCATTTATTTTTAATTAAGCTTTTATTAGCTGACTACTCTGTGTCAGGAAATATGCTAGGGGATAAGAATATGAAGATGAGAACATAGTATTTGTTCCCAAAAGATTGGGTAACTGGGACAGGGCACTGATATGTAGATGAACAATTGGAACAATGGATAATTGCTATTATATATTTATATAAAGAAGTGTTAAACTCTGCAAAGAAGAGTCAGTCATGGCACCCTGGAAATAAAGAGAATCTTCTCAGGGTGGTTTGGGTCTCCCTGTCCAGTTTTGCAAATAATTCCACTTCCTTTTCAGCAAGTTTGAGTTGGATTTCTGTAATTTACAGTCAAAAGAATCCTGTAAAATTTTGATCCAGTCAGAGCCTGGTGAGTGTATCATTACAAAAGTGCTTGGAGAGATACCAAGGAGCCATGGCAGGATACATATTTTGTCTTTTAACCAGAAAGATGACTTCATTTGCATTTAAACTACCTTCTTGTACATATACAATCTTCTTCCCTATTTTTTTATTTGAATTTATTTCTAGTATTTTATTCTGTGTTTTTTTTGTTAATTTGTGGTGTTTTTTTTCCCCCTCCTATTTTGCTGTTTCTTACTGGATGGATTACATTTTCATCATTACCTGCTTCTCTTTATTATCTGGAAGTTAAAAATTCTATTTCTGTTCTTTTTGTAGCTAGCATTAAATTTTTTAACATCAAATGTTAAGTAAAAAACTAGTCTGTATCTCTACCCTTCTCTCTAATATAGGTACTTTATCATTAGTCATTGTTTCCTTTAGATTCCAAATAATTATTTGGTATTATTTTTAATCCTCTCCCATTAATATTATTAATAATATTGCTATTATTATAATAACAACCCATGCTTGTGTAAGTTTACTGAAGGCTTATAGATTTTTGTTGCTTGGTAATTTATCTTTAACCTATTATTTTCTTTTGGGCTCATTTTATTTATTTTAAAATACATATATTCTTTGCAAGCTATTTCAGGTATCTGGTACATAAAGATCACTAGTCTTCATCTGGAAAAGATCTTTATTTTGACCTATATTTGAAAGTTTAGTTTGTACAACATTCGGGATGAGAGTTGTACTGGATATCATCTTTTTGTCTAAGCAGACTCACTCTCCACTATTCTACATCATTCTCACTTATCAAGAAGCTGAGTTATATAAACTGAATAAAAATCTCTGACTTCAAGTTGGTTAAAGCAATGGATGAGTCTGGCATTGGAGTCTCTCACTGAAGAGAGAAGGAGGATGATGGGATATTTATTTCCTCCACTCTTCTCTGATGGGAGTTACTGTAGGTTGACTGCTTCCCTTGACCAAGGGCCAAAGCTACCATTAGGTGATCTTCCTCACCAACTTTCCACAAGTTCCAATAATTGCTTCTCTCCCTATTTCTTCAGATTTGAGAGTTGTATAATTTCCAGATGTATTAAGATTTTTGTTGTATTGGGGAGATCAAGATGGCAGAGTAAGAGGGTATGGAGTTCATCTCCCCCCAAAAAACTTTAAAAATACATCTATATGTGGAGCAATTCTCACAGAAAACTAACTGGAAATTGGCAGAAGGGCTCCTGTACAGCCAAAACTGTAAGAAAGAAACACATGTAAGTGGGTAGGATGGGAAGAAGAGTATTAGGTCAGGACGTGTGCCCCTGGGAGGAAACCAAGAAAAAAAATGAGATTGCACAAATAGACACTTCCCATGGAGAGAGAAAGAGAGGGTAGAGCCACAAACTGGGCATCTAGGTCCTAAGGTCCCATGTGTAGGAGACAAGCCCTCTTATCTGATGGCAGAACCATTGGGACAGATAAAAAGGCTAGAGAAGCCTAGACTCCACTCAAGAGGAAAGCCTGGGTTCTATCTTGGCCCCAAGCAGGGCAGATAGATAGTTTGCCATAGCAGACTATTTACTCAGCTCCCCAGTGTGGGCTGAGTAAATACCAAAGCCTTGCTCACACCGTGCCACAGCTTGGCACTGGATCTAAGATGGCCAGGACTTAGCAAAAGAATCAACCTAGTAATTCAGAAGTGATCTGCAGGCTGGGGTGTGGTCTAGATGGAGTGGCACTGGCCCCTGTTGGAGCCATGCCGCAGAAGCAGCCCAGACACATCCGCTGCTTGAATTCCACAGCCACCATGCCATGTTCCCTAGTCCCAGCAAAGCAGACGTTTCAGCCCTGCGTAATCCACACCACAGTCTAATTGTAGATCTGAGGTGACCATGTCAGGGGTAAAGCTGCAAATTTGGGCTGCATCTGAGCCGAGCTACACATGCCTACAAAGACAGTGCCTTGTTCCTCTGTAAGTGCACGAGTCCCACTTGCTTCAGCATTCCCCTCCTTTAGGGCAAATGGCTCAGTGTGGGGAGGAGGAAAAGCACACACTTAAAGGGAACAGAGCCAACTGGACACAACCTTCAGGGCTTCCACTCCAGCAACTTGTGGGCAGACTGTGCCCCTGATAGGGTGGCACCTCGTACTCTCTGCAGGCTCTAGTTTCTCCGTCATAAGTCACACCCCGTTCCAAGGTGGCAGCAGCCAGCACACCCCGAGGAAGAATGTGACTGGCGTCTACATCAAACTCAGCCTTCCCACCAAAGAAATCGGACACATGCGGTCTGCAGAGGGACACTGCCACACAAGAACACCCCTTGAAGACCATGAACGGTAACTGTTTCACCTAAATTCATACAGACAAAGACGGTTAAGTAAAATGAAAAGGCAAAGGAACTACTTTCAACTGAAAGAGCAAGAGAAAACCCCTGGGAAAAAATGAAACAGGCATAATCAGCCTACCAGACAATGAATTCAAAATATTGGGAGTAAAATTGCTAATTGAATTAGGAAAAGAATTGATCTAAGCACAGGTCATTTTGATGAGGAGCTAGAGAATATAGAGAAGACTCAGTCAAAAATAAACATCCAGACTAACTGACAGACTAAATGACATGGAAGAAGGTGTTAGAGATCTGGAAAACAGAATAATGGAAAACATCCCATCAGAATAGCAGAGAGAAACACGAATAACCAAAATAAAGTAATCTATGGGATCTATGGGATAATATAAGACAGGACAACATTCACTTTATAGTAGTAGACAAAGGAGAAGAGTGAAAGAATGGGATAAAAATGTATTTGAAGAAGTTATAGCTGAAAACTTCCCACACCTAAATAAGGAAACGGATATCCAGGTGAAAGAAGCAGATAGGGTCCCAAACAAGATAAATAGAAAAGGCCTCACACTAAAATATATCATAATTAAAATGACCAAAGTTAAATCTAAAGAGAGAATTCTAAAGGTAGAAAAGAAAAAAAAGAAAAACAAAGAGTCATATACGTGAGAATCCTCACAAGGCCGCCAACTGATTTCTCTGCAGAATCCTTGCAAACAAGAAGGGAGTGGCATGATATATTCAAAGTCCTAAGAGGGAAAAAAAATGCAACCTAGGATACTCTACCCAGCAAGATAATCATTTAGAATAGAATTTCTCAGAGAAGCAAAACTAAAGAAGTCAGCAGTAGTAAACTTACCCTAAATGAAATGTTGAAGGGGATCTTCCCCTGGAGAATTGAGTCCGGGGCCCCTGCATGGCAAGTGGATTCTTCACCATCTGAGCCACCACTAGGGAAATCCGCAGTAAGGGTTGAAGATCACTTAAATAAGCCAATACATAGATTAAAAGATAAAAAAGTGTAAAAGCAGCTATAACTATGATAACAAGTAAAAGGATAAACATGAAGGTGTAAAATATGACATCATAAACATAAAATGTGGAGGAGGGGAGTAAAAAATGTGAATATTTTAGAATGTTTTTGAACTAAATGACTCTCAGTTTAAAGAAAGTAGATAAAACTATGGATCAACCTATATGAACCCATCCTCAAACTATTCCAAAAAATTGAAGAGGGAATACTCCCAAATTTATTTAACAAGACCATCATTACTCTGATACCAGAAATAGACAAAGACACTACCAGAAATGGAATAACAGGCCAATATTTTTGATAAATAAGCAATTGATGCAAAAATCCTCAATAAAATGTTGGCAAACTGAATCCAACAATATGTAAAAAGGATCATACACCACTATTAAGTTGGATTTACTCCAGGGTCACAAGAATGTTTCAACAAACTCAAATCAATGTAATGCTGATCCACCACTTTAACAAAAGGAAAGATAAAAATCATAATCATCTCATGGTAGTTCTATTTTTAGTTTTTGAAAGACCTCCATACTGTTTTCTACACTGGCTGCATCAATTTACATTCCCACCAGCAGTGAATGAAGGTTCCCTTTCCTTCCACATCCTTGCCAACATTTGTTATTTGTGTTATTTTTGATGATAGTTATTCTGATAGGTGTGAGGTGATATCCACTGTGGTTTTGATTTGTATTTCTCTGATGATTAGCAATGTTGAACATAGTTTCATTGTGCCTGTTGGCCATCTGTATTTTTCTTTGGAAAAATGTCTATTCAGTTCTTCTGCCCATTTTTAAATCAGGTTCTTTGTTTTTTTGATGTTGAGTTACAGGAACACAACATCATTTATAGATGTTGGATATTAATCCTTTATTGGTTTTATAATTTAAAAATATCTTTTTTACCCATTCACTAGATTGTCTTTTCATTTTGTTGATAGTTTCCTTTGCTGTGCAAAAGCTTTAATTAGGTCTCATTGTTTATTTTTGCTTTTATTTTCTTTATTTTAGGAGACATTCAAAAAATATATTGCTACAGTTTATGTAAAAGAGCATTTTGCTTATGTTTCCCTCAAGGAGTTTTATGGTTTCCAACTGTACATTTATGTCTGCAATCTATTTTGAGTTTATTTTTGTATATGGTGTTACATATACATATATTCTAATTTCATCCTTTGTCTACATGTAGTGGTTCAGTTTACCTAGCATCACTTATTAAAGAGACTGTCTTTTCTCTGTTGTATATTCTTGCCTTTTTTGTCATAGATTAATTGACTATAAGTGTGTGGACTTATTTTTTAACTCTATCTTGTTCCATTGATCAGTGTGTCTGTTTTTGTGCCAGTACCATACTATTTTGATTACTGTAGCTTTGTAGTATAGTCTGAAGTCAGACTTGTGCTTTACCAAGTCTGTTCTTTCTCAAGATTGTTTTGACTATTTGTAAGTCTTTTGTGTTTCTACATAAATTTTAAAATTATCTGTCATAGTCTTGTGAAATATGCCTTTGGTATTTTGATAAGGATTGTATTGAATCTGTAAATTGCCTTGAGTAATATGGTCATTTTAACAATATTGATTCTTCCAATACAAGAACATAGTGTATCTTTCCATCTATTTATGTTGTCTTTAATTTTTTTCACCTTATAGTTTTCAGAGTACAAGTTTTTACCTCCTGAGGTAGATTTATTTCTAGTTATTTAATTCTTTTTGATGTGATGGTAGATGGAATTGTTTTCTTAATTTTTCTTTCTGATACTTTGTAATTAGTGTATAGAAATGCAACAGACTTTATATGTTAATTTTGTATCCTACAATTTACTGAATTCATTGATAAACTCTAGTAGTTTTCTGGTGTTGTTTTTAGGATTTCTAATGCAAAATATCTTGTCTTCTGCAAACAGTGACAGTTTTACATCTCCTTTTCTATTGGTATTCCTGTTATTTCTTTCCCTCTGATTACAGGGGCTAGGACTTCCAAACCTATGTTGAATAAATGTGGCAAGAGGAAGGAGGTTTCCTTCAAATGCAATAAATTTGAGAATCTAGGCCCTACCTATCAAGCTGTAATACTGTTTTGTTTCAGCCAAAGGGATGACAGAACTGTTTCTTTTATATAGGATTGCCAATATCCGATGGCTCATCAAAAAAGCATGAGAATTCCAGAAAAACGTATATTTCTGCTTTATTAATATATGCCAAAGCCTTTGACTGTGTGGATCACAATAAACTTTGGAAAATTCTTCAGGAGATAGGAATACCAAACCACCTGACCTGCCTCTTGAGAAACCTGTATGCAGGTCAGGAAGCAACAGTTAGAACTGGACATGGAACAACAGACTGTTTCCAAATAGGAAAAGGAGTATGTCAAGGCTATATATTATCACCCTGCTTATTTAACTTATATGCAGAGTACATCATGAGAAAAGCTGGGCTGGATGAAGCACAAGCTGGAATCAAGACCCCTGGGAGAAATATCAATAACCTCAGATATGCAGATGACACCATCCTTATGGCAGAAAGTGAAGAGCTAAAGAGCCTCTTGATGAAAGTGAAAGAGGAGAGTGAAAAAATTGGCTTAAAGCTCAACATTCAGAAAACTAAGATCATGGCATCCAGTCCCATCACTTCATGGTGGATAGATGGGGAAACAGTGGAAACAATGGCTGACTTTATTTTTCTGGCCTCAAAATCACTGAAGATGGTGATTGCAGCGATGAAATTAAAGGACACTTACTCCTTGGAAGGAAAGTTATGACCGACCTAGACAGCATATTAAAAAGCAGAGACATTACTTTACCAACAAAGGTCCATCTAGTCAAGGCTATGGTTTTTCCAGTGGTCATGTATAGATGTAAGGATTGGACTATAAAGAAAGCTGAGCATAAAAGAATTGATGCTTTTGAACTGTGGTGTTGGAGAAGACTCTTGAGAGTCCCTTGGACTACAAGGAGATCCAACCAGTCCATCCTAAAGGAGATCAGTCCTGGGTGTTCACTGGAAGGACTGATGCTGAAGCTGAAACTCCAATACTTTGGCCACCTGATACAAAGAGCTGACTCAGTGTAAAAGACCCTGATGCTGGGAAAGATTGAGGGCAGGAGGAGAAGGGGATGACAGAGGATGAGATGTCTGGGTGGCATCACCGACTCAATGGTCATGGGTTCAGGTGGACTCCAGGAGTTGGTGATGGACAGGGAGGCACAGCATGCTGCGATTCATGGGGTCATAAAGTGTCAGACACGACTCAGCAGCTGAACTGAACTGAAGACCCTAGAGCCAACTACCTCTGAATGGCTGAAGAAACATTTGTAGTTTTTACGCAAACTAAAAGCTGCTTTCTTCTCTACTTAAACAATAGCTGTCTCCTCTACCGTCCTTAGGGCTTCCCAGATGGTGCTAGTGGTAAAGAACCTGCCTGCCAATGTAGCAAACATAAGAGATGTGGGTTTGATCCCTGGATTGGGAAGATCCTCTGGAGGAAGACATGGCAATCCACTCCAGTGTCCTTGCCTGGAGAATACCAAGGACAGAGTAATCTGGTGGACTATAGTCCATAGGCTCGCAGAGATTCAGACACGACTGCAGCAATGCATATTGACTCACTCTACCATCATTTGCCTTGTGAATTCTAGCTGCTTGGGCCTCTGTGGACAGTCAACTCTGTCTCCTCAACTCAGGGAAGCTCTGGGACTCAATCTGGTTTCCTCCTTTCTCCCTGTACTGTAACCCGGAAGGCTCCCAAGGCAGCAATTTGGGACAATCATAGGGTCTCTTCTCACAAATCACTCCCATGTGTTGCCTGATGCCCGATGCCTTAAGAATCAAACTTTTTATTTTTTTAAACCTATTTGACCTGTTATTTTAGTAATATTTCCATCAATGTTGCATCTCTTTCCTTCTACCTTGATACTTATAATTTATGAGGGATGTATGTAGTTGGCATTTGAGTAACATCAATATACTGTAGTTCCACTTTTTTATTTGACTCTAATTTGACACTATTTTCCATTAGTCAAACAATTTTAATCAAGTGAATAGTAAGCAGTTAAAGTGCAATCACCTGAAAAGTCCTATATTTTATGTGTTTAAACTGTTTTTCATTGGCTTTACTTGTAAGGTGTTGAAGTAGGCGCCCACTCCTGACTCTTTTTTCTGGTGGAGTAAACGACACACTGTTCTGGAGTGCCGATTTGATGCTTTTATGGTTTGTCCAAATAAACTTACCAGCAGTTGTGGTCTTATTGTTGGGGGGTCATCGGTTGTACAGAGAAGCCAAGGAAGCCATGCTTGCGACACCATACCTCTATTCACATCCTGTGATATGGTTTTGCCATTTATTTCGATAGTGTGTATGACCCCTCAGTGATGGCCAAAAAACTCTTCACTGTCTTCAGAGTATTTATTTCCATATTTGTCTTCCCCACTATGTACCAATCCTCACATCATTTGCCCTGAGGAAAATTCATACGTTGCTGCTGAATGACCTGCTGCAGCCTGCATTTAGGACTCAGAGGAACTCCATCATGTCCTATGGGGCCAGCCTCTTGGGTGCACCACATAAAAACCCATTCTGGGGAAGCCATCAGGTTCTATCTTCTTTGGTAAGAATTAGAAGTTGATTTTATGCATTTAAAACTAATTCTTTTCATCGTCATAATAAAAACTTAATTTAAGAAACACATTAGGGTAAATATACAAATGTATACTCTATAGCCAAATTCTAAAATTTAGAATGAGCAGAGCAGGGAAGCAGAACCTTCTGGAAAATGAAGCACATTTTGACAAAGCACATTCTGACAATGCTTATTCCTTCTGGCTATGTTTACTTTACAAAATAGCATTCAAATAGCAAATACTTCAGTTTTAATGAAGTCTCAAAAGGGACAAGCCTGACTTGGGTTTCAGTTCAGTTCAGTTCAGTCATTCAGTCGTGTCTGACTCTTTGGGACTCCATGGACTACAGCATGCCAGGCTTCCCTGTCCATCACCAACTCCTGGAGCCTACTCAAACTCATGTCCATTGTGTCGGTGATGCCATCCAACCATTTCATCCTCTGTCGTCTCCTTCTCCTCTTTCCTTCAATCTTCTCAGCATTAGGGTCTTTTCCAATGAGTCAGTTCTTGGCATCAGGTAGCCAAAGTATTGGAGTTTCACCTTCAGCAGATTTAATTAGATGAAAAAAACTGCTGAAAATTAATAGAGTTTGGCATTTTTGAAATACACTGTCCTGGGCTACTGGTAATTGTAATGACAATTGTTTTTAAGTTGTTGAACCAAAAGTTTGTATGAAATAAGCCATTAGAACTGAGGGAAAAAAATCAAGAACACAGAGATACCATGAGGACCAGGAAATTGTTTTATATCCTCAGGTTTGGCAAAATGTCTTGTAGAAAATTATTAGACTCAAATACTTATGAAATAAAGAATGAATGGAAGAATGGAGTCTGATTCCTTGAAGTCAAGGACTGTGCTTGTCTTGTTCACTGTTAAACTTACAATAGTTAGTTTTGGGTCTGGCGCATTGTACTCAATAAACATGATACTGATTGGGTTAATAAGTGAATTAAAACTACATGGCCTACAGCTAATATTATGTGCAAATTTGCAAATATATTTTCAATTTTGGAAATTTCCTTATATAATTGAGAAGTTATACTAAAAAAAAATCTGAGTCAATGATATACTGGTTAGAGGAATTTACATATTTCTTCCAGTCTAGTGATGAAAGAATTTATTTTGCAAATAAGAGTTCTGTTGCAAAAGCTGGGAATGCAAGAGTTTTTGTGTAGAAGATCCCTTTTTTTTTCCCATTTCTGTTTGAAGTGCATTCCATGAAGAAGAAATGGAAAGATAAAAATGCCAAAAAAGCAGACACAGGAATTTAAAGAGAAAGGAAAATTAGTCAGCAGCCATGCACCACAAATCACTACTCAAAACAATGAAGACTCATGAGATTCAGAGAAAAGATGATGCAAATCTAAGGGTAGACCTCAGGGAACAGATGAGTGCTAATTCGAACATTTCCCTGCTTCTATCTTTTCCTCTCCCCCTCTCCCTTTGGAAGACATTTTTCATAAACTCCTTGTTCATTATAAGTAAAAACGCCCAGTTTTGTCGAGCCCCTCAAAACTAGTTGTGGTGTAAAATGATCATGCTGTCAAGTCACTGTGGAGGCCCAGCTAATGTCAATGGATGAAAATGCCTGGAGAGAGCAGGCCAGGTCAGTAGCATTTCCGTTAGCTGCATTTCTGTTAGTTTCAGTCCTATATGGGTGTAAGAGAGGCTATTTTAGCATCCCATGAGGAAGCAACTGCCACAAAACAAGACTGCCTAACATGAGAAATGCTAATTTTAAAACTGGATCATTTCAGTCTTACTCACTGATGTTAGTCTCCAGCTATTGGTGGAGGTACCTCTGGGTAGTTAGTTAACACACACACAACTGCCCCTAGGTCATTTCCTCTCCTCCCTCCCCTGCCTGGCATGTTGGAGAATCTGTGTGAGCTTGAAACACAGAAGCAGCATCCCCTCTCTTTTCCATTTGGACCCTAAGCAAACAGTAAGACCTAGTTTGTGGGGACTTTGCCATTCCTCCACTGAGCAAAAGACAATTTCCTCTGTGTTGCAACTTACTATTTGGCGAGAGGATAGAAGGGTTGGCAGGACTAGAGCTGGCTACTAAAAGCAGGCACAGTAAAACCTCACAATGATTTGCCTCTTTTTCAGCTTGGCACATCATGTTAGGAGCTGGAATAGAGAAACATTTGTAATAAATTGCAGTTGGGAGAGGGGCAATGGTGCTTCTGTAGAAGTCTTGTGTTTTTATCCCCTCCCCCTCTTTTGGTAACAGCTATGAGCCTCACTTTTGTTTTTCATATTTTAAATTCAGCCTGTACTGAACTTGCCACAGAAATAGATCTGCGCTGACACTCCCACACTCAAGCTGCCGGCTCTGCGTCGCAGGTTTGACATGGCTTGAGCCAATCCAGAAACTAGAAAGTTGAAGTGGCGTGAAAGATGTAGCTGCTTGGAGACCCTCTTCTGCACTAGAAAACCTGGATCGTATTTCATGTCCATCCTGAAAGTCTTACAAACCTTTAACATCGACAGTAGGCTCCTCACACAGTGATTGCCCACACTCACAAGGTCATAAAGGGAATTGCTTTATGACACAGGCATATATATGTATATACTTTTTTTTTTTTGCCTAAGTGAAAGGGTACAGCAGGAATCTTTCTCACTTGGACAAGCTCTCTTGCAGATGCCTGATGCCTGGAAGTCAGATTAATGGAACTGCTGGGTGAGGGCCAGCAGACAGAGTGGGAGGTCAGCATCAGGGAGGCCTAGAGGGAGGCAGCAGGAGGTCCTGGCAGGAGAGGTGGACAGAGCATTAAAGGTGGAAGTTGGAAAGGCAGCCCAAGATGTCAGGGACCCTTGCCAGAGGGGACCTCACTCCAGGGCTGAAAACCAGAGCAGATCTTCAACTCTTGGAGGAGTCCGAAGATGGAGTGGGGAGAAGGAGAGCCCAGATCTCTATCCCTACAGACTCGTCATATCAGTCAGCATTCATGGAACAACCGAACCAGGCACTGGGCTCACAACGTCCCGTACACCGGTCACTGCCCTTGTCACAATGCATGTCGTCTGTTTATTCACTTTCGTGCATATCACAGGATAGCAAGTTTCTGGAGAGAAAGGTTTGTGTATGCTTTGATTATTGAACAGGGTACCTGGCATACAAACCTTTGGTAAATGTTTGTTGATTGAGTGAGTGACCTTACATTTTCCAACAACCTTGTAAGGTATCGTTATTCCCATGTTCCTGTGAGTGTCAGAGAGATGATGAGCGAGGGGAGGTCCCAGATTCCGCAGATGCAATGTGGCCAGTTTTTCAGACTGGAAGTTCTGGGGGTGGTGAAGGTGGAAACAGCACTAGGGCTGACTTAGTATGAAATCCCTGAGCCACTAAGATTCTGCCAATCTCACTCCCTGGGCCCCACCCTCCCGCCCTGCCCATCCCTGCCGATGCCATAGGGGTAAAGTTGCCAGACAGAATCTAGGACACTCGGTTCATTTGAATTTTAGATAAACAACAAATAATCTTTAGTGTAATTATGGAATCATACAAAATAGTTTCACTGCCCTAAAAATCTATTCATCCCTTTCTCTTTCCTCTTGAACCCTTGACACACTTTTTACTCTCTCCATAGATTTTCCCTATTCTAATAATTGTCATTGGTATATCTTTTTCGTGAGATGTCTATTCAGAACATTTGCCCACTTTTAAATTGGGTCATTTTCTTATTGTTGCATTTTAAGAGTTCTTTATATATTTTGGACACCAGTCTTCTATTAAATACACCTTTTGGAAATAAAAAAAAAATAATCTTTAGTGTAATTATGTCCCAGATATTGTATGGATGTACTTAGATTTAAAAAGTATTCATCGTTTATTTGACATTCAAATATAACTGGCATCCTGTGTTTTTATTTGCCAAATTTGGCAACCCTAGATGGTGATTGATTTTTCAGGGTGCAGGTGAGAATCAGGAGATAGGTTAACCCACCTCAGCATCGGGGTGCTCCGTGGGGAGGAGTGCTAGAACCACTGGGTTTTGATTTATCAGCAGTCTGAGTGCCTTTTTGTTACCTTCTCAGAAGGAGAGCCCGCTGGGTGCTGCTCTTTTTCCCTCACCCCTGCTCTCCGTGCATCTTGCTGTCATATTTCCCAAGAAAGCATGTGGCTGGGCTGGTTTGTCTCTGTTTAGTATGGATGACCCACTACAGAATAGGTGCTCAGTAAATATTTCCTGAATGAATGAACAAATCAGTTTTAAAATGTGTCACCTCCCAAGTAGTTGATTTCCTTTCTTCCAGACTGTCCACAGCCAACTTTGGCTGCATATTCTCAGGTTTAATTGGCTGTGGCTGAAGTATCAGGGCCAGTTAGGGCCTCAGTGCAATAGCATAAGAGTATTTTTCTGAAAGAGACCCCCGGGCTGCTTAGGTGTGCTAGGCAATCTGATATTTCATCTTGTCAGTAGGCATGCTCATCAAGTACATTTCACTTATACAGTCAGCCTGTCTGAGAAGCATGGCCTGTCCAGGATGCCAGCCTTTAACCATGAACAACCAATAAGATGTAGCACATCAGTGTTAAGGTGATTATATAATTCATTATCTAAACTGAGATACTTTGATGCAGTAAAGGAGAATGAATGATGAAATTCACAGTGCCACTAAGACAAATGACATAAATTCAAACTGGAATATACTGTGAATAATAAACATCCCCTGGAGTCCCCTGTACACTGTGATCTCCAAATGCCACTCTTTGGGCACAGTAATCAAATTACCTAATTAGCTGCATATATGCCCCGAACTGTTCTTCCTTGAGGCTTTTTCTCAAGATAGTTTATCAAGAGAGTCTATGAGACTGTTTCCCTCACATATCTGACTCATATAATACTTAGCTGAGTATATTTCTGTCTCCATCACAGATTAGAGTTTCTTAAAGATGAAGGTCTATGCCATTTACCTTTATATGCCAGCACATGGCACAGTTCCCTACACTTGGAAAGTATACTTGGATCAACAGTATAGACTGTTATGATGGTGCAGTAATAAACTACCCCCACCCTCAAATTTTGGTGGCTTGTAAGAAAAAGAGTTTTTATTTTTTGTACCACATATCCAGAGTTGGTCAGCTTGGGCACTGCTCCACTTCCTGTTTAATCTGGAACCCAGACAAATGAGAATTTTTAAAATCTGGAATGTGGCAGGTCTCATGAAAGAGCAAAAAGAGATGTTGAGTCACAAGCTGGGTCTTAAAGCTTCTGCTCAGAGGGAGAGAGTTACCTTCATTTGCTTTCCACTGCAAAGCTGGTTAGGCAGCCAAGTCTGCTTCAGTAAGAAAAGGAAACAGAATTCTCTCACAAGGAAGAACAGCAAATGTTTTGAACAATAGTACCAAATCTACTATACACCCAGGATATGTGAACGGAATTAAATTTAACATCATTATTTATTTAACTCTATACTCCAGACTTTACTGACATGAAGAATGGGTGAAGTGGGATGTGATGGGGGTGGGGTAGGGCAAAAGCATACTCTGTGTGCATCTGTGAGAGGCCCAGCCTGTCTGCTCACCTTCCTGCTTTCTTTTAAGGCACATTTGCACCTGGGAGGAACAAGGAAAGCTTCAGTTCTAGACTTTTCCTTCCTCATCTAAAAGGATTCTCCTTCTTCCCTGGGTCATGACTGGGAAGAGAGTCTGGCCATTCTAGAATAGTAACTCTCTGATTTCAAACCATGTCAGCTCTGGGGTTATTATATGAATTCCTTCAATTAATTGACACCTATCACCTGCCAAGTACCAGGTACCAGACACTGTCCAGAGGCCCACAAAGGTTTCAGTAATGTCAAGATTCTCGTCTTCAGGCAGCTTGCACTCCAGTAGGGAAACAAGACATGCACAACTAATTCTAGGTGAAGTGGCTTATGTCAAGCCCTCAAAGCTTGGAATTGCTGTGTTCCAGCCCACTTGAATCTGACTGTGAGTCCTGGCAAGACTGGGTTTAACCAGACACACCAGGTGCCGATGCAGTCCCAGTGGTTATTAAAGTGAATACTGTCTTCTTCAGGAAGCCTTTCTCAATTAAGCTAGAGGACGTTGATAATTCCCACCAGACTCAGCTTGACCCCTTTGCTCTCCCTCCTGTGATGTACACTTTAAATATAATTATCAAGATATTTAATTGATTTACTGTGTAATATTTGAGCACACCATAACCCCTGTGATCCAACCCCCAAAATACAATTATACAAATTCAGTTGGATTTTTCTTGGTGATACCACAGTCTAGGGGAGATCATTTCTATTCTGATCTATTCTAATCAGACAAGAAAAGAAAGGAAAGGAGAGGCCTTAGGACCCACCCTGGGCAGACCTCAGGCATTCTCGCCCATGACAGTCCTGTTCTAGGCCACCCTAAAGACCACAGCACTGCTTCACAGAGAGTCGCTTAGCTCCTAGGTGAGCTGTTTCACATCCATGTCTCACTAAGTGGCTTCAAGAAATTTAGAATTAGCTAAGGTCTCAGGAAGGACTTCTAGGTGGTTCAGTGATTGATAAATTGCATGCCAATGTGGGAGATACAGGTTTGATCCTTGGGTCGGGAAGATCCCCTGGAGAAGAACATGGCAACCCACTCCAGTATTCTTGCCTGGGAAATCCCATGGACAGAAGAACCTGGAGAGCTATGGTTCATGGAGTTGCAGAGTCAAACATGACTTAGCAACTAAACACAACAATAACAAGGTCTCAAGACACAGGTCTTAAAATGATCAGATTTTAACTATACCCCCAAGCATACTTCTCAGCAGATTCTAGAGTTTTGATCCATTGATGTTCTGATTCCACACTGATATATCAGACTTATTTTACCCACGAAAAACTGAAGTTCAGGGAGATTTAAATAAATTTTCCTAAGGTCATATATTGTCCAATTGAAACATTCTCCAACTCTAAAATGTTGGACCTATATATGGACTGCAATACATTAGGACATTTGATGGCAAGAAAGACAGGGCCAGTTTTCCTGAGGTCCACATCTGTGTTGATGTCTCTTTTTATATATTTTTCAGTTGATAAGAGTCATGCTAGATAACTCTGGAGAGCATGTGCTGCCTGTTTCACAATAGTACTGATTCTTTAAAAGTCAGATTTCTGAGTCATGTTGAGTTATTCACACAAACAAAACCTGGAAAATGGAATAATAGGGACAAACACAGTGACATCATGTGTCTCTTCTATAAAAGGCTAGAGAGAAGCCCAGAAAGGAAATTTCTGCAGAAGTTAGGGCAAAATTGAATACTGAGCTTTACCCAGTTACAATGACTGATAAAGAAGATTCATATCTGGGGAACTCAACGAAAGTGGAGTATTATCATTAATAAGCAACAAATTGCTGTTGGTATGGAATTTAACTACTTAGCTAAAATTAAACTCTATTGTGAACTCCACTTTACTGGCTCCACGAATATCCTCATATATGTGAGGTTCATTTCTGGATCCTCCTGTGTTTTCTCCAGGAGTCAAAATAGTCCTTGTTTTTCAGGGATAATTTTTATTCATATGTTTCTTGATCCTTGGTTGGAAATAGCTCCCCTCACCTTGATTGCCTCTGATGGGATTTGAATAAGCATCCTTTATAGGCTTCATAAGATTCTAGCCAAGCATATATTATAATTATCATCATGTTTTATTTCCTCTGCTGTATAATAAGCCACCTGAAGACAGGGATTGTGTCTTTTCTCCAGTGTGTCCTCACAAGGCCTAACACCATGCCAAGTACATATTCTACATCCTCCGAATGTGTTTGCTCTAAGGGAAATTGAATTATAATGTTAACTGATAGGGCCAGAGTTGGGTGAAAGCCTGAAAAACAGTTTGCTGATATAAAGGAAACAAAAGAAATTCTGAACCTTGTAAACATCAGAATTAAGATAGGGTAACAATTGCTTTTCAACCTTGGAAAAGATTTTCTCTTCTGTTCATAGCGTATTTTCTATGATATGATTATTTTTTATTATCAAAAATGAGTTAACTACATTATGTTTTAGGCTTAAAAGAAAGTATGTTTCCTTAGGGAAATAGCAAAAAGACTGAAATATTACTTTCTTCCTTTTCTATGCTTATACTATCCTAAATAATACAAAGGCCACCTTAATGACCTGTGTTAGAAAGTTGTCTTTTAAAAATCTTCATAAAATGTCATATTATATTCAAGTTCCCTGTGTAGGGTTGATAGCCCATTTACACTGTTTGCCTTTTAAAAATTCTGCATATTGTGTGGTGGAATAGAGGGCCAGACCCTGTGGGAAACACTGCCTATTTTATAAGTAGACTAGGCTGAGGCCAGCCAGCCTAGAGTGAGAAAAAGATTAAAGGGACAAAGGCCAATCCCTGGCCCACTGTCAGCCTGCCAACACTGGTCAAGAGCAAGTAGATATAGTCCAAGCTCTCCACAGAAGATGCCTTCAGTAGATGAATCACTCTAGTTTAGAGTGACATTTTCTGTGGTCAATTGTGTATATTAGGCTTGTGTTAATTAAGAGTTTGTACAGACATTTGAGATGTATTGATGCTCTAGGTAGTGTGTGTATGTATTATAAAGAACCAACAAGGGGGAATGGATAAAGGAGACAATATTTGCTGAGTACCTTCCATGTTTTAGGTAATGTACCTTACCTAAATAATGACAACGATGGTGGGTCTTCCCAAGTGGCACGGTGGTAAAGAATCTGCCTGCCAATGCAGGAAATTCAGTAGACATCAGAGACTTGGGTTTAGTCCCTGGGTTGGAAAGTTCCCTTGGAGTATGAAATGGCAACCCACTTCAGTATTCTTGCCTGGAAAATTCCATAGAGAGAGGAACCTGATGGGCTACAGTCCATGGAGTTGCAAAGAGTCAGACAGACTGTGCATAGCACACAAAAACAACGATGATGATGATAGAAAAAATAATTTCATTTTTAATAAGTGCTTGCTCTGTCCACACATTTAGCCTTTTAATTCTTCCAGCAAACTTGAAACGTACTCTGTCTGCTTTACAGAGGAATAAAGAAGCTGGTGATTTTAAGTAACTTGTTCAAGGTCTCGGTTAGTACCTAAGCCAGAATTTGGTTTGCTTGCAGGGTCAGCCCTTATCTCAGTCTAGCTTAAGGAACAAAAGAGGGCTTTTCTGTTTTAAAAAATAATTTATTTTAGAATACTTCAGACAAAAAACTGTGAGGCGAGTACAGAGTTCCCTTATACACAACACTCAATTTCACTTGTTAACATAATTGTATCGTTTCTTTGTTATAATTAAAAATAATTGTTAACATATTGAATAGTTTTTGTTATAATGAAAAAGTCCATATTTATGCATTATTGTGAACTAAGCTCTGTTGCTCTTTCAGATTTCCTTAGTTTTAACCCAGAGTCCTTTCTCTATTCCAGGATCCCAGCCAGGATACTATATGAAATTTAGTGATCTTGTCTCCTGGTGCTCATCTTAGTTGTGATAGTTTCACAGACTTCCCCTGTTTTTGATGGCCTTGACAGTTTTCAAGCATACTGGTCAGGTATTTTGTAGATGGTCCCTCAAACAAGGCTTGTCAGTGGCTTTCTTATACTTTGACTGGGGTTATATGTTTGGGGAGGAGGAACACAGACATAAACCATAGTCATCATCACATCGTGCCAAGGTTATGTGCTATCAACATGACTTTTCACTATTGATGTTGACTTTGATTGCCTGGCAGAGGTAATGTTGTCAGGTTTCCCCACTTTAAAATTACTCACAACAAAGTTTTATTGTTGAAATAATCCAGAGAAACCTCACAAAAGTGAATTCTAGCTGGGTCCTCAGGAACTGAGAATTGTTGGGAAGCTACTGATGTTTTCTCTCTGGGACTATAGGCTCTCCCATTCCCTTTACTCTGAGTGTTTTCTTCATTATCTCTCCCTGTTTTTCACTAACTGGTGATAGATTCCTGATGCTCAATAACTCTGATTTTTTGATTTCACTCTTCTCTTCTCTCTCTGCTTTTTGACATGGCTGCTGGCAACCTGCCCCATGAGCCTCTCACCTTGTCCTGGTCAGGGACCTGCTCAGCATGTACCTCACTTGCTTCTAGTTTATTTTCCCCATCACAGCTCCTGGTGCCAGTCGCTGTCATAAGCACTTGTCCCTGAACTAATTTGATCATTAAAACAACACTGTGAGGTGAGACTTCCCTGGTAGTCCAGTGGATAGGACTTGGCACTTTCACTGTCCAAGTGCTGGATCTGGTCCTTGCTTGGGAAACTAAGGTCTTGCAAGCCATGCAGTATGGCCAAAAGACAGAAACAACTCTGTGAAGTAAGTAGAATATCTCTCTGTTTTATAGATGATAAAATTGGGGTCCAGAGAAGGTTAAGAAACTATACGAAATTTTTGTAAGTGATAGACTTGGCCTTGAAGCTAAATTTTTCAGATTCCAAACCCAATGCTTGAATGTCTAAAAGGAATTTAACTGGGACTGTATAGACTTGTACTTGCCCTAGATTAGCCAGCTGGTAAGTGGTGGAGCTGGGCTCAGACCGTGATTTTTGCAGGCTGAAGTCCACCACACCAAACTTGTCTTCCAAAATACCACAATGTGTAGATTAGCCAGATGAATTTTATTGTTTTAGGCCTATTCTGAAAAAGTGAAAATAAAGACGTAAAATGTAATACCCAATCATCTGACTAAATCAGCTCAAGTCTGGGCTTTAAAAGTCTCTGGCATTCATTTAAGTGAGTACTCAATCAGATAAAGCAACTGTAGATATGGACTTTGTGATTAAAATATTCATTAGGAAGTTTGCAAGGATAGTGTATAAGAAGAACAGAAAGAAAAATAAACCATAAAAACATAGAAACTTCAGTGGCACTATTTACAATAGGGAAGACATGGAAGCAACTTATGTATCCATTAGCAGATGAATAAATAAAGAAAATATGGTATTGTTGTATATATACATAATGGAATATTACTCAGCAATAAAAAAGAACAAAGTATTACCATTTGCAGCAACATGAATGGACCTAGAGACTATCATACTAAATGAAGCAAGAGAGAAAGATAGATATTGTATGATACTTATATGTGGAATCTAAAAAAAAATGATACGAAGAAACTTATTTACAAAACAAACTCACAGACATAGAAAACAAACTTATGGTTGCCAAAGGGGAATAGAAGAGGGATAAATTAGAAGTATGAACATAATACTACCATATATAAGATAGATAAACAAAAAAGATTTACTGTATAGCACAGAGAACTATATTCAATATCTTGTTATAAACTATAATGGAAAAAAATCACAAAAAAAGAAAATAGATATATGCATATCTATTTGTACAAAATCACTTTGTTGTTTACTTGAAATTAACACAATATTGTTAATCAACTATATATATAATTTTAAAAATATTTTTGCTTTACAATATTGCATTGGTTTTAATTTAAAAAGGTACTAAAACTTCTATAGTTGGCAAATGTGCTGTTTTGTGGATCTTAATTTGTATGTGCAAGTGAAAGTCACTCAGTCATGTCTGACTCTTTGCAACACCATGAACTATACAGTCCACAGAATTCTCTAGGCCAGACTATTAGTGTGGATAGCCTTTCCCTTCTCCAGGAGATCTTCCAAACCCAGGGATAGAACCCAGGTCACCTTTGTTGCAGGTGGATTCTTTACCAGCTGAGCCACAAGAGAAGCCCCTTGGATGTAATTTGTATGTACATTGGTGCAAATGCTGGGAGCCATGCTTGTTGAAGGTTTTTCCTGTTACTCTTGCTATCCTGGGGTACTGAGTGAATGCCATGGCCTTGAACTTGCAGGAAATAGCTCCACTTAATCTTGACTTTTCTTAATGTATCAGTTTATGTAGTAATGACAAAGTAGTTAGTAGTGAAGGTGAAAGATGATGGCAGCTTAAGCTAGGTGGTAATAGAAGAGGCAGAGGAAAAGAATAAGCAGTTTTAAGATAATGTGTATTCAAAGATGTGGAAGTTGTCAAGGATGATGTGTGGATAGTAGTGTCATTTACTGAGATAGGGATACTGGAAAAGGCATATTTGGTTGGCATGGGATGGAGCAATCATGACTATTTATTAGACATTCAAAGGGAGATGGATATATGGCTAGAATTCAGGAAGAGTTCTGGACTAGAAAGATGTATTATGTGTCATTTATATATAGGTAAGTAAAATTATGGGTATTGTCAAAGCTCCTAGAAAATGAATGAAAAGATAAGAGGGCCTAATGACTAGATAATGATTAATTTGCAAAGAAGAAAAATAAGTAATAGGTTAATAATTGCAGACAACCTGGAAAAAATCCAGGTGAATGAATATGAGAACTGGAAATAGTCCATTGCTAGGAATGAGACTGTTTCAATAAGGGAGATAAGTTATAGAGTAACAGACCTTAGAATCATTAGTAAATTCTTCAATTAATCAAGCAAGGTCAAAATTTCTTCTGTGTCAAACAATAGTTAAAAAACTGAGACTATCAAGACTATTAGGGCCCCAAAAGCTTAGTTCTTTGACACAGCTACTCAGCTACTGAGTTGAGTCAGAAGCTAGCTGTGGATTATCTGTCACTCTACTTCTGATTTCTTCTCTCTATTGTTTCTGTAATTTCTTTCGTCACTTCCATCAAGGACTAGGCAGGGATAGAGAAAGAAAGTTATAGTAAAAAGCACTAGTTTTTTCCCTAATGCTGGTACATAATTGATGGTATAAGAACAAAATCCTGAGAATAACTGCACTTCTAAAATTTTGTTTTTTATTGTTGTCCTGAATCTCATTACTTAAACTAGATTACAAAGTGTCTAACTCTATATATCTTTCTGACCCGGCTCTTTCAATGTTTCAAAGCAATTCAAGTGACTATAATGCATCAAGAAAAAGCAAAGAAGCTATTATCAAGGAGACAATATACATTTGACAACTATTTAATATTTCAATGTCTTTTATGTTCATATCCATGTAAATATTAAAAAGATAATAACAGGTGCAGTTAAATACAGGATCATATAAAATAGTATCCTACTAGCAAAAATAGTTATTTTCTCTCTTTGTTGATTGTTATCCCAGATGAGGAAGAGTCTTCGTATCATAACTCCAATGTTGCACTGGAATGGGATAATATAAAAACTCAGAATAGCTTGAAAATGCTTTCAATTAGAATCAAAACAAAATTAATTTTGTGAGAGCACTTTATTATTCAGAAACTTCTTATTATCTTTGTATCCTGATTGATATTGACTAAACATTATTTAGGATAATGGCTTTTGGACTATTGTATCTTTTGATATGAAATTACATTATGCAATAGAAAGGCAATCATTTTTCTGGTGAACATATCATTCTAATCAAATATTTGGTTTGGCTGTTTCATACCGGAAACAGAGCCATGTCTGGCCTTAGGAGCCATGGAGGAGGCACAAATCTCTTTTGAGATTTAAGCATTCGAAAAGTTCTGTGCTTCATACCATCTCAGTCCTTGACTCCCACCTCAATTAGCCATTGTACTAAACTTTCCCATTACTCACTCTTTTGAATAAAAGCACTGATGTGTAAATGTTATCTTGGAATGATAAGACATAAAATAATTTGTTTAAGATAAGGCATTTCATTTCCTCTTGGGATTAAAACATTTGGGTATCAGAAATAGCCAATTAAACACTCAGTACCCTGTTAACCATCTTGTGAGATATAAAGTAGTATATTTTTTTCATGTCCTCACACAACTTACCTTCTTATTTTAAGCCACACACCCTGAATAGAAAATGAACCTGGCATTCATCTTAACACTGTGAAGATAAGAAGAAAGTAAAAATCTAGAAAAAGTGTGTTCTAATAACCAAAAGAGATCCAAAGCTTGATCTAGGTTTTAACGATCTTTCAATGGAAAAAAAAAATAGCCATTTCTTTTAGGCAGGAGCTTCAATATTCCATTTCATTTTAATTTTTTTAAATCTTATTTATTATTATTCACATATGTGTGTATATATATATATATTTATTTATCTATTGGCTGTGCTGGGTGTTGTTGTGGTGCACAGGCTTCTTTAAATAAGTGGCATGCAAACTTAGTTGCCTTGTGGCATGTGGGCTCTTAGTTCCCCAAGCAAGGATTGAACTCACGTCTCCTGCATTGGAAGGTGTTTTCTTAACCACTGAACCACCAAGGAAGTCCCAACATCTCATTTTAATGGCTCATGAAGTTACCATCCTTGTGTTTAGGTATATTGCTCTTTGTTCTCTAGACCATTCACTTATTTTTCATATTTCACTTATTTACATTCATTTCTCCATCTCAAAAATTGACTCCTCGGTGGGATAAACTGTGGAACTTTGTTCATTTCACTACTTATCACATCTCAGGATACTCCCATCAATAGTCTCTGCCAGTCTTGACCATAACTGAAGGGTCAGGACTCTGTACATGAACACACAGGCCTCCCTGTGGAGACAGAGGCTGAAAGGTGCCTGCTTGACAAACAGGGTGATTCCCTGTGTTCCTGGATCAGAGAGTCTACTTCTGCCGACCTAGTCTAGCTCTGAACTCTGGCAGTAAGGATCGTCTTTTAACTTTTTCCCCTCCTCCCTCAGTCTTGCTGCTCCTGACCATCTGCGCTGTAGCTTGTTATCCTGCAGAGAACCACTTCCCAGCATGGGATTGACACTAGTCTGCAAGACTGATTCCTAAATGTTCTGCACGTTGTCTTTGTGGATGACTGTGGTCACTAACTGAAAGTTAGACAATAAGCAAGTCAGAATATGTCAAGGGCATATGGAAAAAAAACAGTTAAAGAAAAATTACTTGGGTGGAAGATAAAAGTCCGATATGTTTTTATTTAATTTGGCTGAGACAGTATGGTATTAAATTATCCAATCATCCATATTCATTGCCAAAGAGTCATTTTTGTGGTAGCTAAATCTAAAAGAAATCTGTAATAAATAGACATCCATAAATAAAATCAGCTGCCTTATAATTTTTATTGGCTTCAATGAGAGGATAACATAAATAGTATTTTGTTTCTATCATAACACAGTTATTAAGGCAGCATAGTCAAATGTTATTGTAGTTCCTCCTAATTATATAATTACCATTATATAAACCGATTTCCTTTCTTCTGGTTAAAGAAGAGACTGTTTTGTACAGTTCAACAATGTCACTGGTGTGTTAATAAAATACTATTTGTCTCATTCAGGATTCACCCATCATCTTACACTCACAAAATTTTATGCAACATTATCATTACCTCTTTATGGAAGGTAAGAATTTTACATTTGCAGAAAAACAATAGTCTTGCCTTATTCTTAGAGTGAATTTTTCTTAAGAACTAATTTCAATAAAAAATAATTAACCAAGGATCTTTCCAGTTAGAAAAGATGTTGAAATGTATAGTGTGTTTTCTTTATGGAGTATGTATTTCTTTTTTTTAAATTTCATTTATTTATTTGCTTTCTTTACATTATCATGTTGGTTTTGCCATACGTTGACATGAATCCGCCATGGGTATATATGTGTTCCCCTTCTAGAACCCCCCTCCCACCTCCCTCCCGATTCCACCTCTCTGGGTCATCCTGGTGCACCAGCCCTGAGCACCCTGTGTCATGCGTCAAACCTGGGTTGGCGATTGATTTCCGACATTTTCTTAACCTACAGTAGAAGTCTTTACCTGTTTTAGAAAGTCTGTTATCTTGATTTGGGTTAAATTTGAGATATTCTCAAGCCATATGTAATGAAATAGGCAGAACAGATAATGTTTTTGAAATAATAACTTTCCTGTAATCCTTGTTCACAATGCTTTGTAGGAAAGATGGTGAATATCCTTCTTTTTATTTCTTAGACATGGTTTGAAAGGCAACTGGCTTTAGTGGAGTCAGAAACTCTGACCCTGTCATGCTGGGCAACACAGTATATTTGGGCTTCAGCTCTCTCCCTGCAAAGTGAGGCGTTAAACGGAACGCTCTTTGACTTCCCTTTAAATTATATAGAAATTATAAAAAGCTGATTAAGCTGGGTTCTTTGAAACAGATGATAGAGACAAAGGCAGCAAAACAGTGGAGGAAGAAAACCCAAAAAATGGAGAACACGTGGGACGATGTGAGGGTGGCTCTTCATGGCTGGCAGCCTGGCTTTCGTTCCTCCCTCTGTTTCCGGTAACTTTCTCCATGATACCTTGAATGATCTCACACCACAAGGAAAGTCTGGGTGTGGGTTGAAAAGGAAGGGAGTGAATTTTACTGGTTGAGAATGACAGGCTTAGTCTGAGTTTCATTAATTCCTTAGTTCAGTTCAGTTCAGTCGCTCAGTCATATCTGACCCTTTGGACCCCATGAACTGCAGCACGCCAGGCCTCCCTGTCCATCACCAACTCCCAGAGTCCACCCAAACCCATGTCCATTGAGTTGGTGATGCCACCCAACCATCTCATCCTCTGTTGTCCCCTTCTCTTCCTGCCTTCAATCTTTCCCAGCATCAGGGTCTTTTCCAATGAGTCAGCTCTTCGCATCAGATGGCCAAAGTATTGGAGTTTCAGCTTCAACATCAATCCTTCCAATGAACACCCAGGACTGATCTCCTTTAGGATGGACTGGTTGGATCTCCTTGCAGACCAAGGGACTCTCAAGAGTCTTCTCCAACATCACAGTTCAAAAGCATCAATTCTTCTGAGTTCAGCTTTCTTAATAGTCAAACTTACACATCCACACATGACTACTGGAAAAACCATAGCCTTGACTAGACGGACCTTTGTTGACAAAGTTCCTTAAGTGATAGTTAAAATAAAGGAACATTAGGTCAGAGTAGTTAAAACAGTAGTTAAAAACAAACAAAAATGACTGCTAATCCCAAATCTACCATAATGTCATTTGAGGCAAAAATTTCAAGAATTAACAAAAAGTTTAGTTACATCATTTACATGATCAATGTATGTCACACCCCTAAAACATATGCTTCTCCTTAAAGTGCTACTCAGAGAATGTTTTTTTCTCTTCTAAATTTGATTCCTAGGTACTCTTTGACTGTGTGTGTGTATGCATGCATGCACATGTGTGTCTATTTTTTATAAAGTCACCTGGAAGCCTATGATGGCCCCAGAGAAGTCTGCCTGCTGGCTGAAGCACATCTTATTTCCTCTAGGTCTGTGCTTGTCATAGTACATTGTGGTGGTCTGTCTTCTTTTCACATCCTAACAAGAAAAGTCCCTTGAGGACAAAAATTGCATCTTATGTTTTCCCAGAACCCAAACTACCTGTGGCTCAGAATGGATCAGGCATGGTGGTAAGGTGGTAATGGGAAGATGGAAGTCCAAGCTTAGATGCTTATGGTTCAGTGGCAGTCTCTAGAGTGAAAAATGTCTATGATGTCAATATATGGCAATAAACCCTAAATTTATATGTGACCCAGGGGACAAATAGATCATAAAATATTTGGTTGTAAAGGTAGAAGGATGAGAAAGTGTGATCACAGAGTAACTTGCCTTATAATCACTGAATATTTGACTTTTCCTATTAACACTAGATACTGCTGAAATTAGAGATAAGAAATGCTGAATTAGAGAATCAGTTCCCTTGTTTCCAGTGAGATGATGATGGTTCATAGTTTCACACAGGTGCAACTTGTCAAGATTTATAACATTCAGCAGTAGGCAATAGCCCCACCTTGCTCCCAACTCCAACCATGTGCCTGATACTCCAGACTGGGAGGAGATACATGCAGGGCTCACCTCCAGATTCTGTCCACTCAGCCTGTTCTCTAGGTCTGGAAATGCTTCCCTCCACTTTACTGTCTGATGATTTCCCACACATCTGTGATAGGTTCAGGATGCCTGCTAATCCTCTCATTGAGAGATGGAGTCTGTTTCCCTTTACTTTGAATCTGGTTTGACTCTGTGACTACTTGACTGATAGACTGTGATGATCCCAAGCCTTGGAGACTGGCAGCTTCCACTTCCTATCTCTTGGAATGTGGGCTCTGGAGGAAACTAGCTGTCACGTGACAGGCCTGGCTCCCCTGAGACCGCCATGCCTTTGAGAAGCCCAGGCCCAGTGGAGAGGCCATTAAGGGTGAGATGTCATGAAGAAGGGGAGAGGCCAAGGGACACTGAGGTACCAGGGAGATAAGTGAGGGAGCCTCGTGGTAGTGGATGCTCTGCCCCAGCTGCGTCAACTAACACCCATGGGTCAGAGACGAACCACTCACCTGAGCCCATCTTGAATTCCTGACCAGCAAAGTCATGAGCAAAATAAGATGAGTACTTTAAGGCAGTAGGTTTTAGTGTAGTTTGTTACATAGTACTAAACACCTGAAACAATATCCTTCAAGACTGTGGGCAGCAAGTGTCATATCTGGGGGACAGATTTAATCTCCCCCAACTTCTCCCATGTTCCTCTGTCCAAAGCAGTCATAGCAGTCACTTTTGGTTGACTATCTCCTATGTATTAGGCACAGTACTTGGCCTTTTACATACATTTTCTCACTGATCTCTCAAAACAAATCTATAAAGAAGATATTACATTGACCAGGAGGTTGGAGGTGGGAATCACCCAAGATTATTGAAGGTCCCACAGGGAAACACTGAAGAGTTGGAATCTGACCCTGGTTCTGTCTGACTCTTTCCACAGCAGAACCCTGTATCCATTCTAGCCTTTGTCTTTGTAGATTACGATTATCTCCTTTTGAATCTTTCTCCACATGCTGCACTGCAAGGAAGAGTTTTCTGTTCACTGTGATGCTCTCCAGTGTCAAGCACTGTGTCTCATGCTCAATCAGTCTTCCTTGAATGAGTGAACAGCCTGTAGAACAATTTCTAGAAAATCAACACAAGGCTTTATTCATGTGAAACACACAGTTGCCTTCTAGTGGAAAGGGAACAACTCTTAGCCATACTTTGAAGTCCAGGTTCTGCAGTCCCTACTGATTCCGTTCTGAGAATATGGGCAATGGTAGCATCCAGTGTGTAGCCACGAGCCTGGGCCATCTTTACCTGAATCTTGAATACATAGTTCTACATCAGCATGTTAACAGGGAACGAACATTATTGTATGCAGTTGCTGTGAGAAAGCCTATCTAATAGATGAGCTTGCTCTAAGTAATGGAGAGAACACAGTCACCTCTGCAGGAGCGTCTCCTTCTGTCTTTCACAGCTAAAGCTATGGGAATTGAGAATGAAAAACTGAGGCTTACTTAAAAGAAGGGAGACAGATAAGCAGCCATAGACAAGGCAGCACAGGTCAGATAGGGATAAGAAGTCCCAGAGATGGGACTTTCTGATTTGCTGGTGCTCTCACTCATATTTAGTACGGACAAAAATTTTCCCTGAGTCTCCTTAATTTTGCTCTTACTGACATTGTTCTCCCTTTGACACTTTATTGGGTGCATTCCATAACCATTTACCCAACAGGAAATATACAGCAAAGAACATTTAAGAGAAAGCAGCACCGCCCGATTTCTTTGTGAAAGCAGAACTGATGCAAGGGATTTCCAAGTAGAGTGAGGCAAATAAAATGCCAGCTTAGAGCTTAAATCCTGCCAGAAGACTTACATGATGTGGCCTTTTCCCAAGCATGCTTGTGTACGGGAAGAGCTACAGTGAGAAGTGAGGAAACTGTCTGCCGGAGAGATTAGACCTCAAGATGTCACTTGTTGTGTCGTGTGGATACCCCAGGGTGCAGTTGGAGACTCGCAAATCATTTAGGAGAGGGTAGAGACTTGGTTAATTTTGTCCTATATTGAAAGAGAGAAATGAATTCCCATTATAGTTTCCTTTACATTTTCTTAATGGATTTGATAAAAAGAGACAGATTTTGTAATGGATTGGATTTTGATTAGCTTTCTGTCCCATTCTCTGAACACACTGGAATTTAATTAAAAAAAAAAAAAAGAAAAAAACCCTTAGTCTTATTGGGGTCAAGCAGCTGTAATCTTGTGGGTTTGGGGATGTGCAGCACTCTTTTGCTGGCCATGCGAGGGTCTGTGTTCTTGTCAGTAACACGTCAGTATTGTCTGCTGGGTAAGGAATGTGTTTGAAACTCAAGAGGAAAATATGGATCATCCCCTGCTTGTATTATATTTCTTTCTTTGCATGTCTGTCATTTTCGTTAGAACATTCAGTGAAATTAGGTCAGTTATGGTTTTAGTTAGCAATGCAGCTCTTGTGTTGTACACAAATCATATGATGGTTCTAATTATCTCTGCTTTTTAACATCGATCTGAAACCAAATCCTTAACTATGCATGGCTTAGAGGTGTTTCCTTCTCCCCCTTTCCTTTTTGCTTTGGCTTCTTTCTGGGGCAAATATGAAACTTAATCTTGCAATAGCAAGACACAGTATTCTTGGCTTTATAGGCAGCTTTAAAGCCCAGGGTTAAGCGGGAAAGAAATGGAGAATTAGTGTATAGTTGTAGTTGGAGCTTTTTGGAGTAATTAATTGCATGATCCACTACTCTATTTTTAAGGGGTACTGTGATGCTTATCTGAATTTTCTAGGTACACCAAAGAGCCTTTGGAAGTCTCAGTGGTTTGCCTTAGGCCAAGAGCTCTAGATTTTCTGACTTTTGAGCTGTGCTCAGTTTTCAAGGGTATGGAAGCTTTTGAAAAGTATTTCTGCTGGTCTCAAAATGTGAGCTTCTATGTGATGGTAGAGGGAGGGGAACCTGGGAAACGCAACATGACCTGTAAGGAGACACTACATTGCTTTGTTTTTGTCTTTTTAACTGAGTACAAGTGGGAACAGTGTCACAAAGGGTTTTCAAAAGCACCTCTCTGTTGAGTTTTAAAAACAGGATTGATTCTCTTCAGTCTAGTTTATCAGATGCTAGGACAATCCAACCGTGCTGATGTGCCTCAAGGCAGAGACCAAATGAACTCTGAATGCTTTCAGATCTGCAGTTCTGTAAAGAGACAGAAAAAACCTTCAGTGTTGCTTAGCCCTCTGGGGCTGGTCCTTGGTCACTTTCCTTAAAAGTTTTAAGCATAATTTGCAGCAACATGGATGGATTTGGAGAGCACTATGCTAAGTGAAGTAAATCAGACAGAGGAAAACAAATACTATATGATAGCATCTATATATGGGATCTAAAAAGATTCAAATTAGTGAATTAAAAAGAAAAGGAAGCAGATTCACAGATACAGAGAACATAGAGAACAAGCTATTGACTCCTAGTGGGGAGAAGAAATGGGGGATGGGCAAGATGGGGTAAGGGATTTTTAAAAAAGGAAAAGGTTCTTATGGGGTTGTATGAAATCATTTGTGATATTTTTGAAAATTGTAAAGCACTGTAGACTTTTTTAATACATAAATAAATAAAGGTAAAAGTCTTAGGCATGGAAGATTCTTGGAAACCTAAGGCTTGAGAGAAGCTGTGCATGAAGAAAAGAGAGTCAGTTTCACTTGCTTTTCCTTTCTTTCTTCACCAACATATTTATTAAGTACCTACTAGGTACTAGAACCTGTGATAAGCTGTGGGAGTTAAGAGAAAAAGAGTAGGTGATGGCCTTTGCCTTCAAGGAGCCCAGAGTGAGATGGAGGAGGCATGCATGTGAAGGAATCCTTACTATATGATTCTGGCAGAGGAACTATAGGGAACTGAGTTGTGCTCCACAGAAAGCTAGGTTCAAGTCCTCACCCCTGCTGCCTGGGAATGCAAGCTTATTTCGAAATAGAGTCTGCACATGTAGCTAAGTTAAAGGTCTTGAGGTAGGATCACCCTGGACTTAGACTGGGCCCTGAATCATCGACTGGTGAACTTATAAGAGAAAGGAGGGGAAGATTTGAGATGCAGAGACACATAGAGAGAAGGCCAGGTGATTACTGAGGCAGAGATTGCATTTAAGCAATGGAACTCAAAGGCGAGCCTTCTCTGGTGGCTCAGATGGTAAAGAATCTGCCTGCAGTGCAGGAGATCCCAGTTTGATTCCTGGGTCAGGAAGATCCCCTGGAGAAAGGATAGGCTACCTATTCCAGTATTCTTGGGCTTCCCTGGTGCCTCAGATGGTAAAGAATCTGATTGCAATGTGGGAGACTGGGGTTCGATCCCTGGGCTGGGACGATTCCCTGGAGGAGGGCATGGCAACCCACTCCAGGGTTCTTGCTGGAAAATTCCATGGACAGAGGTGCCTGGCAGGCTACAGTCCATGGGGTCAAAACAGTCAGACTTGACTGAGCGATAAGGACAGCACAGCTGAAGGGTGCCATGGTTTCCAACAGCCAGGAAAAGCTGAGGAAGGGTCATGTCTCAGGGCCTCCATGGGGAGCCAACCCTGGCATGCTCTTGATTTTGGACTTCTGGGCTCCAGAGTTGTGAGAGAATACATTTGTGTTGTTTTCAACCCCGTGTACACTAATTTGTTATGAAAACTTTAGGAAATGGTTACAGATATGCTTAAAAGAAGAATCAGAGAACAGTTGTGTCTAGAAGCTCAGGGGGAACTTCTCAGAGATGTACCACTTAAGCAGAGTCTTGAAAGGAGATCAGTTCACCAGTTGCTTAGTGGGGTAAAAGACATTATAGGCAGAGAGAGCCTCACAGAGAATTCATTGTTAACAAATGTGTCTTCAGAAAATGCTATATCATCAGTGTAGCTGGAGTACAGGGAGTGATGTGGGGAATGAGAGACAATAAGAAAAACTGGAGCAAAATTGTGACTGTTTTGTATGGCATGTTAGAGAACTAGACTTTCTCTGGGCAATTTGTCCTCAATTTCTCTGCCACACTACAATATGCCTGTGAGATACAATGTAAGTAATTTATTATGAATAATAAAATGCTGAAATTTTCTAAAATAATTAGTTTTGCTTTCAACTAGAGGTGATTTGAAGTTATACAGGTAAATAAGCCATCCTTGCTTGTATTTTGATGTGTTTCTTCACTGGGAGGGAAAGGGGCAGAGCTGTGACATTCAGAGAACTGTGTATAACTGGTACCACTGATGAATATGAACACCTGTTGTGTGTATGGCAGAAAAGAAGTTCAATACTTTGGATGGTAGAAATGCAACAAAGACTTTGAAGTTGAACAGTGAGAACATGATTTTGACTTCTCAGGATAACTTTGAAGGTGATGCTGAGAATGGGAAAGAAATGGAAAGATGTTTGTTCTGGGGAGCTGGTGGTAGTAGTCATGACCAGGATCAGTAGAAATCATGATCTTAGTGCTTTGGGGCTGGTAAAATGAGATGGGCAGTTTTTAAGAGATCTTTCTGAGATAGAAATTACTAGTCTATGACTACAACTAGATGTTGATGTCATTGACTGAATTAGAGAATATGGTGTGGGGGAAGGAGTAAGTTTTTGAGAGAAGATAATGAGTTGAAATTGGACATATTTGATTTGAACATCCAGAAAGAGGTGTCTGAATCTTCCCAAAATATAGAGTACTAGGTATCATCACCCATGGTGGAGTCTGATACCTTCATGGGAAACTCTCCTTTGAAGGACAACTGTCTAAGGTATACATAAGACAGCCAAGAACAAACTTTGCAGGGAAAGGTCATAATGAGAAACAAGAGGGAGGTGAGCCAATGAAGGCTCATTGGCTTCACCAATAAGCCAATGACTCATACATACATATGGGTCAGAGGAGAACAATAATGAAGGCTCTCTTGAAAATCAAGGAAGATCTGGTGTACCAGCTTTCTAAGGCTGCCATAAAAATTACTGCAAGCTTGCCTTAAAACAAAAATTTGTTCGTTTACAGTTCTGAAGACTAGAAGTCTGAAAGCAAGAGCCCAATAGACTCATACTCTTACCAAAGCAGGGGAATCTTTGCTTTCCTCTTTTAGCATATGGTGGCTCCTGGCATTTCTTGGCTTGGGCAGCACAACTCCAGCCTCGGCTTTTCTCTTTACATAACCTTCATCCTTTTGCTTCTGTGTCTCAAATCTCCCTCTTCTTTTCATTATAAGGATACCACCAACCATTGAATTTAAAACCCATTCTAAATCCAAGATGCTCTCATATTGAGATTTTTTTCATTTAATTGCATCTGCAAAGACTCCATCTCCAAAGGCTCCATTTACATTCCCAGATACTGGAGGTTGGGACTAGGATTCAGGTTTCTGTGAAACACAGTTCACTACAGAAGTCATACCAAATGTTAGAGGAAGGAAGATTGGACATTAGATGGACAATAAAAAAGTTATTGATGACTTGAATCAGAGCAATTCCAGGAGAGGAATTTCAAGCTGCTTGTTCAGCTCATGACATAGTAGATCTACAGGTAATGATGGGTATAGCTTTCCCTCTAGAAGAAGGCAACATTAACACTTCAGTAGGCAAAATCATCTAGTTTACAAATGATCTAGCAGAGGACCAGAAAAGTTAGGTCATTTGCCCAAGGTCATATCACTGGAGTTCAGCCTAGATTTTCATCTTCCAGAGCTCTGCTCAGATTTATTTACTTTTGGAAAATATAGAAATCTCCCCCTAAAAGTAAAAATCATTCATAAGCCTGTAACTTAAGAAAATAACCTGACGGAGGGCTAGAAAGGTTAGTATTCTATACTTTGGGACCAAAGGGAGGTAGGGTAGTCAATCATTTCCTGTTGGCTCAGGCCTGGAAGGGTTCCTGGGACATGACTTTAGTGATAAAACAGGGAAAATCCTCAGCAAACTGAGACAACTTGATTACTGTAGTTAGAGGAAGGGATTATTTTTGGGACCTGACAAGACCTGTGGCTCAGGATCAGGGTGGCAGCATAGAAGCAGAATAGCCAGTGATTAGCCAGGGCCTAGCAGAGAAGGAGTGGGGCTTCCCTAGTAGCTCAATGGTAAAGAATCTGCCTGCCAATGCAGGAGACGTGGGTTTGATCCCTGGGTTGGGGAGATCCCCTGGAGAAGAAAATGACTACCCACTACAGTATTCCTGCCTGGGGAATCTCATGGACAGAGGAGTCTGGTGGGTTGCAGTTCATGAGGTTGCAAAGAGTTGGATGCGACTTAGTGAGTGAACAACAACAACGAGCAGAGAGGGGGCTGGAGATGGGGAGGTGAAAAGAAGGAGGTGGAAAAACTTAGGAAATAAATATCCCTTCCTTTCTCTCCTTCCAGTCTCCAAACTGCTGACTTAACTGGAAAGTTGAGGAGCCCAGGCTTATATTCCATCAAAGTCATTCTTCTGGGCACTTAGAAGTACAGGAAAGGGCTGAGAATGAATCTGAAGAAACAAGCAGTCGATAATCATTAGAAGCATCTATGATGTGCTGAATATTGTGTTTGATACTTTAACAAAAAGTATCTCCTTTAATAACAGTATGGAGATTCCTTAAAAAACTGAAAACAGAGGTATATTATGGCCCTACAGTCCCACTCCTGGGGGTACATCCAGAGGAAACCATGATCCAAAAAGATACACATACCCGTGTTCATTGCAGCACTATGTACAACATCCAGGATATGGACATAACCTAAATATCCATCAGCAGATGAATGGATAAAGATGTGGTTCATATGTACAATGGAATATTATTCAGCTTGAAAAATATAATATCATTTGCAGCAACATGGATGCAACTAGAAATTATCATGCTAAGAGAAATGAGCCAAAGACAAGTATCAGATGCTATCACTTATAGGTGAAATCTAAAAAAAGAGATACAAATGATCTTATATACATAACAGAAATGGACCCACAAACATAGAAACAAACTTACGGTTACCAAAGATGTAGGATAAAGGAGGGATAAATTAAGAGTTTGGAATTAACATATACACACAATGTATATGTGTGTATAGGAGAAAACAGGAAAAGGAAATGGCAACCCACTCCAGTATGCTTGCCTGGGAAATCCCATGGACAGAGGAGCCTGATGGGTTACCGTCCATGAGGTTGCAAAGAGTTGGAAAAAACTTAGTGACTAAACAAAAATGACAAGGACCTACAGTATAGCACAGAGAATGATATCAATATTTTACAATAACCTATAAAGTAAAAAATGGAAAAAGAATATATTTATACAAATAGCATCACTTTGCTGGACACCTGAAACTAGCACAACATTTTAAGCTAACTATGCTTTAATTAAAAATATTATCTCTTTTAACCTTCAAAAGTACTTTGAGAGGTAGAGATCATTAAGCCCAGCATTCACAGATGAGGGAGTTTATGCTTAGAGGAGTAAAGTAACTTTATTATCGAATGCTTTTGTATGTCAGGCCACAAAGCAGTGCCTCAATTTCTTCCTTTAAAGCACATAATCATCCTACTTACAGAGGATTGCCTTGCTAACTTCCAAATCTATACATTTGTAGCTACAAACAATGATAATGTCTAGAGTTACTTTTACTTATTTTTCACTTCACTCTTACATAAAAATTTAAATTATGTTAATATAGACAATCATAAAAAGTCAAGAAGGTAAAAAATGTAAACTTGAAAAAAGTCAAAGACTGAAAAATTGAGTGTAAATATCACTTGGGTTGTGAAGCATTATCAGTTGCTATAACTGGGATGAAAACTTGACCTGAATTTCTTGGTGGTCAAAATGAGAAGGTAAACAGGGGCAGTCACATAGCTCTTATTGTTCATAAATAATAAAAATGAACACCTACTATGAGATAAATACAGTTCTAATGTCTATCTCATATGACCCCCCACAACAACCCTTATTGCAGCTGAGGAGAAAGAGGTATTGAGAGGTTAGTAGTTTATCTACAAGCATTTAGCTAGTAATTGGTGGAGCTGTTTCAAATCCAGCCCATCTGACTATACCACTATACTGTGAGGGACAGAGAGGCCTGGTGTGCTGCAGTCTATGGGGTCACAGAGTCGTACAAGATTGGGCGACTCAGCAACAACGACAAAGTTGTTTCTGGAGGCTGTTTCTCTGTCCTCGAGAGAAAGAAAAACTTTTCAAATACTTCGTTCTATGTTTTCTAATGTGGGACATTATACCCGCAGAGAAGCCTAAAAGAAGTAGTGAATCAAGGTCTTAAAGAGCATTCTTTGCTGAAAATGAAAGATTTACCAAAAAGGCAAGTCAGAAGTAGAATCCTTCCTGAAATGAAGACAATAGGATCTATCCTTGGGTAATTGTATCTATGTATTAGTCTTTGTTAGTCCCATTAACTGTTTCCATGTTCATGAAATACCTTGCTTTTTCTTATGCACAATATGAAATATAAGCCGTGTGTGCATGTGCTGTAATGCTAGTGAGGAGGATGAAGGGGGATGGAAGAGAGGACTGATTCTTTATAAAAATGCACACCAATGCAAAGAAGTTGAATTGCCAGGGTCTGGAAGAGGAATTGTTGTTATGGACTGAAAAACTTTCATGGTAAGAGCTAATTGGTGTAGATATTGAATAAACACATGTCTCTTAGTAACACTTTGTCATGACTCATTTCATGTTCTGTTGAAAAGTCTTTGATCCATGACAAATGTCCTATGATCTGTTCCAAGGTGTTTTGTCCTTAGGATTTTTTTCAGTGTAATCAAGATTACTGAGCTTTGGAGAAACACACATTTTGACCAATATATTTTTCATATCATATGCATAGGATTTAGTAAGTCTTAGGTCTATGGACCCTTGGTTGGCCCACAAATGGCTTGCAAACAAATAAAAGAATTTACAGTGCAGTCCCCATTATGTAGCTTGGATTAAAAATATGTGGCATTGAGAGACTTTTGACTGCTTGTTTGGGAACCCATTGTCAGTCTTCTGTGTGACTACACATTCATTCATACTAGGGATTTACTTCAGACATTAGTTAGGATGGTTGCAGTTTTGATTTATTGATTTTGATTTATGGATCATTTTGGTTTTGGAGAGGCCATTTATTCTATCCTCGCTACATGCCTATCAGATAAATGTGCTGTCTCAGAAGGTAGAAGACCCAGGGCATGTGAACAGCTTGGTGGGAGCAGGGAAAGGGGCTGGCATAGACAGGCTGTTGACTGCCAGGAATATATATGAGGCAGAGGCAAGGACATGGCTGTGCATCATATTTTTAATGTACTGATACTTTGGCTTCAGTTTTGTGACTGAAGTTAAATGTGGGAGGATCTTGTGGGTGTGTGTTTCTATGTGAAAAAAATTTATTTGATGATGCTATGAAATTTTGATTTCTTCAATCAGGTTCACAGCCATTCTCATGGTCTCAAGCCACAAACATTACCTCATAAATGGCACCATGGAAATGTGTCAACAAAATTCGACCTCCTGAAATCAGGTCTTGGAATAGCAGCTGCTGGTGCTCTGGCTCAAAAAGCAGGTGTGAGACCACCTACGGTACCAGCTCAGAAAGCTTCCTGTCAGTATGAAACCAGCGTGGGCTTCCTCTAAGGTGCCAAATCATGCAGCAGATAGCATAGCAACATGAAGATAAAATGTTAATATAATTTACTTTTCATAAGCACTTGGGTTAGTGCCAGAGAAACAAATTAATTATAAAACAACTGCTCAAACCAAAGCACTCAGCCTGCAGCTAATGTACAAGGGTCTGTTTCTGAACATTTCTGTTTTCCTGTTTATGGAGTGCCAGGCTGTGAGAATCTTTGTGGATGGAGGTAGGGAGGAGAGAGTTTGGTTTAATCTGTTGTAGGACAGCACTTTACGTCTGTTTTTACAAGAAAGAACATGTAATGTAAGATGTACGTGTGTGTGCTTGGTGGGGAATGGAGGTGGGACTGGTTAAGAGTGGAAAGCTGAGAGGGCTGTCAAACGTGGAGGGGGCTCCTCAGCCAGGGAGGTCCAAGGTTTTATTGCCTGAGAACTGTATAACTCACTGCCAAAGGGAACCAGGCTCCACCCTCACTGTGCAAATGAAAGCTGCAAAAGCAAAGGACAAGTGGAGAAATCATTAGGAAATCCTTGCCTACAACACAGAAACAGCATGGGTGCTCCCTGCTGTCTTTCATGGACGGCCCCCCACCCTTGCAATTCTGAGAGACAAGCAGCGTTGAGTTCACTGCCCCGGAAAAGCAAACATTTTGCAAACTCTTTCAAATTCTTGAAAATTTGGCTTGCCTTTGTTTCTACCCAGATCTGCTTGGAAGATTATTATATTTTTAAATCATCTCATGCTTTCAATAGCAATTTATCTAAAAGCTCTCTGGTTAATTTTATAGTTTATTAACAGTCTAGAGTTTTATAATACAAGTGAGTGTAGGCTGAGATTGAGTGTTGGAGAAAGGAACAATCTGGCTGACCATACTGCAGGAAGCTGGAGGCAGAAAGGAAGCAAGACGCTGTCTTGTCTATGAACTTCATCTTGATGTGAAGCATGTCTGGATTTGAGAGGACCACATATACTCTAAGTAGGGTTGTCTATGGCAACTAACGCATAGTGTGCCGTGACCTAAAAGTGTCTTTATTGTGTTGTTCATTCACTACAATTTACTTTCTATGAAATTGGTATTTGTGAATAAAATGTAACAGTTCAATACCAAGGCAGCAACAATTACACTGAATAAAATCAAATCCCATTAGGTTTATTTTCTTTGGAAATCCAGCATCCTCTGATAAATGGGGGCAAATCAAGCAAGGTACACAATGACTGTACCAGTCTTAGTTCAGTCTTAGCTCTTATTTGAGTTTCCTGGGACCAGATATGAGAGAGATTAATGATTAAAAAATTAAAATCTGAAGAAATATTTTAAGACTCTACTTCTGTACAGACAGACCTTTGGAATGACCCAATAAAATAGAAAAAAAAAAGATATCCTTCTGCGTAAGTGCTGGACAGTCCTCTTCCACAGATACTCAAATTTTTAACAACAATTTTTTAGAGAAGTTTTAGTTTTATTGCAAAACTGAGCAGAAAGTACAGAGAGTGTCTTATATAATCTCCGTCCTGACACACACGCAACCTCCCATGCTATCAACGTCGCTCACCAGAGGGTATATCTGTTACGATGGCTGAACCCACATTGACCCATCATTATCAGTCAAAGTCCATAGTTTATGTTAGGGATCGTTCTTGGTGTTGTAAATTCTGAGGGTTTAAGCAAATCATAAATCCACTATTGTATCCTACAGAATGGTTTTACTGACCTAAAATACTCCAAAACTTGGGCCACCTGAAGTGAAGAATTGACTCACTGGAAAAGACCCTGATGCTGGGAAAGATTGAAGGCAGGAGGAGAAGGGGATGACAGAGGATAAAGATGGTTGGATGGCATCACCAACTTGATGGATATGAGTTTGAGCAAGCTCTGGGAGTTGGTGATAGACAGCGAAGCGTGACGTGCTGCTGTCCATGGGGTTGCAAAGAGTCAGACACGACTGAGTGATTGAACTGAAAATACTCTGTGTTCTACCTTTTCATTCCTCCCCCTCTTACCCCCTGACAACTACCAATGTTTTTACTGTCTCCATAAGTCATACAGGCCTTTTCCATAAGGTCATAGAGTTGGAATCATACAGTGTATAGTCTTTTTAGGGTGTCTTCTTTCACTAAGAAATATGGTTTTTATGGTTTCTCTGTCCTTTCACAGCTGGATAGCTCATTTCTTTTTAATGCTGAATAATATTCTATTGTCTGGATGCAGGTATTTGATTTCAAGTGAAGCATTCTGCTGAAATGGAAGAAACAGTAGTGGTTTGTGCGCTGTGGGACAAAAATGGACTTAAATAAACAGCTACCTGACCCAGCGATAGTTGAATGAATTAGGCCACATCATTTTTCTGGGTAAAACAGGACTGAGTTTTCCATTACAGAGTATGTCCTCCATTCTGGGAATTTCCTCATTGTCACAAGGGAATCCCTTTCTACTGGGTTCTCTAAATATTTGGAATGTGTTTGGTAGTGAGGACAGAACTTACTGTTCAGCCACAGCTTACTGGATTCTCTGTACACATGGACTGAATTTTTTGATAGAGAGAAAGCTTCCCATTGAAACAAAATTTCTAGAAGTCAGTCCTCATCACATGAGGAATTTGCATGCCATTCACGGGGCATTGTGCTCTGGCATGCTGGGTGCTGTTTTGCCATAAAGGACAGTTCTATGCTAGTCAATTTTAGATTTTTTTGCTTTTGTTGGTAAACAAAGGCATTTTATTTCTCCTTTAGAATTAATAGTGAAAGAAGAATAGTAGCTTCACGTAAAAGGCAAAACAGACATAGAAGTGATGCGTAACATTTGTATGAGGGAATTCAGTTTGGGGATGCTTAAAAGACTAGCCATGGTGTGTAGTGGAGCAGATTAGGGAGATGATCCCCACTTTTCCAATTATGCTGGATTTAGTAGAGTGGGCTTTGAACATTTTCCAGTTTGGTGCTGGATGTCATGAGAAGACACATGGGTTGTACAGTTTGTTAATGATGTGTTGTTAGCATTTAGTTGAGTACTGACATGGACGAGCTGGTGCTGCTGACTCAATGCAGTAAACATTTGACTCATCCTGACAGAGTCTCTTTTCCTGATGAAGGGCACCACCTGGCAGAGGGAGTGCCAAAGACTGATTTATAGTCCCTACAGCATCTACACCAACGAATTCTGGATTCTCTCACACTGCCTGCCACACTCACAATGCCATAATGGGTATCATCCTCTTCCATCCCATCACCTTCAGCCCTGGAGGGCTTTTATGCTGATGTTTGATGCAATGCCCTGCTGTCCAAATTCTCAGCCCCTCAATTCGTCTGTTTTGAAATGAAAGATAGCATTTTATTTCAAAGCTGATTTCCGTTAGGCATTATAACCAGGATGTGTAGAAATTCCCAGAATAGATCCTGAAAAATGTTCTGTATAAGCATGAAGAGGCTCAAGGGTCGGTAAACAGTCCCATTAGATTAAGACAGATTAAGCTCTTACCACATGCCAGGCACTGGGTTAGGGACTGAGGCTGTATAGATGAATAAACCATTACCCCTAAGCTTGAGGAGTTGTCAGTAAGTGTGTGAAAAGTCCTTATCAGCCAATGATGATAGTACAGCCTGATATGAGCAGCAGTATACATATCAACACTAGGGTAATTAACTTTGTGTGGGGACAAGTACAGGCTCTGTGTCATGGAAGACTCCATTTGGCTAGAGGAAAGAAGGTGGAAAGGGGCATTCTAGGCAGAAATAATTCCATGTCCTAGGCACCGATGTATAGTATGTTACAGTAATAGAAGTTTACAGTTTATTGTTTCTGGAGCGTGAAGATGAGAAGGTGAGTGTAGGACAGTTGAGTGGCTGGAGAGTGAAGTAAAAGCCATAGCGGGAAGCAGTTTTTAGGCCATTAAGGAGCTTGTGTTTATCTTGCAGATAGTAGGGAAGCATTAAAGGATTTAATCAGAAGAATGACTTGGTTGTCCTTATAATTTAGAGAGATACTTGTGAGACTTTTAGAGGCGATTTAGAAGAGGACAAGATTGGGCAGACAGAGACCAATTAGGAAGCTATCACTCATATTTCAGACACCTTTCATAACTAAGAAGGTTGAAGACATGATGAAACAGAGATGACAGAGCCAGATGGGAAACGGGCAGAATTTAGAGATATGGTTCGGGGTGGGGTGGGGGGGTGGAGAGAGGATCTGGATGACCCCCATATTTCTGTCATGGGGGAGTAGTCACTGTCACAGTGAAGCCACAAAGGCTGGAGAGAATACATGAGGGGAAGCAGGATTTTTGAGTTGTGTAAGGGGGTGGTGACTGAGAATGCATGAGGAATAAAATGTTTGGAGCTAGGCACTCTGCATTTGGAGGTGTCCGTGGGACCCCAGGTGAAGAACTGTAATAGATAGTGGAGATGTGATCATATTGGCATATTCCATAGGGACCCTCAGCTCTAGATACTTTGTTCATCGACAAAAAAATTTGCTAAAACTTAGGTGTGATGCTAATTGTCAGGTGTTCCGCTTGGCAGGGTTCTTGTTCCTAAGATATCTGTTATTCCAAATACCAGTCAAAATTTTCATTTCCATTTTTATTTTATGTGCTTATAGTTAGGACACATGTCTGTCCCTACTCTTATTCTTTACCTTTTCTTCTTGTGGTGGAGAATATTAGTAACTCTCCACTTTGAATCAAGTAGAGATGTGCTGCCCTATCTGATGTCCAGCTTCATCTTATGCCTCTTTTCCTCTCGTCTTGTTCTAGTCACCACAATAAATGCAGCTCCTGTCCTGTGTTATCCAATTCTCATAGCAACTCACTGCAAGAAATGCCTTAGAGTTCCACTTTGAAGATAAGCAAAGAGGCTAAGACGACTCAAATGAATGTCCATTGATGAGGAGCTGGAACTTGGACCTGATTAATTTCAATGCTTATACTCAACCACTAACTTATACTGACACATATTTTTCATGATTTATTTAAACAAGTCAAAGAAATTTTTGACATATTCTAGAGCATTCATCTAATGTTCTGTAGAGTTGAAAAAATGAACAAAGAAATACAATTTAACACAGCCCTAAGTCTTTTTTAATACCTTATTTTGTAAAAGGGACTTTCTATGACATAATGGAAATCTTTCATCATTTGAACTGATTCAAGACAATGTTTCTATTTACACAAAAGAGTCAAGAGCCTCATTTTGAGGTTGTTTAGCTGGAAACATCTTCATTTGCTAACCTTACTATGGGAGTGCCAAAGAAAGGCAATGGATTGCACATGTAAGCATGTGAGATGGGTGATTTGGAAGCCCTGAGTCTGGTCAAGCTCTTGCTCTGTGTGCCTTTAAGCAAGTCACATTGCCTTTGTGGGCCACAGATCCTTTTCCATGAGATGAGAGGTTTATATTAGATCAATAATTTCCAAACTTTTTGAAGCAACAGACTTCTTCCTTCTGATGACAGTTGAAAAGGAAGTCCAGTATAATAGGTAAAGGACAAGATGCTTGGTTTAAAAAGAAGGATGGTGTGTAGATTCCTAACCATCTCTCATATAAACTTCTGGTTGTGATGACTGAGAAAGGGAAAAAAATTAAAATGTATTTAGGTTGGCTGCCATAAATCATATATTCGATCTTTGATTACAAAGTAATGATTAAAAATCAACCAATAGCAGACAGTGCTCCCAAAATGGAAAAAAAAAAAAAAAAGAAAGAAAGAAAGAAAAAGAAAGGAGAGACAGAAATCCCTGATGTGGCAGGCAATACAGATTCTGGGGTCAGAGTGAGGTCCCACCCCAGCTCTGCTACTCACTAGCTGTGAGTTTGGGAGTAAACTGGCCTGTTGAAACCTCACTTTTCTCATTTTAAAATATGGTTAAGAATAGGCTGTATTTCATAGCCACATGGTGAAGAATGATTAGGACGATTTTTGCAAGATGATTCGGACAGTGTTTGACACATAACAAGGACTCAATAGATGTTAACTGCTATTGGTGTCATTCTTTTAAACTATTAAGCGCATTCTAGTGCAGTGTTTGGCACCAGGTGTTTGACAAATGATCACTGATATGATGACAGTGACCATGACCAGAAAGAAAAAAAAGATCAACTCCAGATTAAAGATTAAAACGTCCCAAACCAAACAAGCCAAAAACACTTTAAGATATTTAGTAGAAAGTAAATCTGCTTTAGAGCTTAATGTTGAGGAAGAAGATAGATTATCACCCTAAATGTCAAAAACAAAGTGTTTGACTCCATAGTAGAAAATATAAAGGAATATGTTTTAGACCTTAAGACTTGAGAGAAATACTCAGCAGCATTAGTGATCAAGGAAATACAAATCAATATTTCACCTAGTGACCACTTTATACTCAAATGGCAAACATTTTAACGTCTAGTAATACCAATACAACTGGGTGTACATGTTGTTGGTATAATCAGTCAACCACTTGGGAAAGCGGTTTGCTAGTAACTCCTAACACTGAACATGCACTGAGTCCCAGTGATTCATTTCTAGATTAAAAAAATACAAAGAATGAAGATGTGCAGCATAACAGCTATCTATCTGCAGGCCCTGAGGAAACTCCTCAGAGTCCAACTTGAAAACAGTTAAATTGGATGATCTCTAATAGTGATTTTAATATTGCCTGGAAAGACCTTGGTTAGAGCTTTGGTGGTATTTTGTATTCTAAAAGTTTCAAGCATTATTAACAGATAACAAACTGCATATATTTAAAGTGTGCAATTTGATGACACTTGACCTATAATCATACACATGAAAACATCACTACAATCAAGATAATGAGCACATCTGTCACTCTTAAGACTTTCATGTGAGCCTACCTATACTTTGCCACATTGCCAAGCAACCGCTGACCTGATTTGCCACCATGGGGTTGTTTGCATTTGCTGAAGTTTTATGTGATTGGATTAATAGAAAACATATTCTTTTACGTTTGGCTTCTTTCACTCAGCACAGTTAAGATTCATCCATGGAGTGTCTATTTGTAGTTCGTTTTTTGTTGCTGAGTGATATTCCATTTTATGAATATACCAATTTGCTTATCCATTCATTTTGGTGGACAGCTTGAATATTTTCAGTTTGGGGCTATTAAAATGAATATTTTATAATGAATCTGCTATAAACATTCATGCAGAGGTCTTTGTATGGGGATATGTTTTCTTTTCTCTTGGGCAAATACCTGGAGTGAATGGTTGGGTCATACAGTGGGTGTATTTAACGTTCTATGATACTGTCAAAGTGATTGTTTCCAACTGGCAGTTGAGAGAGTTGCCATTCCTCTGTTGAGAGAGTTGCAGTTGCTCCTTTAAGCACTTGCTATGGTCAGATTTACTAATTTTAGTCATTCTACCCAATGTGTAGTACTGTTTCATCAAGACATTTTTATATTTTCTTAGTAAGTCTTAAAGTAGAGCATCTTTTTAGGCGCTTATTTGCTATATACAAAACTTCTCCTGTGAAGTGTCTGTTCAAATAGAGCCTATTTTAAAAAAAATCGGATTCCTTTTTTACCATCAGGTTTTGAGAGTTATTTGTGTATCCTTGACATAAATTATTTGCATGATTTACAAAATATTTTTTCCATTTTGTGGCTTGTTTTTTAATTTCCCTAACAGTATCTTTAAAGGATCAGACTTTAATTTTGATGAAGTTGAATCTGTCAACATTTTCTTTTACAGAAGTGCTTTAAATGCTGTACGTTTAGTGCTATAAATTTCCCTGCTTCATCCCACAAATATTGATATGTCCTCATCTTCATTCAGTTGACAATACTTTTAATTTCCCTTTTGATTTCTCCTATAACCTCCTGGCTATTTGGAAATGTATTATTGAGTTTCTTAATGGTTGAGAGTTTTTCATATAATTTTTTGTTATTGATTTCAAATTTTGTTCCATTCTGGTCAGAGATTACATTTTGTATGAACTAAAATTTCTTCATTGATTGAGACTTATGGTCCAGAAGATAATCTATCTTAGAAAATTTTCCTAGGAACTTTAAGAGAATTTATATACTGATGTTGTTTTGTGGAGTGCTTTGTAAACATCAATTAGATCAAATTTGTTCTGTCTACTTGTTTTTATCAATTACTGAGAGATGTGTATTGAAATCTCTCTAATCACAAATCTATTTCCCCCTGAAATTCTATCAGTTTTCGTTTCACGCTGAAGCTCTTCTATTAGATGTTAAAATGTTTATACAGCTAGTGAACTGACCCTTTTATTATTATGAAGCAACTTCTTCACAAATAATATTCTTTGTCTTTGCTCTGAAATCTTTCTTTTAATTTGAGTTAGCATTTTCCAATCCTTTATTTTTAACCTGCATGTGTCTTTATATTGAAAGTACATTTCTTATATGGACATAAAATTGGGTCCTGCTTTTTATCTAATTTGATAGTTTTTGTCCTTTAATTGAGATAGCGAGACCATTTGTATTTAATGCAATTATTAATACGATTAGGTCTAAATCTCTTTTTCTTGCTGTTTGTCTCATTTGTTCTTTATTTCCTTCGTCTTTCTTTTCTGCCTTTTGAATTAACTAAATTTTTTTAAGGTTTCATTTTATATCATTTGCTCTCTTACTAGCTATGCCTCCTTCCAGAAGGACTGGGAGATGACAGACCTCAAAGTAACTCAGAGTAAGATGAGAGAAAAATAATGGAAGTGATAAAGGAAATTATATTCTAAGGCTTTAACTCAGGAAACTAAACATCTAGGAGTGTGTGTGTGTGTGTTTGCCTAATAGAATTCCATTACATTTCCAAAGTTGCCCTTTCCAAGTAGGCAAAAACTAAGAAACACTTTGTATGAAATAGCTATCTTATAATATATTTGTAGAAAATATTTTTTAATATTATAGGCTAATAATGTTATTAAAAACTGATTTGTGTTAAACATTTTACAATCGTATCAGGAAGTAAAAAAGACCAATTCTGCCCCCTCCCCGCAAACAGAAAACAACTTTTACTATTCCCTTGCCCTTGGAGAAGGAAATGGCAACCCACTCCAGCATTCTTGCCTAGGAAATCCCACCGACAGAGGAGCCTGGCGGATTAGAGTCCATGGGATCGCAAAGAATCACACACTACTTTAGTGACTAAGCAACAACAAAAGCAGTTAATTAACAAACACTTTTCACATTTTGCACTTGTTAAAATTTAGTTTTGGCTTCCTATTTTTTGCCTCTTGTTCTGTATAGGCAAGTTCCTGCCACCCATAGCCATCTTTGCAAACAGGGAACTTCTCTAAAAGCTTTTATTTAATCTGGCTAAATAAAATACTAATGATCTTTAAGCAGGGAGGAGTCCAAAGTCACCACATGAAGAATAACTCATAATAGTTTTTCAAGCAGCAACTTTCTCCGTTTCTTGCTAAACTCGTCAGAGTCTGGCAGTTTGGCATTTGCAATGAATCAGAATGTATGTGCCAGGCCATTTGCACCATCTGCTACAGGAGTGTCACGGGAGAGAGGATTGTGGACACCTGGTGGGTTGACGCTGAAATGTGCTTGAGGGTAAACACCACCTCGGGTGATGAAAGGCCAAGAAAGCATAAAGCCTGGGAGAAGTTTCCTGGTAGCAGCAAAAGAAAGAGACGCATCTGTTTCTGAATTGGGAAGAATATATGTGTGCATGTGTAAATGTGTGTATTTTCAACATTAGTGACTTTCAGAATCTTAAAGACAGGGTGATACTACATTCTTGGGAAAGGTAAGACTATCAGATAACATTACACATGCAAGTACTAGTAAAGGCAATTGATACTATTTGTAGAGGAACTGTAAAACCTGGTCTGTGGATAGCTTGAGTGAGAGTTCCCAACTGCCTGCTTTGGGTGTAAAGCCATAATCTTAGACTCAGAAAAGCTTTTCAAATTCTCCTCATGGCAGTTGTCATCCACTACATTCAACTTTGGTTTCTCTTTTGTTAAGGAACTATTCTATATCCCCCCAGGTGTTTCTTGACTTCCTACTTTTGCATTCCAGTCCCCTATAATGAAAAAGACATCTATTTTGGATGTTAGTTCTAGAAGGTCTTGTAGGTCTTCACAGAACCATTCAACCTCAGCTTCTTCAGTGTTACTTTTCAAGGCATAGACTTGGATTACCGTAATGTTGAATTGTTTGCCTTGGAAACGAACAGAGATCATTTTGTCGTTTTTGAGATTGCATCCAAGTACTGCATTTTGGACTCTTGTTGACCATGATGGCTACTCCATTCCTTCTAAGGGATTCCTGCTCACAGTAGTAGATATAATCGTTATCTGAGTTAAATTCACCCTTTCCAGTCCATCTTAGTTCGCTGATTCCTAGAATGTCAGCGTTCACTCTTGCCATCTCCTGTTTGACCACTTCCAATTTGCCTTGATTCATGGACCTTTACAGCATTGAACCTTGCTTCTATCACCAGTCTCATCCACAACTGGGTGTTGTTTTTGTTTTGGCTCCTTCCCTTCATTCTTTCTGGAGTTATTTCTCCACTGATCTCCAGTAGCATATTGGGCACCTACTGACCTGGGGAGTTCACCTTTCAGTGTCCTATCTTTTTGCCTTTTCATACTGTTCATGGGGTTCTCAAGGCAAGAATACTGAAGTGGTTTGCCATTCCCTTCTCCAGTGGACCACATTATGTCAGATCTCTCCATCATGACCCGTCCATCTTGGGTGGCCCCTCACGGCATGGCTTAGTTTCATTGAGTTAGACAAGGCTGTGGTCCTTGTGATCAGATTGGCTAGTTGTCTGTGATTGTGGTTTCAGTCTGTCTGCCCTCTGATGCCCTCTCTCAGTGCCTACTTGGTTTTCTCTAGTCAAGACTATGGTTTTTCAAGTGGTTATATATGGAAGTGAGAGTTGGACTATAAAGAAAGCTGAGCACAGAAGAATTGATGCTATGCTTTTGAACTGTGGTGTTGGAGAAGACTCTTGAGAGTCCCTGGACTGCAAGGAGATCCAATCAGTCCATCCTAAAGGAGATCAGTCAAGGGTGTTCATTGTGTTAGGTAGTTAGAATAGGCAACAGGAGTCCAAAATGTCGGTGGCTAGAAGACAAGGAAGGGAAAAGCCCACGCATAGGACGGGCCCAGGGGGAAGAAAAAAAACATATAAAAGAGGAGCCAAAGCACTTGCTCCATCTCTCTCTCTCTCTCCTGCTTCGAGGATGGACTCTCCCTGCACTGTGGTGTTCTTCTCTTTGCATCTTTGGATATGCATGCCCTCATGCTTCGAGGATGGATTCTCCTGCTATCATCTTCTAAGTAAAATAGAGCTGTAACACTGAGCTGTAACGCTGATTTATTTAAGAGCTATAACATGGTCTGTTTGAGACCTGAGAACTATAATATGGTCTCTTCGAGACCTGAGAGCTGTGACCCGCCGAGGGCTTCAATGTCCGTCACTCCAAATCTTTGTTGTGATGAGACAAGAACCAAGATGCATACCCTCACGTGACATCTACACTTGCATGACAATTGGAAGGACTGATGTTGAAGCTGAAACTCCAATACTTTGGCCTCCAATACATTGATGTGAAGGACTCGTTGGAAAAGACCCTGATGCTGGGAAAGATTGAGGACAGGAGGAGAAGGGGACGACAGAGGATGAGATGGTTGGGTGCATCACCTACTCAATGGACATGGGTTTGGGTGGACTCCAGGAGCTGGTGATGGACAGGGAGGCTTGGTGTGCTGCAGTTCATGGGGTCGCAGAGAGACGAACATGACTGAGCGACTGAACTGAACTGAACTATACCCTCCCAATTTTTAAGGTGATTAAAGCATCCAGTGTTTGAAACCATGTATGGAGTGCTTAAGGATGTTGGTTTTAAGTAACACAAAGCACCTGGGCATGACGGGAAAGGAGTTGTAAGTCATTTTCCAATTATGGATTCTTGAATTTGGTTCTCTATGGTAATAGTTTCCTGTAGAAATAAAATCAACCCTCTTCTGTGTGCATTTAACCAGCTTACATGTACCCATACATGATCATGTATGCACCCACACACACAACACACACATACACATCCTTTCCTTCATCCTGGTGTTACACAATGAGTAAAGATCATCAACATGCCTGTAGGAGTTTAAGGTCCAAAAGTCAATAGTGGGGGCAGCTTTCAAGATCAGGCTCTCCAGCCACAAGGATCCTAGGTAATTTTACTCCACCATGCTGCATTATAAGGTGTTTGTACATTAGTTCCAACTTGCTCCATTATTGGAAAAGAAAGGTCAAGGGAGGTTGGGTAGTAGAGAGTAGTTGACTTTATTGGCATCAATTTCAAAAGTTTAACCACATTCTAAGCATTTCTAACTTCTTATAAGAGTAAATTGACCACAATGAACATAAATGTAAATCTTTTTCTTTTTTTCCTGACTGCTGGGCAATTATAATTTTTGTATACATCTGAAGTTCTTATATCTAATTTTTCCACTTCTACTGTCTCATCACTCTCCAGTTTGCATCCATTTTCTCTGTCTCTGTCTTGGTGCAGGCTCTTAGAATTTTTCACATGGAACTTTGTAGCTTTCTGATAGGCTTTCATCTTCTGCTCCTTACTATAGCAGAGGAGATCCTCTATGATGTGACCTCTTATTCGCTGCTTCCTCCCCGGCATGCTGAACTACCTGCTGTTTGCTGGATATTATGTACAAGACTGTTTTGCGTTCCTGAATGCTTTTCTCTTCTCTGCTTCAAGTCTCTTATCTGAGCTGCCCTATTTACTCACTCCTAAGACTCAGCTTAAAAGCTTCCACTTTCATGAAGCCTTTACTTATTGTTCTGGGCTTCCTCCTCCTTGCTCTTTTAGTACCTTGATTACCCAAAAAACACTGCTCTAATGACTTTTTATACCATCCTGGCTGCACTGAGTCCTTCCAAGGTAGTGATTGAATTATATTCATATCTGTAGGTCTCAAACCAGCACAGTGCTTTGCACGTAAAGGTGCTTAATGAGAATTTTTGATGTTGTTCCTGAATGCCTCCTGAAATCTGAAATTATTGTCAGTGTTTGGAGAGAGGTATTATTATCTGTGGTGTGTCTTTAGGGAAGGAATTTGAACACGACTGGGAGCTACTGAAAGGAACCTGACAAATTATCTACTTTATGAACATAACTAAACATCTTGGGTTTGGCACAGTTTTTCAGCTCTGATGCTCAGGAGATCAGGGGCTTAAATATATGCAGATGATTCCCAGAGAGCTCTCTGGAGGAAACACCTTACCCAGAGTACCTATTAAATGTGCTGCTTGCATACCTCCCTGGGCCCCCAGATCCTCCCCCTCCCCACATTTGCAAAGAATGAATGGTACCTAGATGCCCAAGCAACAACCTGGGAATTATTGAGAATACTGCTCTCCCTTTTGGTCCCACATTCAATAATCACCAACTCCCACCAATTCTCCCTCACTTATAATGTTGCAAATTTGTCTTCTTTGTTCTAGTATCATAGCTCCCCATCAGGGGTCCCCACTTTGCTCTCCTCCATAACTGAAGACAGCTCTGGTTTATTTTGTCTCCTCCCATCATCTGTTCTCTACAATGCAAACTGGGATTTTTTTTTTTTTCTGAAAAGCAAATCTGATCATTCACTGGCCCTGCATAAAGCTGTCTGCCTTTCCATCACCTTCAGAATAGACTCTTCATGCTGAGGTGCCTGCTTCCTTCTCTAGCTGAGCTCCACTCACTGCCCAGCCCCCCAGCCATACTGAATTACTTACTTTTTTCCCCCAAAGTTACATTTTTTTTGCCTTCAGGTTTTTGAGCATAATGTTTTCTTCTTCTAGAACCTCCCGCCTACCTCCTCATTCCCACTGTCAACTTCCTACTCATCTTTCAGTCCTTAACTTAAACATGATCTCTTTTGCAAGAATTTCTTTATTCTCCAAAACTGAGCCAACTGCTCCTCCTAAGTGTCCCACAAAAACATCTATTATGATTCTTAATACCAGCATTGGGGGTGATCTAATTTGTGTTTGTCTCTCTCACTGGACTGTGACTTCCATTGGTACAAGGCTAGATCTTATTCACGATTATAATCCCAGGTTTTGACAGTGTCTGGACTTAGAAGTTGCTCAAGAAATGTTTGTTGACTAAACAAATAATGGTCAACACATAGCTACATAAATATATTGGGCAATTTGCAACTACTCTGAAGATCTACTCGGACATAACTCTTCCTAACTAATACAGTATTGACATTTGTTTGAATCCAGATAACTTGAGCATTTAAAAATACTTACCTACTTCATTAAATCTTTATCTGTTTACTTATGAAGGGTGAAAAAGTCAGTGTAGTCTGTTTAGCAGTGAAAAGGGTCTGGGGTGTGCAGCTTGACCTTACAGTACACACGAAGGGCATGCCTTATCTTTGCTGCTGCTAATTAAAATAATGGTAAAGAAGTGAAAATAGGAGAGACTTTGTATATCTTCTTATGGCTTGAGCAAATTATGAATTTAAGACAAAGAAGATTATTTAAGTAGGAAATATTTTGACCTTAAATCAAAAGTCTGGGAAAAGTTTGCACAGATAGAGAACTAATACTAACCTTGCCCTAGGTTACTGCTGAGGGCAAAATTTACATATTCCAATTCCTGTATGGATGACCTCATGCAAAAGTGTTGAAAGTCAGTGATCATTATCTACTCTCATCTCTGCTTAGTTTCAAGTCTAGGTATAATTCATGAAACTTCTCTGGAAAAACCAGCAAGATTACTAAAGAAAAAACCACACTCATACACACACACACACATACACGTGCACACACACACACACACACACACACATATTGAGTTGAATTACCTTTAACAGTCTGCTGTGTGAATACTTTTTTAAGTTCAAAAAAGTTAAATAAGCCATTTGAAAAAAAATCACATGCACAGTAGACTTAGAGAAGTCAATTTTTAAAATGTAGGAAGATGTTTATAATCCCATAAATTTTCGAGGTTTTGATAGCAGATAAAAGAGACTTTGATTGCAGAAACCCTTAGAAAACATCACTGATCAGTTTGATAATTGTTGTCAGCCAGCTTGGTTTGTTATTTCTTCAGTATATTTCCTAAAAATTTACTTATACCATGACTTTTTTAGTGCTCCTAGTTCATTCATTCAATACTTACTGAACACATAGGAAGTGCCAAGTAATCTCTGGTGTATAAAGTCACCTGAGATGGAGATGCTGCTTATGAGATTTGCCTTCACTCATTCGGTAGAAACACTTAAAGAAGTTAACTACAGTTTCGTAGGGTGAGGAGAGGGACTGATTCTACTTGGAAGAGAGAGGGGAAGTTCTGGAGGCTGATGTGACCTTTGACTTGTATAAGCTCCTTACAGGAGTTTTCCAGGCCTTTGAAGGTAAAGATTATAGACTGGAGTGTGGAATGAGGTTTGAGGAGAACACTCTAGGTATCAAAAATGGTATGGGCAGAGTAGAGAAATATAAGAGTAGGATGTTAGGGAAAGTGTGGGTGTTTTGTAGGGGTAGTAGAGTAAGATGTTTCCAGATGGACTGACAAGATGAAGCTAAAAAGTGGATTGTTATCAGATCTTGAAAAACATTGTATAATAACTTCAAGACATTATTACCATATTTTATTCATTTCTCAAACACTTTTTAAGATTAACTGTTTAATTCAATCCAAATATTATGTGTAAATGTATACACATACTCAAATTCAAAAGAGAAATAGTTCTACTAGATTTTCTGCAAAATCTCATTCATTTATTCGTCAGACACCAAGACTGCTCTTCTTATATGACAGATATTCCACTAAATATCATTATTACCTCATTTGAAACAAAATGACAGACTTCCTTCTTTACATCATGTACCAGATTCTTATTCCACGGGGCAGCATTTTAAACTATTTTAGTTGTTTCTTCTGGTGTTATCATTTGTGCTTCTAAAATAACAGGCTTAGATTGTCATTTGAAATGATCCATTGAATTCCTGCTATTGTGTAGTTAAATCATCATTTTTGGTTAGATCAATATTCAGTACTTACATTATTTTACTCCTGTAAATGCAACTTACATATGTCATTTATAATTCTATAGTAAGTTTAATTTCTTTGTGAAAAGTTTTTGTCCTTTCTAAATACAATTGCTTCCTTTCTTTCTTCATGTTTTCATTGTTAATTCTTTCCAAAAATCTTTGTCAGAGGTGTTAATATTCTCTTAATGTCTCCAAAATCATCAGAAATTCTATCAGTTTCTTGTTTTTTGAAGATGTGCCTTCTGAGGTACTCTGCTAATCTGCCCTAGGCTGAGCCTCTGACTCTCTGGGTCTGCTGGCCAGTTGCTACTATTAAATCCTCTTGGACCAACATTCTGGGGATTCCTTTCACTTTTTCCTTGGGTTCTTTCCTACTTCTTGGATTCTATGGAGCCTTTCTTGGTTTACTTTCTTGTTTTGGTAGAACATCTGCTCTAGTAGCTTTCAAAAAATTGTCCACATGGAATTTTTATAGATATTCAATATCTGAAAATATCTTTATTCTACTTTAATTGATTTTAGCTGAGGTGGAATTTTGATAGTGTTGATCTTTTTTCTTTTAACATAATTTGGATTCCTGTTGCTTTGCAATAAACCCGGTTTTGGGTTACCTCACCCTATCCTTGTGGAATTTCCACTTTGTTCCTAGTATTTTTAAATATCATCAAAATATCTTAATACAGGTCTATTTCACTCTATATTGAGGACACTAAATGAACTTTTTCAATCTGGACACTCATGTATGAGTCTGGGAAATTGTCTTGGATATTTCCTGTTTCATTTCCTCATTTCATTTTTTCTTGTAACTCCTAATATTTTGTTGTTGGAACTCCTGGGCTTTCCTCTCTTCCATTTTAAATACCTCAGTGAGAAGTAAGATGAAAACCAAATGAAGACTAATACACAGTGATAACTCAGGCAGGAAAATAAAACAATGTCAAGTGATTGAGTTCATTCTCCATTCTTTTTTACACATTGGCAATACAAGAGGCCATTTCAAATATATGGCTGCTTGGGGAGCTGGCCAGCTATCTAGGAAATGCAGCTGCAAACTTCTAGCTTCCTGGAACATTCTAGACCATATGACTGTGAAGGACTGACCTCACATAACTAGCTTCATGTGTTTTAGATGTTTATTCAGCAGAAATTGTATCTAACATTAGAAAGTTTAAAAAGTTTTGAAATGCTTGCTTTGAGTTTATCCAGATAAAAATTAGGTTAGTGTATTCACTTAGTAGAATTTAGCCTCAATTAAGAAGAGTACAAGTTTTGTGGAAACATGACACACTCAGAATTTTCTTTAGAACAGGAGGACAACTGAAAGTAATATATCTTTCCCCACTTTTTCCCCAGACACTTCACTTCTACTGTTACAGTCCCTTCCATAAGAATATTTTTAGAAATATATATATATTTTATTGAAATATAATTAACTTACAATGTTTCAGGTTCACAACAAGGTGGCTCAGTTATACAAATACATATATATTATTTTTGAAATTATTTTCCACCATAGATTATTATAAGATATTGACTATAGTTCCCTATGTTATACAGTAAACCTTTGTTTCTTGTTGCTTATCTGTTTTTTTAATTAGAAATCTAGCATTCTAGGCATACTAAGTCAAACAAGTGGAATCAAAAGGTCATAATTGTTTTAATTAGGCAAAAATTCATAAGTTTTCTAAATATATATAATACATATATATATATGTATATATATATATATATATGAATACAAAAGCTTTTCTACTACACCTGATAAAGACTTGAGAAAGAACATCAAAAAAAAAAAAGAGAGAGAGAGACAGAGAAATTGGAAAACATAAACTAAATGAAACAGGAGCACTGAAAAGGAAATAGAAAAAGTGAAACACACTAGATAAAAGACCATTGTATAGTCTATAGACCATCATATAGTTTATACATGACTGCTCATTAGAAACATATCTGGAGCTCTGGAGAAAAAAAGCAATATCTGAGCATTTGTATTTTTCAAAAAATTTCAAGATTATTCTCATATGCATCTGGATTTTAAAAAATAATTACAGGTTTTTCTACTAGATTCTAGTTTTGGTGATAAAGATTTATATTATTTTTTCTGTTGATCAGTCATGATACAATGGTATTAAGTGAATAAGCAATGATATATAATCACAATAGTGAAAGATATTTATCAGTTTTCACAATCAATAGCCAGACAAAAACAGATAATTAAAATTGCAAGCCATAATGGGAACATAATTAACTATGTAAAATAATTACATACAACTTGGGGGGATCAAGCAGAGTAATGTGGTAAGTGGAACTGCATACATGCACACGTTTTCATCTACCCAGCCAGTGTAAGTATGTTGGTCGGTGCATTTAGTCCATTTACATTTAAGGTAATTATCTATATGTATGAGAAATGATGGACTGGATGAAGCACAAGCTGGAATCAAGATTGCTGGGAGAAATATCAATAACCTCTGATATGCAGATGACACCACCCTTATGGCAGAAAGCAAAGAAGAACTAAAAAGCCTCTTGATGAAAGTGAAAGAGGAGAGTGAAAAAGTTGGCTTAAAACTCAACATTCAGAAAATGAATATCATGGCATCTAGTCCCATCACTTCATGGCAAATAGATGGGGAAACAATGGAAACAGCGGCTGACTTTACTTTTGGGGCTCCAAAATCATGGCAGATAGTGACTGCAAGTGTGAGATTAAAAGAAGCTTGCTCCTGTAGAAAAGTTATGACCAACCTAGACAGCATATTAAAAGGCATAGACATTACTTTGCCAATAAAGGTCCATCTAGTGAAAGCTATGGTTATTCTAGTAGTCATGTATGAATGTGAGATTTGAACTGTAAAGAAAGCTGAATGCCAAAGAATTGATGCTTTTGAACTGAAGTGTTGGAGGGGACTCTTGAGGGTCCCTGGTCTACAAGGAGATCCAACCAGTCCATCCTAAAGGAAATCAATCCTGAATATTCATTGGAAGGACTGATGCTGAAGCTGAAACTCCAATACTCTGGCCACCTGATGTGAAGAACTAACTCATTGGAAAAGACCCTGATGCTGGGAAAGATTGAAGGCAGGAGGAGAAGGGGACGACAGAAAATGAGATGGTTAGATGGCATCATTGACTCAATGGACATGAGTTTGAGTAAATTCTGGGAGTTGGTGATGGACAGGTAAGCCTGGTGTGCTGCAATCCATGGGGTCCAGAGTCAGACACTACTGAGCAACTGAACTGAACTGATGATCCTGTTACTGTCTTCTTAATTTCTTTGGGTTTATTTTCTGTAGATCTTTACTTCTCTTGTGTTTCCTACCTAGAGAAGTTCCTTTAGTATTTGTTGTAAAACTGGTTGAGTGGTGCTGACATCTCTTAGCTTTTGCTTGTCTGGAAAGATTTTAATTTCTCCATCAAGTCTTAAGTTTGCTGCTAGAGTATTCTTGGTTGTAATTTCTTCCATCACTTTAAATGAACCGCCATTCCCTTCTGGCTTGTAGAATTTCTCTTTAGAAATCAGCTGATAGCCTGATGGGATTTCATTTATATTATTGTCATTTTTCTCTTGTTACTTTTAGTATTTTATTCTGTCTTTCATTTTTGTCAGTTTGATTACTATGTGTCTCAGTGTGTTCCTACCTGGGTTTATCCTTCCTGGGACTCTCTGTGCTCCCTGGGCTTGGTTGACTATTTCCTTTTCCATGTTCAGGAAATTTTCAAGTATTAGTTCTTCAAATATTTTTTCAGGTCCTTTCTTTCTCTCTTCTCCTTCTAGGACCCCTATAATGCGAATGTTGGTGTGTCTAATGTTGTCCCAGAGGTCTCTTAGGCTGTTATTTCTTTTCCTTCTTTTTTTTTTTCTGCATTGTTCTGTGGCAGTGATTTCCACCAAATCATTTATCCATTCTTCTGCCTCAGTTATTCTGCAGTTGATTCCTTCTATGTGTTATTCATCTCTGTTTGTTTGCTCTTCAGTTCTTCTTTGGTAAACATTTCTTGCATCTTCTCAATTTTTGCCTCCATTCTTTCCCCAAGATCCTGGATCATCTTCACTATATTCTGAATTCTTTTTCTGGAAGGTTGCCTATATCCACTTCATTTAGTTGTTTTTCTGGGTTTTATCTTGTCTCTTCATCTGGGATATAACTTTCTGCCTTTTCATCATGATTAACTTTATGTAACATGATTTTTGTGTTAGCAACTGTGAGACTGTGCTTTGTCTTGCTTCTTCTGTCTGCCTTCTGATGGATAAGGTTAAGAGGCCTTGTTGATGGTAGGGACTGGTGATGGGAAAAACTGGGTCTTGCTCTGGTGGGCAGGACCTTGCTCTTTAAAGCTTTAATCCAATTATCTGCTTATAGGTGGGGTTGCTTTCCCTCCCTGGTAGCTGTTTGGCCTGAGGTAATCCAGCCCTGGGGTCTAAGGGCTCTATGTTAGGGTTAATGGTGAACTCCCAAGAGGGTTTACACCAAGGGGGACATTTCATTTCCCCCATCCCTATGATGAGCCCCTGCCAACTCATGCCTCCATAGGAGGTCCTCCAACACTAGCAGGTAGTTTTGGTTCAGCCTCCTGCAGGGTCACTGCTCCTCTCCTCTGGGCCTTGGTGCACACAAAATTTTGTTTGTGTCCTCCAAGACTGGAGTCTTTATTTCTTCCAGTCCTCTGGAAGTCCTATAATCAAATCTTGCTGGTCCTCAGGGCTAGATTCCCTGGGGATTCCCAGTCCCTTTGTCAGATCACAGGGCTGGGAAGCCTGATGTGGGGTTCAGAACCTTCCCAACGGTGCAAGAACTTCTTTGGTATTATTGTTCTCCAGCCTGTGGGTCACCCACTCAGTGGGTATGGGTTTTGATTTTATCATGATTGTGCCCCTCCTACTGTCTTGCTGTGAATTCTTCTTTGTCTTTGGATGTGGGGTATCTTTTTTTGGTGAGTTCTTGTGTTCTCCTATCAATGGTTGTTCAACAACTAGTTGCAATTTTGGTGCTCTTACAGGAGATGAGTGCACATCCTTTTACTCTGCCATCTTGAACCAGAACCCCATAAGGTTTTATAAAAAGAAAACTCTAAATAAAAGCTTAGGCTTTTTAATTGAGTAAGAATTTGTGATGTTGGCTGCTGGTGGAAGTTGAATACACATAAGAAAGCCAGGTAAGTAATATAAGGTTGAAGAGAATTCATGAGAATTCTCTTGCAAAACTTCTGGACAATCTGAGTCTTAGACTGTGTTGTTCAGGATTCAAGATAAATGAAGGGTTAAAGTTATCTCTAAAATCTAGGGATGAAGACTGATGGGTGGTGGGGACTCTGATACTTCAATTTCCTTTCTTTATACCAATGCATTCTCCTAAGCAGAGTTAGTAGTAATCTACTAGCTATTATGTGGTATGCACCTACCTGTGCTTTTTATACCAGGTCCTATTTTCTTTCTCTCATCTCTTGTAATTATTTCAATCATTTTCTGGGATAGGTCTAACTCATTGTATTTATTTTACAACTGAGAAAATAAAAGAAATAGAGAGGTTGAGAGTGTTGGCCCAAATCACAAAGCTAGTGAGAATGAGAGGTAGAATTTGGACACAGGTAATCTAGCATCAGACCCAGTCTTATTTGGCTCCCCAGGAATGAAATTAGTGAAAAGATTCATGAGTTACCCAGAGGCAACACTGCTGGCTATGGAAGGGAGGGCCACATGCAGACTTGTGTCTTCTTGGGCAAGACAGCTGCTTTGGGCATGTAGTCAGAGAGCTAAGTAGAACTTAGTAAGAGCTAAGTTCACACTAGCCACTTCTGTGGTTTTTAAATGTACATTCAGAAATCTGGCTTTCACTTCTAGCGTTTAACTAAATTTACTTTCTCTGAGATTAGAAATGACCCCCTCACCCATACTAACAATTTACTATCTGATGCCTTTGCTCAGTTCTTTGTCTCTGAATTGTCTGCAGCACTCAAACACATTCCTCTCTCTCATTCTCTTTCACACTCTTCTCTTTTTCTCTCTCCTTCTCTACTGTAGGTCTCTCTGTCTCTTTTCCTTTACTCTTTTCCCTTTCTGTCTGTCCTGTCCTGCTTTAGAAAGGAATACATGTCTATAATAAAACAAAATAATGTAAAAACAAAATCTGATGAGGAAACCGACAAAGGGAAGACAGATAACAAGGTTATGAAGATGTGGGTGAGATAATACACAAAGTGTCACATCTCATTTGGACCATTTGCTAGAGTTGGGCCACAGATTTGCATCTAAGTTTCCCTGTAACTACATTAAATGTTTTCAAAATTGTTTACTTGATTCACCGTGTCCTTAAGATAAAAACAAATTGGCTGTTTAAGAGGAACAAGCATTTCCTGGAATGCCAACTCAGCAGACATCTTCCTGGGAGCACTGTGAAAGTTTTCAATAACATTTGACCATAACCCAGCAGCGCCTATCACAGGATTCTTCTTCTGGGTTGCTTACTGTTCACTCTCTCACTTCACTCCGGCGTCTTTTTAGTTGTCTTCTCAGACAATGATAATATATAAAACAGCTCCTGCTCTTGTTTCCTAACATCTCTTTTCTCTGCTTTATTTTTCTGCGCACCAGCTGACATACCTTTGTTGGTTTGCTTATTGTGAATCTTTTCCTTGAAGTTGTAAGCTCCCTGAGGGCCGGGACATTGTTTTGTTCATATCTTGCAAGTGTTGAGGACAGTGTCTGGCACACAGTGGTGTCAGTATATCTTTCTGAAGGAACAAATTGCTGAAATGCCATCAGTAAGTATTAGGGGCTTTAGTGTTAGTCTCTCAGGCATGTCCAACTCTTTGCAACTGCATGGACTGTAGTCTGCCAGGCTCCTCTGTCCATAGAATTCTCCAGGCGAGAATACTGGAGTGGGTAGCCATTCCCTTCTCCAGGGGATCTTCCTGACCCAGGGGTCAAACCTGGGCCTCCTGCACTGCCGGCAGAGTCTTCACCATCTGAGACACCACAGTTGTACTTACTGAAAGTATCTTGTTTGAGGTAGAGTGTGACTAGCCAGTTCCTGCAGCAGTTGAGGTGGGCTTTTTGTACCAGGTCAGCACAGTAATCTGACACTTGGTAGTCAGCAAAAGAAGGAATATTCTCAGGTGAAATTGTGAGGACAGTGACTCCTGTCCTATTCTATAAGCAGGAAGAATTGGAGGCCATATCACTTCCTGAGGTGGGGAAGGAGTTATAGGCTAGCAAGTTGTGAAATAATAGGGCAAGATTGGTTCTCAAAGAGAGACCCTCCTAAGTGAAGCCTTGATAGGAGTGCTATGGGATGAGAGTGTATGTGGTCATTATGACGGAACCATTCTTTGGACACTCAGCCCTTTCCTTTTCTTCTTTTCTTCCTTAAGAAGACAGGAACACACACACACACACACACACACACTAGAGGAATGGACATCACTGATGTTCCTAAGACTTTCTGAGAGAAGCTTATGCCCATTATGATATGGAAGTAATGTTGTCTTCTTCCTGTTCATAGGATTTTTAAAGGTCCAATTTTTTGATCACTTCCACTTTGACCAGCTTATCTCATCTTTTACAATAAGGAAAACATGCTACTCCAAGAACATGCTTCTCTGAAGCTGCTGAAAAGGAGAATGATAGATGTGGAATTAAATACATTAGAAGCATATTGGTTTATAGCTGGTAAAGATAATTTTGTGCATGGCCATCTACTTTGCTTTCTTTTCTGAGGAAGAGAAACTCTTTTGGAGTTTTGTGATAGCCTGGCCAAGGTAAGCTATACAAAGGTTAATTTTTGTTGATCCCATAGTTATGGTTTCTCCTTGACTTGTATAATATTGACATTCTTTGCTAAAAGTGTATAGGCTATATGTCAGAGATCATGGATTTGAAAAAAGTTTCTCTTTTCATTATAGTTAGTTTTTATGGTTTTCAGTCTTACAGAGATGAGAGGATGCGTGTGAGTCAGCAGGAAGGCAACCTTTGGATAGCTGCAGAAGTGGGAGGTCAGGGGACAGGCGAAGGTGGGATAGGAGTGCCCAAACTTCCCCAATTATGGTTATCTGGGTCCTTTACCTACCATCCCTGATGTTCATTATAAAAATATGCTAAAATCAAGAAACAATATAGAAGAATAAAAATGATGGAAAATTCAAAAAGTTAAAAGGGATAACTGGTTAGGTAGAGGTTAAATTTTGAAAAGAGAGACTAAAGTAAGGAATATTAAGCTAAAAGGGAATGAAGTAGGAGCTAGAATAGAAGATTTAAAATCCCTACAAAGATAAAAGGTTAAGAGTTTAAAAATATAAAACACAAGAGATTTAAAAATAAAAGGTAAAATACTATAAGCCAATGAGATAAAAGGTTAAAATATGAGTAAAAGCTATAATGGTTTAGGCTAGAAGGCTAAAGCCTGTGAAATGAAAACCTAAAAACAGATCATTCCTTGGGATTAAGGCTTTGGAACAGGAAATCAGAGCTCAAAATGCAGAAGAATGAAAATTTAAAAATTTAAATCAAGTTAAATTCTAAGAATAAAGTGGATTAAGAGAACTATTTTTTTTAATTAATTAGCAGAAAACAAAAAAACAAATCCCCCAAAACAAAAATTGCTGTTTAAAGGAAATGGAGTATGTAGGAAAATTCTCAGGGCAGCCTGGCCTTCCCTGTGGGAGAGGAAGGGGCTGAGTGGAGGCTGCAATGGCTATGTCTTTGGACCTGGGGTAGAAGGGGAGGGGGCAGAAGCTGTTTACCCCAGGCTGCTGTAGAAAAGATGGCACAGTAGGAGTTAATCTGGCCTCTGGAGACTTCCTGGGGGAGCACCCTCTTCCCCCATCTTTTAAAGATTCCCTCTCACTTGCTCTCCATGTTCCACCCCCACTGCCACTGCCAGCCTTGACCATCAGCAGCTCCTCAGTGATATTTAAATTGGCTCCTGCTCCAAGACTTTCCCTTACCAACTCTCTCCACCCTGCAACCAGACTAATCTGAAAACCCCATTTTGGTCATGGAATTATATTGCATGAAAACCTTCTATGCTTATCATTTTAATTATTAAACTCTCAAAAGGCCTTGTAAACTCTGATTTTAGTGTTTGTTTTTCAAACGAGTTAGAGACCGTATATGTTCGTACTTAAAATTCAGCTATCTTCTGCCTTGTTTATGCTAAACCCCAAGATATCTGGAGGTTAAGTATTTTGAAGTTCAGAGTCTGATCATGAGATTTAGAATTAATTCAGAAAAAAAGGAATTCTTAATTCTATTTTTAAAAGGCAAAGTTAATTGCTATTTGTTTCAGTTTCTGGTTCCCAGAGAAATCAGAAAGGGTGTGACAAAAAGAGACAGAGAGAGATGGAGAGATGCAAAGAGGGAGAGAGAAAGATAAGAAATAGAAAACTGAAATTCATGTGTATGCGATGTCCTTCTGGGAAAACCTGGTTTTTGTTTTAACCAGAATGAAGATGGACCTCTCTTCTGTGTTCTCCCCTTGAATGACTGTCTTTTCTAAGTTTAAGGCCGTTATCTTCTTTAAAAATGCTTCTTGAGTGTTTCTTTACTTAGTTCTGAAAATAATGAAAATTTAGCTTCTTCCAGTGTTTGAGAGAGGAAAAAGAAAAGATTTGGGAAGTAAAACTAACCATAGTTAAGATTATTCCAATGAGTTTTCTGCCAAAACACCAGATGCTACTGGAAAAAAAATATTTGCCACAATTTGCTATCTGTGCCTGCTTTTTTTAACAGGAGAGCAATGTAAAAGAATGAGGTAATGGCCACCCTCTTCCAAATTAGAACATTAAAAAATGTTCTAATTAGAGCTATTATGACTATAGCATTAATTCATATTAAAATTCTATTATTTATCAGGAAGGACCAGGACCCCTCAGAGCAAATGCAGTATAAATGCTTTTCATCGTTACACTTGGCCTTCCTAAAATTTTTTAAATCTTTCTAATTTTCTAACAATATTATACATTTTAGCCTGAGACCATTCTAGATTTGGAGCTAAGGCTTATATTTCTATTTTCTCCTGTTGATTTCTGTTTTCCTTTGATTTTTACATGGGTTTTAAAAGCCTTTTATAAGCCAAATCTTTATAAGCTGCATTTGCCATATCCTCATTTAGATCTCTCTTCTCAGTGAATTAAAGCAGCATCAGAAATAGAAATGAATTTTGAGAAATGAAATATGTGTGTAGCTTAAAGTGAGGCAATTGAAGCAAACCTCAAGTTAGAAGATTATTCTGACTTAATATTATTTTTGTGCACTAAAAAATGCTTGGGTGTCTCGTGTCCTCTATTTTCATGCAGTTCTGCTCTTTGGCTCCAGCCTATAGCAGGAACAGAAGTGCCTATAAATTGTGTGATACACAGATTTTGCTATACTTTTCATAACTCTCCAGGATGTAAAAAAAAGAGCCCAGAAGGAAGATGGAATCTAAAATTTTCTGTCTTCTGCTTTCTGAGTTACCCTGGTCTCACTTAATGTGAGGATTGGCTTCTTCAACAGTTCATCGTATTTTAAAATTTGTTATGGACTGAATGTATGTGTTACCCTCAGAATCACATGTTGAAGCCTTAACTTCCCTCTCATCCAAGTATGGTGGTGTTTGGAGTAAGGAAATGATTAAATTTAAATGTGATCATAAGGAGTGAAGCTTTGATCCAATAGAATCAGTGTCTTATGAGAAGAGACACCAGAGAGCCTCCCCCAACTCCCACCATCCCTCACAATTGCCCATGAACCAAGGAAAGGCCACATGAAGACATAGTGCCATAGGCAGCTGCCTGCAAGTCAGGACGAGGGCATCTATCAGAAACTCATTAGGCCAAAAACTTGATCATGGACTACCAGATTATGTTATTTTGCTATGGCAGCCCAAGAAGACATACAGTATTTCTGTTTGTACCGATAATAAAAGAAGAGAAACTAGCACCAAAAAGGAGACAGCCTACAGAAGAGGGCAGGGATCTTATTTGTCTTGTTTAATAACTATATCATTAGAAGATGCAGAAGGGTCTGGCTCATGGAAGGTACTCCGTATTTATTTTGTTAAATGAATGAATGAATGGCTAGATGAGTATGTAGATAAAGCATCTAAGCTTCTCATGATAAGTGAACTGATTACTGAAGTGGATTCCAAAAGGAGTATTGCATTTCCTCCCTTAAATATTTTATATGTATACCTCTCTTGTTTATTTCTGATTGTTTTGGGGCAGTCCCAACTAAAGACCTACTTATGTAACTTCTATTCAGAGTACATTATGTCTCCCAGTTTTTTCCTTATTCTTCATGACCTTGAGGAATACCAGCAAACTCTCCTGTATAATGTCCCCCAATTTAGATTTGTCTGATGTTTTTCTCATGATTGTACTGGGGTCATGGGGCTTTGGAAATCATACCACAGAGGTAAAATGACCTTTTCATCACATGATATTAAGAAGAAACATGATAGCAGCATGAAATCACTAATGATGTTAAATTGAAGTTGTTTGTACCAAATTATTGTTACTATGTAATAGTTCTGTAATATTTGCCACAATAATACTTCTTATCTTCTGACTGGACATAGAAGATCTCAGTCTCTTGTCCCTAAATTCAGAAGTGAAGGCTTCTTCCTTTACACTAATGCTATAAAAATGGGATATATATATTTTTCTGTATGGTCTTATATGTAATGAATATTATTTTTTTAGCCTAATCTTGTTCTCTCTATATGAAGAACCATGGTGAAATAAGCTGGATACATTTATAAGGAAGGGCTTTCTCTAAGGTTCTTGGTTCATTTATGAGATCCAGATAGGAACTTTGATGGCATAAAGCCCAATTTAGCTTTCCTGGTATTAGCACATTAGGCACCTTATAAAATATAATTTATGTAATGTCCTGCCAGCCATACCACCCTCAAGTGTGATGTCATCAACACATTAAATAAGGACTTTTGGGACCTCCAAAGATAAGTTTTGGCAGGTAACCCAGGAGGTAGTGTGGAAGTAGTAGTGGGGGCTCCCTTTGGTGGTTACCCTGAGTGAGGCACTGGTGAGTAATCATGGGGCAGGGTGCTATGAGCTGATGCACATAAATAAAGACCCATAAATCTGAGTCAGACCACTTTATTCTAAAAAAGATTGAGATGTATCACTAGACTTAATGTTTTGTGGGAACATTTATACTGGAGCTTATCCAAAGTTGCATCAAATTTGGGTGAGTAAAGTAGCTATGGGGGTTAGAGTGCTTGTCTAGAAGAGGTTGTTCCCTCGGCCAGGGTTTGGCACCTGAATGAACACTTTACTCCCAACAAGGTCTTTAAGTTACACAGCTTCAGTCTTGAATCGGGCTCATTGTGCCTCAAGAAACCATGTATTCATCCTTTACTTTCTGTCTTGGTATGCAATTTAGTGCATTCAAGGTCACAATGCAATCAAGAAAGGCCTGTGACTCAGAAAGTGTGATGCAAGTGTGGGTAGATAGTGAAGAACATTTCTGGATTAAAGTTATTTTGACCACGAGAGTTGACTTGAACTATAATTTCAAAAGTGTATTTTTCTAGTTCAATAACTCTTTTTGATTGCTTTTATGTGCAAATCATTTGTTAGATGTAGAAGAGTAACAAGGAGAATAAGCAATGGCCCTGCCTTCTCTTGATGTCAGACGAAGATCAAATCTGTACTCAACCAATAATCAAATCCAGCATATTAAAAAAAAAGAATGAAAATACAGTAATAGATTTTATGAAGCTGTTTAGTTTGTTAAAATATAGAGAGCTATGTAGATTGGATGGACATTTAAAGATGTGCCAAGGTGATATGGCTGTGATTTGGTCATCCATAAGCATTTCTAAATAGTGTAAATAAGACTTCACACTTGCCTTTGGGATTTTGTTGTAGGGATATTATCTCATCAAACTAGAGGTCAACCTCAGACCTTTCTGTTCTATTACTTGGCAGTTCTCTGTACTGCACCCACATTCCTTGGCAGAAGAAGGGCTCCCAAGAATTCTGAGTTCCTAACCTCTAAGTTTTCTTGTCTTCAACCACACCTGTAGTCACCACCATCATTCCTCAAGCATTCCACTAAACTGAGTACCAACAGTTAATCTACTCAACACATATTCTTAACTTTCAGACTATTAAATGATGCAATAAGTATTGGGAGACTTGTGGAGAAAAAGAACCTGTGAAAGCATTTCAGTGAATTGCATCATTAGTCTGATATGTCTTTCCTAATCTGTGGCTCTAAATAGGCTCTAGTTTGGAATGCATTGCCAAGCAATGAGGATCCTGTATCTGGTGTCTAGGGATAACATTGTTTTTCAAGGCATACACTTTTGTTTGTTTGTTTGTTTTCTTCTTCCTTATTTATTTATTTATTTTTCATGGGAGGGAGAGGGTGAGGGCTAGGGAATTTTTCTTGTTTTCATATACTCTCAGCAATGCATTTAAAATAATTGTCTTTTATTTAGAATTTAGATTTGTATTGATGAAGAGCTTTTCAACGTACTTAGTTTACCATCCTTTTCAAAGTGGTTGTTTTGTCTAGAAACTATAGAGAAAGGAAGTGGAATAAATGCATATGCTTTTGCCTTATTCCTTTCAGTTTAGCTCATGTTTTACCCATAAAACTGTCCCTGTAATGAATGAATGAGATACTGCAGTCTATTCACTGATATCATTAGAATACTAAATTTTGTCAGGTTCTCTTTTATATTTTCTGCAGCACCATCTTCCCCATTTCCCTACCACTGAGTCATTCTTGTGGAAATAGTAAATGTGAAAATGTGACCTGGTCTTCCTCTGAAAGAACAACAGTAAGTAAGGCTCTTCCGTCTATTCTTTAGGCAGCCTTATCAGCTGGATTGGCCTCATGCAAGAACTTGAAAGTAAGTGTCATAGTGAGGCATGAGTTGGTATATCATTACTAGGGCCAGAGCCTGAGTTGCGGTATAATCAGAATAGCTAGTGGGATCAGTGAAGATAAATGATGATGATGAGGTTGGTGATGACAAACTACTTATATCAGTGCTTATGATCTGTCAAGCTTTAAGTATTTGCTTTAAGTATTTATATATTTAAACCATTTTTCACTTACCACAACTCTGCAAGAGAGGTAGCATGATTTTCTCCATTTTACATTGTTCATGTGGGAACGTGCTCAGTTGCTAAGTCATGTCCAACTCTTTGTGATCCCATGGACTGTAGCCTGCCAGTCTCCTCTGTCCATGGAATTTTCCCAGGCAAGAACACTGGAGTGGGTTGCCATTTCTTTCTCCAAGGAATCTTCCCAGCACAGGGATAGAATATTAGACAAGATGAACAAGGTCTATGTGGTTTTAAAATTTGGTCAAGGTTCAATTCAGTTCAGTCGCTCAGTCATGTCCGACTCTTTGCAACTCCAGGACTGCAGCACACCAGGCTTCTGTGTTTATCACCAACTCCTGGAGCTTGCTCAAACTCATGTCCATCGAGTTGGTGATGTCTTCCAACCACCGCATCTCTGTCATCCCCTTCTCTTCCTGCCTTCAATCTTTCCCACATTAAGGTCTTTTCCAATGAGTCAGTTCTTTACATTAGGTAGCCAAAGTATTGGAGCTTCAGCTTCAGCATCAGTCCTTCCAGTGAATATTCAGGGTTGATTTCCTTTAGGATGGACTGGTTTGAACTCCTTGCAGTCCAAGGGATTCTCAAGAGTCTAACACCACAATTGAAAAGCATCAATTCTTTGGCATTCACCTTTCTTTATGGTCCAATTCATACATCCATACATGACTACTGGAATTACCATAGCTTTGACTAGACAGATTTTGTCAGCAAAGTAATGTTTCTGCTTTTTAATATGCTGTCTAGGTTGGTCACAGATTTTCTTCCAAGGAGCAAGTGTCTTTTAGTTTCATGGCTGCAGTCACCATCTGCAGTGATTTTAGAGCTCAAGAAAATAAAGTCTGTCACTGTTTCCATTGTTTCCCCATCTATTTGTCATGAAGTGATGGGACTGGATGCCATTATCTTCGTTTTTTTTCATGTTGAGTTTTAAGCTAGCTTTTAAACTCTCCTCTTTTACTTTCATCAAGAGGCTTTTTAGTTCCTCTTCACTTTCTGCCATAAGGGTGGTGTCGTCTGCATATCTGAGGTTATTGATATTTCTCCCAGCAATCTTGATTCCAGCTTATGCTTCATCCAGTAGGGCATTGCACATGATGTACTGTGCATGTAAGTTAAATAAACAGGGTGACAATATAGAGCCTTGATGTACTCCTTGTCAAAGTTATAGACAAGTAAATAAGAAATGTAAATACAGTTGGATGAAATCAAAGAGATAGTTCAGTCTTTTCTATGCACAGACACCTAGTTATCTTGAGCTTTTGCTATTAAAGTCAAAATTTTAAATTAAAAAATCTCCACTAACACAAATAGAAGATAAACTTAAATAAATTATGGCTGTCAGTCGATGAAAATTTGCAGTAATATTTCTCTGGCATAGTGATATTTTGCATAATAAAAATATTTATGGGGGAAAATCTGTAGTTCTAACATCCTCAGGTATATATCTAAGAGGATGGCAGCAAATTGGAATAGTACCACATGAAATTCAAATATATCTGTTGAATGAATGAATGAACGAAGAAAAGCATATTTGGCTACAGAGCTCTCCTATATTGCCCCTGACTGAAGACACATTTGAATTAGTCTTATAACGTGCCTAATTTCATTCCTCATATTGATGACTGCCCTGCTAGATTTCAATTATTTTTTCAGGTTTTATTTTTCTTTGCAAAGAATTCAGCAGTTCTTCTCTTTGTTCTGTTTTAGGAACATCTGTTGCAAATTTAGTGTTGAGTTTATTTGAAACTAACAGCTGCCCAGTAGCACATTAAGAGAAATAGCCTAGGTGAAATTTTCCTGCAGATTCCTTTCTGAAAAGGCTAATTTCTAAAACTTTATCTTTAATTACACTTAAATTATGTAACAAGAAAGATATGGGAATGACAACAATTCTCCCTGTGTAGCATGATGTATCAATGTTTTGTGTTTATGATAATCCTAATGTATTTAATCTAAATATTTAGATATTTAAAGGCTACAAAAGCAAAAAAAAAAAAAAAAAAGTTAGTTACAATTTGAACTTGAGGCCAGCTGGGTTATTGGCTCTTGGCTAATGTTTTCCAAGTGAAGTGCCACTGCCCAGAATATGAATTCTTTGACAAATTCCCAACTCATGTCTGTCTACAAATCACATTAAAATAAATTTGAATGGTATAATAATTTGAGTCTTTGAGAGAGCTTACTTTTCAGAACTAAGCAAACAACAAGCTACTACTAAAACAATCATTAAAAAGAACCACAAATCTACTACCAGACTAGACTCTACAAATCTCTGGACCTCTTGATACTCACAGAAAATATTTTAATTAATTCAGTAAGGAGCATGTAAGAAATGTTTGAGAAGTCTCCTGTAGATGCATAGTGTACAACAGCAAATTCTTAAAACCTGGAATCTGTGGAATTGCTCAACAACCAAATAGGACGTATGCTCATATAATTTAAATCTTTGTACACTGTCTATTAGACTAAGCTTCTTACTATATCACCTCTTACTCCAGACAACAGTCCTGAGAGGGGAGGATTATTGCTAACCTCATGTGGTAAAGGAGGAATGGAAGCTGAATAATTCATTTAAAGTCATGTAGCAACCAGATGCCCCAAGTCTAAGGTCACTGAGCTAGCAAATGACAGGGGTGGGACCAATGTGAGTCTTTCTAACTTAAAATCCCATCTGGCTTACTTCAGTGGAGGACTCCTTTTTTAGGTGTCTGACCCGGGAGAGTGCAAAACTCATAAAGAAGACAGTAGGGAAACCAAGACCCAGAAACCCTGGGCAATTCTCTGGCAATATGCTGCTTTTCTCTTTTAACTCCACCCCCTGAAGGTGAAGCCCTTTCTACCTTCTCTTTTTCCCTTTCTTCTTACCTCTATACTCTTTGCTTCCTTTGTTTTCTGTACTGCTTATTCCCACTATGTACTAAAATAGGTCATTCTTTCTGAGTGCTCACCAAAATCTGCAAGACAAAGGGAACACAAAAGATAGCTGAATGAAAGAAAGTATAGAGACCAAAATATATCATTCAAACCTTGCAGTCAAGTTTGGTTTTTCTTTTCTCTTCCAATAAACGGAACAAAAAGATTCATTGACTTTTGAAAATCATAGCATTTTAGAGCTTAAAAAAGCACAGATGTAATCAAGTCAAAAAGCCTTTACTGTAAGGATGAAGGAAGTGTGTTCTAGGGAGCAGGATTGACTTATATGAAGTCACAAAGCCAGGAGTGGCAGGTCTGGGACTCTGCCATGGGAATCCTCATGCTCAGCTTAGGTCCCCTCCTTTGAATCTATGTGATGGGAGGGAAACTCTTCAAGGGAACACAGAGGGGCTGCTTGGCTTCTTTCCAAGCAGGGGATTCCATGTCATGCTGGATAAGGCTTTGGGTTCTGAAATCAGGTAGACCTGGGTCCAAACCTCGGCCCTGCCGCTTGCTGTCTGTGTGATTCCAGGTCTGTTACTTACCTTCCTTAAGGCCCAGTCTCCTCATCTGTTAACAAGTGGTTTGTATTGCAGGCCTTCTGTATTTGTTGGGAGCGTTAGGTAGATAGAATAGAAAAAGAAGTCCAAGATGGTGGCTAAAGAAAGCAGATAACTAGAAACATCATGCAGGGGGACGGGGCTGAACAGAGAAAAGAAAGAGGCGGAGGACTGGAGAGAGAACCTTTGTCAGGAAAACACTCCCCCTTCTCTGATTGCCCTCGAGCATATGACCATTTTCATCCCCTTCCCTGCTTGGTGTCAGGTACCAGCCCTATTTTGGATGATGCTGAACCAGAGGAGGAGATAGCAAATACAAAAAGGGAAGCCAAGAGGGATCAGAGTCACTCCTTCAGGGTCAGTTAGTACTATCTATTGTCTATTTAATAAAGTTTTGCTTGCTTGAGCTATAACTAGCTTATTGTTTCAAACTATTGTTATGACAAGACAAGAGTTGAGAAATCCTGCCTGTTTGAGCTGTGATTTGTCCATCATTTCAAATCTTGTTTCTATAAGACAAGAACTGAGGGAGAGAAGTAAACCAATCTCACAAGAGAATAAAAGGAAATAACATTTATAGACTGCTTGTTTGCTTTGTGTCACATTCTGTGTTAAATATTCTACCTTGATTTTTTGATATAATATTTATAATGTATGCAAAATACTTAGACTATATAGTATTAAATATGTGTGTATATCATGTGTGTATGTGTATGAGCACATACATGTATCAGTTAGGAATGTGTCCCTCACACACAGACATACACACACACACACACACACACACACACACACACACACACACACGCACACAATTCAGGAAGTCAGGAATTTCATTTAAACCTTGACTACATTGACTTAAATAAGTAACAGTGTCCTGTGATAAGAAGTTCAGGGCCCTTGTGGTTGTCCCATGAGGCTACCAGGGCTCATACTCTTTCTGTCTTTCTGTCCTGCCCAAAACCTTGGTAGGAGTCTTCCATGCTCATGGTCACAGAATGAGCGCTTGGTTATATTACCATCTGTGCTTCAGGTTGTCAAATAGCAGGAAGGAAGATAGTAAGGAACCCAGTGTTCTTGCCTAGAGAATCCTATGGACAGAAGAGACAGGCAAGATATAGTCCTTGGGGTTATAAAGAGTCTCACAAGACTAAAGTGACTTAGCATGTGCACATGTGTGCACACACACAGAGACACACACTCACATATGTATATATGTGGGCTTCACTCATAGCTCGGTTGGTAAAGAATCTGCCTGGCTTCCCTTGTGGCTCAGCTGGTGAAGAATCTGCCTACAATGTGGGAGACCTGGGTTCAACCCCTGGATTGCAAAGATCCCCCTGAGAATGGAAAAGCCATCTGATATGAAGAATTGACTCCTTGGAAAAGACTCTGATGTGGGAAAGATTGAAGGCAGAAGGATAAGGGGACAACAGAGCATGAGATGGTTGGATGGCATCACTGACTGGATGGACATGAGCTTGAGCAAGCTCCAGGAGTTGGTGATGGACAGGGAAGCCTGGCCTGCTGCAGTCCCTGTGGTCACAAAGAGTTGGACATGACTGAGTAACTGATCTGATATATATATATATATATGTGTATATATACTTATATATATAAGTCTATCCCTCCAACACATTCACTGTATATTCAGACATATATATTTTATTGTAAAGAAAACATAGCTACTTATCATAAGTAGCAGTGAATCTTAGTATATGAAGAGGTCAGGGATGTGAATATGATGTTTACCTCAGCCCAGTGAATTGGTGGCTGGGACTCAGGGCTGGGATAAAGAAAAAAATATCACACAAACAGAATGATTTGTTGCATATTGAAGTTACTGAAATAGGCTTCATAAAGGAATATGACTGCAGAGAAGAGGCAAATCAGCTAAGACATTTGATCAAAAGGATAGCCATGGAAGGAAATTCACTAAGTGGAGAGATTGTACAGGAAAGAAATGTTTATAAATAGGAGATTTGGGGGGTGCTTTCACTCAACAAGTTAGGAAACTGACTGGCAGGGGGGGGGAGTCACCTAACCTTGAAGTCAGAAGATGGAGGAAACTGAAAAGAAATGATTTGACCTCCTCAATGATGGGACAGAAAAGAGAGAACAGTTAAGAGAGAGAGAGAGATCTCCAGTTCATATGTGGGACAGGAAGGAAGTCAGGATTAGAAATGAAATATAATGGCTAGTAATATGTTGTTCCAAGTTGAACTGAGTAATGAATCTGTATACTTACATTTCATGACATATAATAAAATAAATTCTCCACCCTCACCACCTCCCTGGGCTTGGACTTAGTTCCATAGCCCTTACTGAGCCAGGTCACTGGGGAAGACAAACAGTAACAGAACACAGAGCCAAGGCTGAAGTCTTAGAAAAGCATCTCCTGAGACATTGGCTGAGAACCATAGAGTTACTTGTGGCACAAACTTTCTGGAACGTTTCCATTCTAAGATACTCAGAGCCCATTTTATAGGCCTTTGTGACTTGAAAATGAATGGCTGATGGACTTGTTCCTACAGCTTAATAGAGGACAACATGACATCTTGTGAGTATAACTTCTTGTTAGCTGTGTTTAGGTTAAGGCTAAGAGTACCTGGCACATAGTAAGCAATCTATGAAAATATAATTAAAAATTTTAATTCAATTAAGTGAATGAATCTAGATAGTTTTGAGGTGGCTCTGGTAAATGGCAATATACTTAGAGTAGGTTTACTTATTTATCTATTGATAGTACTACACAAACTAGCTTGTAAATATACAATTTGAGTTTTTATTTTCTAGTATTTAGTTGAAACTGCCATGAATGGACCATGCAGTGAAAAAGTACTTTGGAGGAATAAGAGCAATGATTGCTTTAAAATATATTGATTTCCTGTTAAAATGCTTGGAATCATATCACTTTGCTCAAATTTGCAATTTTTGGAGATAAAATCATTCCTTGTCCCACCAAAGAATTCCCCCAAACAAATTAAATTGATATGGCTGGAAATCTTTTTTAATTTAGATTTTCTTCTTTGTTCCCACAAATAGTTTTTGTTTGATGAGGTCAAAGTGTTTCCATCTTTGTATATCCGATATTACCAATCATTCATTCAGCGACAATGTTCAAAGCAATCAGTCAAATAAGATCTGATTCCTACCCTCAAGGAGCTTTCAGCCAACCATAAAATGAACACATAAACCATCAGTTAAAATACAGTGTTACTGGGGGATGCAAGTGCTGGAATATAGTGATATAAGTGCTATCATGATGATTTGTACAGGTCTTCTGGAAATAGAGGGAACCAGATAAGTGCCATTTTAACAGCTTAAACTTGGATTTTGAAGTCTGTATTTAAATTTTTTAATCTGCTTATGTCCCTCACTAGATGTATAATTACTTTGTCTCTCAGAGCCTCAAGTTCTTCATCTATAAAGTGAAATTGGTAGTAGTATTTATCTCAAAGGGTACTGTGAAGACTTGATGAGATATATCTATGATGAAATCACAGAATAAAATAGAAACTCTTCAGCATTGTGTTAAGTTCCAGCAGACTCTCTCATCAAAGTCATATTTCCCTCTCTTTCCCTCACACCATTCATATCAGCCACACTTCCTATAGGTCCTGGTTGTGCACCAGGCTTCCTCTGCCTCAGGACCTCAGCACATGCTAGGGTTTGTGACTCAAATGATCTAACATCCCGATTCACCCTGCTGATTATGACTTACCTCTGAGATTTCAGCCCAAATGTCTTTTCTGATATTAAAGTATAAATCAGTTCTATTCGCTTCTTTCCTAGCTGCCTATTATTTTTTACACAAAGCTTGTCATAATTTGTAATTCCATGTTGTTGTTGTGCAGTTGCTCAGTTGTGTCCAACTCTTTGTGACCCCATGGAACTTCACTACACCAGGCTTCCCTGTCCTTCACTATCTCCTGAAGTTTGTTTAAACTCATGTCCGTTGAGTTGATGATGCCTTCCAATCATCTCATCCTCTGTTGACCCCTTCTCCTCCTGCCCTCAATCTTTACCAGCATCAGGGTCTTTTCCAATGAGTCAGCTCTTCGCATCAATTGGCCAAAGTATTGGAGCTTCAGCTTCAGCATCAGTCCTTCCAGTGAATATTCAAGGTTGATTTCCTTTAATAACTGGTTTGATCTCCTTGCTGTTCAAAGGACTCTCAAGAGTCTTCTCCAGCACCACAATTCAAAAACACCAAATCTTCAGTTCTCAGCCTTATTTACAGTCCAACTCTCACATCTGTACATGACTATTGGAAAAACCATACCTTTGACTATATGGGAGGTAGAGAACTACTTAACAAAAATCATAAGTTAAGTCAGGGGTATGTGATGGAGGGCCAAAAGTCAGAGAGCAACAAAACAAACTTTAAAGCCTACAGGTCAAGGAGACTACTACTGAATTCCCAGTTTATTACACATTTGGCAGCCATAGACTATCTGCTGGAACTGATCTGCCCACAAATGGCATGTAGGAAAAGGGAGTGGTCCACATTCCAGCAGTCTGACCCCCATCAAGCAAAACTCACTAGGGCCTCATTAGGAATCAGGAAGTTTCAGCCTTGGTGGGCCTTGGCCTTGATTCTGTGGACCGAAATAACCTCCAGTAGGTTAAAATGAGACTCAGAGTCTGAAACGTTGCAAGGTGCTCATGGTCTTCACTTAGAAATGTTTTCTTTTTCTTTTTTTTTCTCAGAAAATACTGAAGATTTCAGTTTGAATGCCTATTGTTGGAACTCTGTAGGAGACACTTCCCAGGTGGTGCTATAGGTAAAGAACCTGCTTGCTAATGCCAGTGTAGGAGACAAAAGAGACAGTTTCAATCCCTGAATGGGGAAGATCACCTGGAGAAGGAAATGGCAACTCACTCCAATATTCTTGTTTGGAAAATCCCATAAACAGGGGAGCCTGGCAGGATACAGTCCATGAGGTTGCAAAGAGTGGGACATGACTGAAGTGACTTAGCACATCATTCGACCACATATTCTAATATTTCAATCTCTCCAACCTAAGCTCATACAAGTCAGTTAAAATAACCAAAAATGCTGAAGTCTTTAACATCTGTTTTCTGTAAAATGAGTGGAAGGCAGAAGGATTAGATCTCCTTTTTTGGGAAACTCATCAAAGTTTATAGCAGGAAGAAAAAGATTCTGATTTCTGTTTAAGAAGAGTTTTTCTTTCTTTTTTCTATTTTAATCTCCCTTGGTCTGTGGTTCCTAAAGTAATAACTTTCAGAAGAGATGACAATAGAGAGACTATCAAGCCTAACTCCTCAGTTTCTTTGTCTCAGCTTTGGAAGGCTTGGATTAGCTCATCTGAATTGCCAGATACAGTGTCATTCTTAAAATGATTACAGTTGCTTTCTCTTGACTGACATATCAGTTTTGGGCTATGACTCCTTTGAGTCAATATTTATTTAGTGCTTGTTATAGGCCAAACTCTAAGAATGCAAAGACAATAAAATAAGATCATTTCCTATGAGAACCTCTAGTGAGTAGGGAGAAATGTCAACAGTTTGTTGCAGTGTGATGAGTACTCCATGATGAGCATACTTTCTGTGGAAGCCCAAGAGAGAGTAAGGCTATTAAATCATTAATTTGTGGAGGGTCCTCTTAAGGCAAAGCCTTGCCCTATAGCTAAGGAGGATAAACACTGAGAAAGAAGTCTCTTTTCCTCCAGGAACTCCACATGGTCCTACGAGAGGCAAACACAGATAAGTAGCTCCAATTACACATAATGAAATTTGTTATAAGTTCTTTGTGAAAAAGTACTCTGCGTCCGGGAAGATGCCTATTTCACACATTATGACAAATGATATAGAAAGCCTAAAACCCTCCCATAACAAAAACTGCTCAGTAAGATATTTTAATGTATATTTTAAAATGCATTGCTGAGCTGGAAACAAGGGAAAAAGAATTCTAAGAGGTTGAAAAATAAAAGCAAAACTAGAAATCTATAAAGGAAAGCCAGTGATAAAAATTAGCTGTTCCAGCTACCACTTTCCATGACTCAGAACTTTGGTTCTGTTGCTAAAATGTGGATCATGAAGAAAGATAGCAATCGTACCATAAGGGATATCACATTAGAGATTTTAAAAACTCAGATATCCAAAATTACAGTCAGTGAAATGATGAACTAGAAAAATTCCTTTTTTATGCTTGACTCTGTGTGGGAGGAAAAAATTCTCTTCTGACTTGGCAATCAAAGGAGTTTGAGGCCCACATTCTTGCTACTTTTGTGTTTGAGATACCTTAAGCTGAGAATTTATTATAAAGTGACCCCATATTGGCAGTGTCCCAAGATGCCTGGAAGAAGCAAATATAAATTCTTTCTGGAGGAATGCACCTTTTAACTCTAGGCCTCAAAAATTCTCACTGATGAAGTTTATGGAACATATGCTTATGATAACAAAGCTATAAAATTCAAGGAAAGAAGCAATAAAGAGCATGAATCAGAAAAAAACCCCAAAGAAACAAAAAGCCAAACAAATTAAAAATTAAAGACAGCAGCCACAGACCCACAAAACTGTATCTAATTACATTAGATACTGTAATTATTGAATTACTATATTTAATGTGTCTAAATAAAAAGAGTACTCAAAGTATGAGTATAGAACAGGAGATTTTAAAAAAAATGAATAGGTAGATTTGAAAAGACTCCAATAGAAATTGAAGAAGAAGAATAATTATATTATTATTGATATGAAATATAGTTATTAATAACAACTATTCATATACTTCAAAGGAAAAACATAAGGAATAGGATAAAAAACACATTAAACAAAGCTGAAGAGAGAATCAATAAACAGGAAGATATCTGAAGAAATTAAAAACTTAAGAAACATAGAAGATGTAGTGAGACAATTTAACAAATGTCTGATTGGACATTCAGAAGAAAAACAAAGATAATGCAGAGGCACTATTTATAGTGATAAAGTCTGAGAGTTACCCAGAAATGATTAAAGAACTATGAATCCTTGGAAGCATGGAGTCCAGAAACTTCCAAGCAAGGTAAGTAAAAAGAAATCCTCTTTACGATATTTTGTAGTGGACTTTCAGAATGCCAAAACCAAACAAAAACAAAAACAATCTCTTAAAAACAAAGAGAAAAATCAGATTACGTATAGAAAAAAATGTTGATATCTAACTTCTTAAAAACAACAACGTAAACTAAAAAAATACATCGACAACCATCTTCACAGTGTAGAGAAAATATTTGTCAACCAAGAGTTGTGTACATAGTAAAACTATCTTTCAAACTTGAGAATAACATAAAATATTTTTCAGATTAAAAAACACAGAGAAATTTGTGGATTGATAATACACCTTGTATATGCAAGAAGTGAAAATGAACATGAAAAATCATATAAACAATAGCAGTAATGTAATAATATACCTAATACTGTGGGTAAAACAGTGATAAAACCAAGACAATATCGTAATTAGAACTTCTTTGATTAAGTACAGATATTAAAATTCTAGGTTAATAATAAAAAGAAAAAGGAAGAATTTGTAATTCCAAGTGAATTTTGGGAAGAAACAAGAATAACAAAAAAATAACACAAAATTATAAAAGAAGGTTAAAAGATACAAGGAAAAAAACCTAGAAAATTTAGAAAGCACAAAATGAGAAACTAAAAATGAATGGAAATATATCAATAGTCATAGCAAATGCATAATGGCTAAATTTTCTTGAAAGAACAAAATTGCAGGCTGAGGGAGAAACAAAATTCAGATATATGTTGAATTCAAGTTCAGTTCAGTTCAGTTGCTCAGTCGTGTCCGACTCTTTGTGACTCCATGAACAGCAGCATGCTAGGCCTCCCTATCCATCACCAACACCCAGGGTCCATCCAAAGCCATGTCCATCGAGTTGGTGATGCCATTCAGCCACCTCATCCTCTGTCATCCCCTTCTCTTCCTGCCCCCAATCCTTCCTAGCATTAGGGTCTTTTCCAATGAGTCAAATCTTCGCATGAGGTGGCCAAAGTATTGGAGTTTTAGCTTCAACATCAGTCCTTCCAATGAACACTGAGAACTGATCTCCTTTACGATGAACGGTTGGATCTCCTTGCAGTCCAAGGGACTCTCAAGAGTCTTCTCCAACACCACAATTCAAAAGCATCAATTCTTCAGTGCTCAGCTTTCTTTATATTCCAACTCTCACATCCATACATGACCACTGGAAGAACCATAGCCTTGACTAGATGGACCTTTGTTGATAAAGTAATGACTCTGCTTTTAAATATGCTATCTAGGCTGGTCATAACTTTCCTTCCAATGAGTAAGTGTCTTTTAATTTCATGGCTGCAATCACCATCTGCAGTGACTTTGGAGCCCAAAAATATAAAGTCAGCCACCGTTTCCACTGTTTCTCCATCTATTTCCCAGGAAGTGATGGGACCAAATGCCATGATCTTAGTTTTCTGAATGTTGAGCTTTAAGCCAACTTTTTCACTCTCCTCTTTCACTTTCTTCACCAGGCTCTTTAGTTCCTCTTCACTTTCTACCATAAGGGTGGTGTCATCTGCATATCTGAGGTTATTGATATTTCTCCCGGCAGTCTTGATTTCAGCTTGTGCTTCTTCCAGCCCAGCGTTTCTCATGATGTACTCTGCATATAAGTTAAATAAGCAGGGTGACAATATACAGCCTTGACGTACTCCTTTTCCTATTTGGAACCAGTCTGTTGTTCCATGTCCAGTTCTAACTGTTGCTTCTTGACCTGCATGCAGGTTTCTCAAGAGACAAGTCAGGTAGTCTGGTATTCCCATGTCTTGCAGAATTTTCCACAGTCAAAGTCTTTGGCATAGTGAATAAAGCAGAAATAGATGTTTTTCTGGAACTCTCTTGCTTTTTCCAAGAGACACACCTAAAACAATAGAATTTGGAAACGTTGGAAGTGAAAGAACAGAGCAATAGGCATACAGAAATGTTCAAACTCCTGTTATCAAAGGAATATAAATAATGAAACCCTCCATATGTAAAAAACTAAAAAATGCATATTTGGCAAGGATATGAGTACTAAGGATGTTTATATGCTGCTGAATACATGTACAAGAATGTTTACAGCAGCACTGCTTGCAATATCCTAAACTAGAAAAGACCCAAATGTCCCTGATTAAAACAATGAATAAATGTGGTATATTCATAAAGCAGAATACTATGCAGCAAGAAAATGAAGGAAACAGCCATACAAAATAGCAAGTGTTATTATTGAACTAAAAATGAAATACACAAAAGAATTCATAGATAATGACATCATTAATATATTTTATTTTCCCCTTAAGGAAAACAACTAACTTGCCCAAAGTCACATAGTTGACAAGTGGTGGAGACAGTATCCAAACTCAGGCCATTTGACTCCAGAGGTAGTCTTTAACCCCTTGGCTATGCTGGCTGGGGACAACAAAGATGGAGAACCATGGAGATGCAAGTCAGGTTTGCGGGGACATGTGATCATGGACTTTGGGAAATATTAGTGACAAAGATGAAAAAGTATTTGGTAGGGGAAATAGAGCAAACTCTGAATGATAAATTGGAATAATTCTGTGCGTACTAGAGTGATACTGAAGTTTATGGGCATAGAAATGACATAATCTGTATTTTAGGAGAATCTGTCTGTTTTCATGGAGGAGGAACATTTGAAGCATGAGATAAGCAAGATCTTTCAGCAGAAATTAGAAAGGACCTGAGCCAGAGACATAGAAAAGGAAGGTGCTTTTCTGAGCAGAGTTGATACTTGATACATGATTAGATGTAAAGAGTGATTTGAAATTTCTGCATTTGGGAAGAGGATGACATCATGAACCAAGATAAGGAATGAGAATGAAGGACTAGTATGTGGGGAATATGAAGTCCTAGGTTGAATGTGTTGACTCTAAGGCATCTATGAGATGTAAGTACTTAGAAGTCCATTGCTGATGCTGGAAATGTGGGCTGGATTAGGAAACAAAATCAGCAATAAAGGAAGTCTAGACATGCAGGCTTGGGCATTATTCTTTGTGCTGACAATGCATCGTGGGCAACTTCTGACAGACATTTCCTCAGAGGAGGGAGATCTAATCCCAGATGGAAAAAGTTAGAGGAGGGAAGGAATGGGGTCATGCAGATGTCCAATGTCTGCTGATCTTTTAAGAAGCTGGGTAGTGAGAGAAAGGGAAGGAGAAAATGGTAAACCATCTAAATGAACCCTTAAAACTCTGAGATGAGCACCTACATTTCACAGATGAGAGAACTGACACACAGAGAGACTGGGACCACACTGCTGAGTGGTAACATCAGTATTTATGCAAAGTCAGAATGACAAGAATATACTTTTTAAATATGATAATAAAAACACAGCAGGGTTTTCAGCAGTAGATGATATTTCGGCATGCTGGTAGAATCAAGGGAGTGGAATTAGGAGAGGGATTGTGGAAAATGAGGGTCAAGGTCCAGCAGAAAAGGGGAAGTGCTGGGATGAACTAAGAGCAGAGGCAGGGGTATTGAAAATGTTTTCCTTTGGGACTAGAGGAAAGGAAGGGGAAGGAGGTATTGCCATGTGGGTGGTAGGAAACCATGGGGGTCCATTTTTGGTGATTTGGTCTAATGGTTTAGTTCTGGAAATCATCTGTTGAGGTAAAGGGAGACCAGGGTAGCTGTGTGGCACTGAGAAGTAGCTCTGGTTTCAAACAACTGGGGGCCAGAGAGGCTGAAACAGTGGCAGTGCAGTGAGAAGCACATTATATGAGGTTAGGGTCTAATGTCAGTACATAAAGTAAAAATCACCTCTAATCAAAGTAACTTTTGAAAGATTCCTGAAGTCTCTTGTAAAGTACAGTATATACAGTTTTGTGTGCACTGTCCTATCTCAGGAAGTCTGACAGAGCTGGCTTTGCCCCCTAGAGATGAAACAGATGGCTATTTCTTTGCATGAGCCTCCGAAAAATGAGTTGGCTTTCATTGGCCCTTTGTATGAACAACAACAACAACAAAAATCCATGCAGGATAAGACTGTACTGTGCATGGAGGTGTTACAAGGAGAGTCTGTGTACGCAGACCAGGATATGAATCCTGGTCTGACCTGTTAGCTTGTGATAGTGAGCAATGTTACCAGATGTTTTAAACTCACTTAACCAGATTTTTTCATTCTCAGTTTCTTTTTTTGTAAAAATGATTAGTATGGGACCTGGCATAGATTAGATGCTCATAACAGAGAATGAGAAAACATAGCTAAACAGTAAAACCAACTGGTGTGGACAAGTAAAGGAGGATGGAACCTAAATGAGAAAGCACATGGTTGAGTTTACCCAGAATTGAGGGTCAGTGTTAAGGCTTTGATGGACACCTCCATGTAAGGTCAAGAGTAATGGCACCAAGGAAAGATATACTCATTAGAACGCAGAGTTCCAAAGAATAGCATGGAGAGATAAGAAAGCCTTCCTCAGTAATCAATGCAAAGAAAGAGGAAAACAATAGAATGGGAAAGACTAGAGAACTCGTCAAGAAAATTAGAGATACCAAGGGAACATTTCATGCAAAGATGGGCTCAATAAAGGACAGAAATGGTATGGACCTAACAGAAGCAGAAGATATTAAGAAGAGGTGGCAAGAATATACAGAAGAACTATACAAAAAAGATCCTCATGACCCAGATAATCATGATGGTGTTATTACTCACTTAGAGCCAGACATCCAGGAATGCAAATTCAAGTGGGCCTTAAGCAGCATCACTATGAACAAAACTAGAAGAGGTGATTGAATTCCAGTTGAGTTATTTCAAATTGTAAATGAAGATGCTGTGAAAGTGCTGCACTCAATATGCCAGCAAATGTGGAAAACTCTGCAATGGCCACAAGAATGGAAAAGGTCAGTTTTCATTCCAATCCCAAAGAAAGACAATGCCAAAGAATGCCAAACTACCATACAATTGCACTCATCTCACACACTAGTAAAGTAATGCTCAAAATTCTCCAAGCCAGACCTCAGCAATATGGGAACCGTGAACTTCCAGATGTTCAAGCTGGATTTAGAAAAGGCAGAGAAATGAGAGATCAAATTGCCAACATCTGCTGGATCATTGGAAAAGCAAGAGTTCCAGCAAAACATCTATTTCTGCTTTATTCACTATGCCAAAGACTTTGACTGTGTGGATCACAATAAACCGGAAAATTCTGCAAGACATGGGAATACCAGACCATCTGACCTGTCTCTTGAGAAACCTGTATGCAGGTCAGGAAGCAACAGTTAGAACTGGACATAGAACAAGACTGGTTCCAAATAGGAAAAGGAGTACATCAAGGCTGTATATTGTCACCTGCTTATTTAACTTATATGCAGAGTACATCATGAGAAACACTGGACTGGAAGAAGCACAAGCTGGAATCAAGTTTGCAGGGAGAAATATCAATAACCTCAGATCTGCAGATGACACCACCCTTATGGCAGAAAGTGAAGAGGAACTAAAAAGCCTCATGATGAAAGTGAAGGAGGAGAGTGAAAAAGTTGGCTTAAAGCTCAGCATTCTGAAAACTAAGATCATGGCATCCAGTCCCATAACTTCATGGCAAATAGTTGGGAAAACAGTGGGAATGGTGGCTGACTTTGTTTTTCTGGGCTCCAAAGTCACTACAGGTGGTGATTGCAGCAATGAAATTAAAAGACACTTACTTCTTGGAAGGAAAGTTATGACCAACTTAGACAGCATATTATAAAGCAGAGACACTACTTTGCCAAGAAAGGTCCATCTAGTCAAGACTATGGTTTTTCCAGTAGTCATGTATGGATGTGAGAGTTGGATGGTGAAGAAAGCTGAGTGCCGAAGAATTGATGCTTTTGAACTGTGGTGTTGGAGAAGACTCTTGAGGGCCCCTTGAACTGCAAGGAGAGGCAACCAGTCCATCCTAAAAGAGGTCAGTCCTGGGTGTTCATTGGAAAGACTGATGTTGAAGCTGAAACTGCAATACCTGGCTACCTGATGTGAAGAACTGACTCATTTGAAAAGACCCTGATGCTGGGAAAGATTGAAGACAGCAGGAGAAGGGGACGACAGGGGATGAGATGGTTGAATGGCATCACCATTCAATGAACATGAGTTTGGGTAAACTCCGGGAGTTGGTGATGGACAGGGAGGCCTGGCATGCTGCAGTTCATGGGGTCGCAAAGAGTTGAACACGACTGAGTGGCAGAACTGAACTGAATGGCATCAAAGCACTGATAAGAGAAAGTATTGAAAATAGTTGCCTCAGGAGACCACCTTGGATGTTTACAGAGAAGTGGGAGAAGCTAATACACTGAGACAAATGAAAAGAGATCAAAAACTGAAAGTTACAATGAGTGTTAAAAGCAATATCAGTCAGGATGAGAAAAGAAAGGAATTAAAGTTTGGGAGGTGATGGTGTAGGGGAAGAAAGACTTTTCCTCTACTCCCTTAGGTTCTGTGCCTGGGGCCCACAGTTTGAGTTGCAAAAGATAGGTAGAAAAGAAAAATTACAAATTTTATTTGATATTAATATTTTATGTGTCACTAGGATTCATAGGAAGAAATGAGAACCACAAAGAAGCATTTAGACCTGGGGGCTTTCCTATTTAATAAAGAGCAATAAATTGTGGAAACGTGATAAGACAAAAGAAAAAGAAGTTTGGGCCAGGGCCAGTAAACTGTGGGAAAGTGACTAAGAAATAGATGGGGGGAAGTTAAATGTTGATAAGCATTATTTTAGTACATAGGTTATTTCCAGCCTCATGTTGGCATCCACTTCCTGTCTCTGATGATAAGAACGTTCTCTTCTTCCTGGTACTAAGAAAGCATCTATTTCACTGGAACTTTTATGCCTTACTTTTAGGTAGAAAGGGAGAGGACACAGGACCCTTCTTGCACCTGCTATTTCTCAATTGCCTTCAGCTCAAAATAACTAATATACTTAATTAATAATTAAGTAGCACTCAATATGTCAGCAAATTTGGAAAACTCAGCAATGGCCACAGGACTGGAAAAGGACAGTTTTCATTCCAATCCCAAATAAAGGCAATGCCAAGAATGCTCAAACTATTGCACAATTGCACTCATCTCACACGCTAGTAAAGTGATGTTCAAAATTCTCCAAGCCAGGCTTCAGCAATACGTGAACCGTGAACTTCCAGAAGTTCAAGCTGGTTTTAGAAAAGGCAGAGGGACCAGAGATCAAATTGCCAACATCTGCTGGATCATTAAAAAAGCAAGAGAGTTCCAGAAAAATATCTATTTCTGCTTTATTGACTATGCCAAAGCCTTTGACTTTTATTGAGTTTATTGTGTGGATCACAGTAAACTGTAGAAAATTCTGAAAGACATGGGAATACCAGACTATCTGATCTGTCTCTTGAGAAACCTGTATGCACATCAGGAAGCAACAGTTAGAACTGGACATAGAACAACAGACTGGTTCCAAATAGGAAAAGGAGTTTGTCAAAGCTGTATATTGTTACCCTGCTTATTTAACTTGTATGCAGAGTACATCATGAGAAACACTGGACTGGAAGAAGCACAAGCTGAAATCAAGATTGCCGAGAGAAATATCAACAACCTCAGATATGCAGATGATACCACCCTCATGGCAGAAAGTGAAGAAGAACTAAAAAGCCTCTTGAAGAAAGTGAAAGAGGAGAGTGAAAAAGTTGGCTTAAAGCTCAATGTTCAGAAAACTAAGATCATGGCATCTGGTCCCATCACTTCCTGGGAAATAAATGGGGAAACAGTGGAAACAGAGTCAAACTTTATTTTTCTGGGCTCCAAAATCACTGCAGATGGTGACTGTAGCCGTGAAATTAAAAGACACTTACTTCTTGGAAGGAAGGTTATGACTAAACTAGATAGCATATTGAAAAGCAGAGACATTACTTTGCCAAGAAAGGTCCATCTAGTCAAGGCTATGGTTTTTCCAGTAGTCATGTATGGATATGAGAGTTGGACGGTGAAGAAAGCTGAGTGCCAAAGAATTGATGCTTTTGAACTGTGGTGTTGGAGAAGAATCTTGAGAGTCCCTTGGACTGCAAGGAGATCCAACCAGTCCATCCTAAGGGAGATCAATTCTGGGCGTTCACTGGAAGGACTGATGTTGAAACTGAAACTTCAATACTTTGGCCACCTCATGCGAAGAGTTGACTCATTTGAAAAGACCCTAATTCTTGGGAGGATTGGTGGCAGGAGGAGAAGGAGAAGACAGAGGATGAGATGACTGGATGGCATCACTGATGGACATGGGTTTGGGTGGACTCTGGGAGTTGGTGATGAACAGGGAGGCCTGGCGTGCTATGATTCATGGGGTTGCAAAGAGTTGGCCATGACTGAGAGACTGAACTGAACTGATCATATTTGGGTCGGATATTTTAGTGATCTTCAGGGGAGGTCAGAGATAGCATCTAGAGACCATCCTCTCTGACCTGGAGCCTTCCTTCCTCAGGACTGCCTTTTACAAACTTGGGGTAGTCAGAGACAAAGAGAACGCTTCCCGTCCAAAAGTCAGATTTGAACTGTATGCTCAGGACGTTTCTCTGAGCATCATAAGAACCTCTTTATTTGGAAGACCAGCAGCACCACATGTGGTTAAGACCATTAGATCTGGAACCAAGAACACAGGGGCTGAAACACAGCTTCTAAAATCAATTGCTGCCTCTTCTGCTGACCAGCTGTGTGGCCTTGGTCAAGGGGACTAACCTCTCTGGCCCTCAGTTTTCCCATTTGCGAAAGGAAAGTCAAAGTGGCTGCTGAGAGGCATATGTGAGCAACACATGTTGAACTCTGATGAGCTCTCAGAAAATGCTTGATATGTGAGTTGTTATTTTATTACGAAAATGGGATAAAGCTCATTGACTGAGCTTTGGGGTGGAGCTGGTTCTAGTTCATTGTCTAGTCTGCTTTTAATCAATGCTGGGTACTTTGGAGTTTGCCGAATTAAAAGGGCCATCTGTAGCAGTGGAGCAAGGAAATGACCCTGGGTGGGATGATGGGTTTAGTCTGTGACTGTAAGCTTGGAAACCCCATGATCAGCACTGCTGGGAAATGTTACTATGTGCTGGCACCTTTTCTTCACCACCATGGCGACAGACAGAGCACCTCCCCACACTTTTTTTCTGGAGGTTTTTTTCATCCCTATAGAGGAATCTATTCCCAGCTCCTGGATTATACTTACAGGCCGACCTGTACAATTGCACTTATTGTTTGTTGTTTGGTCATAGTTTTAACTTAAAAAAAAAAAAGATCTGTGCAGTTTGTAACCTGATGACTGTTTCTGTAACAACCATCACTGTGACAGAGATAATGGCACCCAAGGAATGAATAATTTAACAGGAAATATTAGAATCCCAATATAAGCTTCTTTTAAAAGATTTTTATGAATGGAAGGTGAGATAATTTGTTTGGTGTAGAATAAATTAACCCTTTCTTTTGTGTTCAGAACTTCTTGGAGGATTGTTCATATCTTATAAAAGTGAAGTTAAAACAATTAGGTATTAGCTATTCCCAGGTGGCTCAGTGGTAAAGAGTCTCCCTGCCAGTGCAGCAGACACAGGAGATGTGGGTTCAATCCCTGAGTCAGGAGGATCCCCTGGAATAGGAAAAAGGCAACTCATTCTAGTATTTTTGCCTGGAGAATCCCATGGACAGAGGAATCTGGCAGGTGACTGTCCATGGGGTTGCAGAGTTGGACACAACTGAGCGACTGAAAAACAAAAGCATATATATATATAAGAGCATCCATGCAAGATATTCTTGTTGTATGAAAAGTCCTCTGAATGGTTAGTACAACAACCTGTCTACCAGTCTAATTTTTAAAAATGTCTTTCACACATAGAGCTCTATTCTAGAACTCTCTGCGGTCACATCAACTCTGATTCTTATTGATTGGAAAACCAAGCTGCTTCAATTCCTTACATGAGGTTCAGAAACAAATTCTGATGAGACTCCAGCACTGCATGCTCTTAAAGTTAAGATGGGGCAGAAACCATTCTTGTGATGCATTTTTCTTATATACCAACAGTATTTGCCAGTGTTTCTTAGTGGAAAATAAGATAGGCAAAGTCCTAAATATTGGTATTGCCCAGCTCCAGAGGTGTTAAGGAAAATGTGGGGCCTCTATGAAATGTAAATTGAAACGAAGAGGAAAGATGATGCATAGTTTAATAAATGATTATAATTTTTGCCTGTAAAATTTCTTTTTGAACTAGAAATCTGGAGAGCAGTAGCCAAGTAGTGGTTGTAGAGTTTAAAGAAGAAAATATATTTTTGGTTTCAGTATCTCTTTTAAATCATGCCTGGAATTAAGGAATGGATGTTTGGGTCTGCAGCTGGGAGGTCAAAAGGCCAGTGGAGAAGAGGCTCTTTTTTATTGTAAACATATGAATTAATCATGACTCAAAAATGGAATTGTAAGAAAACTTGCAGCTGGAAAAGGAAATAAAAGAAAAAAGCTTTAATTAATTTATTTCTATAAACATACACCCAGTATAAATATGTTCTGATACTTACCAGCCAGTTCTTGAAACTCATAACCTGAAAAAGTAGAAGCAATAGTGGGTTGATAATTGGGAAGAAAATCCAGCATTCCTGTTTCTACTTTGGGCTCAGTTCACCTAGAATTTGTGCTTAAATTGGAGTCTTCTTAACAGATTTTTATAGGAAAGGCTTTCCTCACCCCTATTCACACCCCAACTCTGATACATTTCCAGGAGTAGGAGTTAAATTCAATGCCATGTGAGTTCTTATGTGGCAGATTCTCAAAGCTATAAGAGGGCAGAAGCCACAGAGGAAAATTGAACCAGCAGGGGGATAAATCGTTCTTCTCTGCCTTGAAGTTTTTTCTTTTCAAAATTTGATCTAGTTTTCTAGTTGTCTACCTATCTATCACGTATCTTTACCACCGTATAGTGTACAAAGACATGTCTACCAACTTTACTCTGCTTTGTTTTTTTTCCTTCTGAGTTAGACTTTCAGAATTTACAACCCTGAAAACTGATTCTAGTCAATGTGGTTAGTTCTCCTTCACAATTACTGGCTACTCCAGAGGGCTAGGGTCAGAGCCTTGATTAAATAAATTACAGCTTCAAGTCCCTTTCAATAAACTATGGCAGGCTTTAGGCAACCCCAAACAATGCTCCCTGTTTTAACCCATAATGGGCAGTTGAGTTCAGTAAATGCCCTAATCACTGCAGCATAAATATTTATGGGAGAATTTTTCCAATTAAGGTAGAGGCTTGTTTAGATGCTATCAGTTTAGAGAGGGCTTTTCCAACAAGAAAATTACTGTTAAAAGACATCAGGAAATGGTTAAACTCCAAAAGGCTAAAAGGTCAGTGAGTCTGCAAATGCACCGGGGCTGTGGTTCTGTTACCACTGTCTACGTGGGTTAACTGGCCCCCAACTCCTTTAAATGAGGATTAAAAAATAGCCCTTTGTACCTAGGGAAAAAAATGTTGGTTCATTCATATAAAAATATTTATATTGAGAAATAAAAATGTGAGCAGTGACTCAACCAGATTTAGTGTTATCCCAACTTTTACAACAGGCTGTACATAGGTCTTGCTTGTTTGTTGGGTTAGAGTATGGAGGGGGGTGCTGATAATGGTATTGAATGATTTTCATAGTAGACGCTGTCAACATGGACTTTAAGGATCTCTGTTGCACACAATCTATAGAGATATGTAAACATGTGTTTTGTGAGCCATATTATCAAGAAAGAGCTATGTAAAATCTGAAATGAGGAATACAGGCAGAAAAACTCCCAGAGGAGGAGAATATGTGATCTCAGTGGGAATTCGTTAATCTCCCAAGCAGTGTAGATGCATGGCTACCATATGGTATTTTACTCTAAGGGAAAAGAGAAAAAGAAAAAGAGAAAGTGGGAAAAGACAATCCCCGTAGAATGTGAACACAAAATACCTTTTCCTGAAAATAAACGTGCTAAGTTTATAGCAGAAGAAACAGAGGAGAGTATCCTAGGTCTTACTATTGGAGCTGGAATAGTTACAGAAGCCTTGCCATCTGATTTTGATTTTTCTTAGAAGATGGAATCAAGTGTTAAAGATTAAGGTTGAAAGTGAAGTGAAAGTATTAGTCACACAGTCGCGTGTGACTCTTTGCGACCCCATGAACTATAGCCTGCCAGGCTCCTCTGTCCATGGAATTTTCCAGGCAAGAGTACTGGAGTGGGTTGCCATTCCCTTCTCTGGGGAATCTTCCCAACCCAGGGACCAAACGCATTGCAGCTGTATTCTTTACCACCTGAGTCACCAGGGAAGCCCCAAAGATTAAGGTTATGTAGCAACAATTTCAATAGTTAGTTAGCTATGGCATAAAACACAGCATAAACCACATAAGATGGTGTAGACTGGTCTATATTCAGGTAACTTGGGTCTCTGGAAGCCAAAGGTAGGAATGATTCTTTCTAAGTTACAGTTGTGGCAAAACCAAAAGGCAAGGCAAGGAGACACCGAACAAAAATATGAGACCACAGAGAGAGGCATTTGCCATTTCATAATTAAACTGGAAAAAGACTTCACTTTGATCCCCTGTCCAATCCCTACGTCCATCTCAATCCTCAGAGTGAACCTGAAGAAGGCCTCTGAGCTTAATCTTAGCGATGACTTTGGCTTTTGCCTCAACTGCCCTTTTCCTTCTAGGACTGTGAGTTAAGCAAGCCAGCGCTTGGAACAGCACAGATAGCAGAGCCCAAGGGTTTCCTGGAGCAGCCCTTCAACCAAGAAGGTGCCACCTGCAGTTGCACAGAGCGTGGCTGTGAGAGAGTCACTCTGAAACAGTAACATTTTGTCAGAGCTGACTCAGGTTCTGCAGGGACATCCCTGGAGCCAGCCGAGTGCAGGCAGGTTGTCTACTAAAATTTCGCCCCACTGCGGTTGACTTTGGGCAAAGAATTTGAAGTAAAACATTTCTAATACTTACTGTTCCTGCCCTTCTTATTCTCTCTTTTAAAAATAGCATAAGTTCTTATATTTCCCCTTTTATATTTTAACTTAATGATATTAGTTGCTTCAGATTGAATTTTTCTCAAGAGGGAAACGGAAGCATGATGGATAGAACTCCACTTCAGTTCAGTTCAGTCGCTCAGTCATGTCCGACTCTTTGCGACCCCATGAATCGCAGCACACCAGGCCTCCCTGTCTATCACTAACTACCAGAGCTTGCTCAAACTCATGCCCATCGAGTTGGTGATGCCATCCAACCACCTCATCCTCTGTCTTCACCTTCTCCTCCTGTCTTCAATCTTTCCTAGCATCAAGGTCTTTTCCAAGGAGTCAGTTCTTTGCAACAGGTGGCCCAAAGTATTGGAGTTTCGGCTTCAACATCAGTCCTTCCAATGACTATTCAGGCTGATTTCCTTTAGGATGAACTGGTTGGATCTCCTTGCAGTCCAAGGGACTCTCAAGAGTCTTCTCCAACACCACAGTTCAGAAGTATCAATTCTTCAGCACTCAGCTTTTTTATAGTTCAACTCTCACATCCATAAATGACTGCTGGACAAACCACTGCTGGAGCTCCACTTAACTGGGTTCAAAAAACTGTTAGACACTGGTGAAGGGAGCCAGTTGCACAAATTTACATGCATGCCAACTTCTAAGTCACTTCAGTCATGTCTGATTCTGTGCGACCCTATGGACTATAGCCCTCCAGGCTCCTCTGTCCACAGGATTCTCCAGGCAAGAATGCTGGAATTGCTTACAATGCCCTCCTCCAGGGGATCTTCCTAACCCAGGGATCGAACCCTTGTCTTTTAATGTCTGCCTGCACTGGCAGGTGGATTCTTTACCACTAGTGCTAAGCAAATTCTTATTCTACATAGACTTGTCTCTATTATATAAAAGCATGTTTTAGTTGGAGAACTGGAGTGTCCACTTAAAAGAGACCATGTTCTATAGTATGAAGGCTAGAAGTCTGCTCAGATATCTGGCCTAGATTTCAAGCAAGACACATTTTTTTTTTTTTAATGCTGATTTGGCTTATGAACTAGCAATTGAGAAATAACTTTATTTTGAAAGTTCTTCTAAATTAGATCTCAGATATGCAGAGATTTTGAGATTTAGGCTGATTCACTTTGTTTTTCTCATTTCCTATCTAAATTGTTTTAAAGATCAACAAAGTGATGTTGATAACTGCTTTAGGAAAATACTATCGAATAGACTGAAGACTCATTGCTAATTAAGAAAAGGAAGTTAATCTTTTTTCTACATCTTCTTAGATCTGTTTGAAGAAACTATCACAGACCGTTTTAAGGGCTTTGGCAGGAATGCTGGATCATTGTGATGATCACACTGGGGCTTTGGTGGATTGGCTATTTCCTTCCTTGTCTACAGCTAATGAATATTGCAGTTTTGACCATCTGTAACATGCAATAATATTTTCTTTTCCTGATATAAGGTCTTTAGCATGAGTACTTATTTGAGAACTTTTCAAAATGGGTATTTTATTATAAAAACTGTAATCTGTCCTTTAAAAATAAGCCCACAGATTGTAAGAACAAGAGAATCTTTTCAGTGTTAGTGTTAGTCTCTTAGTTGTGTCTGACTCTTTGTGATCTCATGAACTGTAGCCCGCCAGTCTTCTCTTTCCATGGAATTCTCCAGACAAGAATACTAGAGTGGGTAGCCATTTCCTTCTCCACAGGATCTTCCTGAGCCAGGGATAGAACCTAACTCACCTACACTGCAGGTGGATTCTTTACCATCTGAATCACCAGGGGAACCCAGAAATTTTTAGGTTTCAGCAAACAACATGTGGCAACACTTCTCCATTCAGGAAGTTTTCAAAGTGGTTCTTTGCACGTTCTTAATGTTGATGTATTAATCTCTCTCTCTAAGTTAAGTGAAGAAAAGGCAAAGAGAACATGCTGGGTTAATTCTCTTTTATGTTATGACCCTAAAGGTTGAAAAGAAGTTATTCTTGCTGATAATATGCTGTGATTTAAATTAGAAGAGGTCTTTAAAAAAATTTTTTTACAGATAAGTCGGGCACTATTTAACATTCATTGCTTGTGCTGTGGCGATGACTAGCCCCAAGTAAATAACTAAACCATTGAATCACCCATAAAATAATAAAATCAGAATAGGCATGAGATATCTTGGGAAGCCTACTGTTTGTGTGCAGATAAATGAACCCATCTGAGACAGCGTGGAATCAAGCCAGGATTCCATTTCAACATAATGAGCTTGAGTCTATGGTGGACCAGCTGGCCAAGACTTTTGAGTAAACTGTTTAGATCCAACAATCAAATCAATTGCCAATGATATGGGGCTCTTTTAGTGCAGTTGTGGAACTGAGTAGTGTTCTGCACACTTGGATAAATAAGGACTACACTCAAGAAACTTGGGTTTGGGATCTAATAGTAATTTCACATACTTTCCTCCCTCTTTTTGCTTTGTTCCTTTTTTTTATTCTCATGGAAACTACCGTTTATAGGAAATCCTGAATTTGTTCTTAATGTAAGTTTGTGTATTAGTCAAAGTGATGTAAAAGAAAGAATAGTTTTCATAAACTTGATGTAATTGAATGCAAATTTTGAGAGTACTATTGAATTGTTCATAGTGTTTTTTTCCCCCCAAAGTTTGCCATTTAATTAATTTTTTCATTTTTGACTCTGAGGCATGCAAGATCTTAGTTCCCCAACCAGAGTCGGAACCCAGATCCCCTGCAGTGGAAGTCAAGTAGGCCTTAGGAAGCATTACTACAAACAGAGCTAGTGGAGGTGATGGAATTCGAGCTGAGCTGTTGCAAATCCTAAAAGATGGTGCTGTTAAAGTGCTACACTCAGTATGTCAGCAAATTTGGAAAACTCACAGCAGCCATGGGACTGGAAAAGGTCAGTTTTCATTCTGATCCCAAATAAGGGCCATGCCAAAGGATATTCAAACTACTGTACAATTGTGCTCATTTCATATGCTAGCAAGGTTATACTCAAAATCCTTCAATATAGGCTTCAGCAATATGTGAACAGAGAACTTCCAGACATACAAGCTGGGTTTATAAAAGGCAGAGGAGCCAGAGATCAAATTGCCAATGTTCACTTGATCATAGACAAAGGAAGGGAATTCCAGAAAAATATTTACTTCTGCTTCATTGACTACACAAGTTTTTGACTGTGTAGATCACAACAAACTGGAAAATTCTTAAAGAGATGGGAATACCAGGTCACTTTATCTGTCTCCTGAGAAACTTGTATGCAGATCAAGAAGCAACAGTTAGAACCAGACATGAGAAAATGGTCTGATTCAAAATTGGAAAAGGAGTATGACAAGACTGTATGTTGTCACCCTGCTTATTTAACTTAAATACAGAGTCCATCATGGGAAATGCTGGGCTGGATGAAGCACAAGCTGGAATCAAGATTTCTGGGAGAAATATCAACAACCTCAGATAGGTACTCTAATGGCAGAAAGCAGACAGGAACTAAAGACCCCCTTGATGAAGATGAAAGAGGAGAGTCAAAAAGCTGGCTTGAAACTTAACATTCAAAAAACTAAGGTCATGGTATCCAGTCACATCACTTCATGGCAGATAGATGGGGAAAAGAGGAAAGAGTGACAGATTTTCTTTTCTTGAGCTCCAAAATCACTGTGGATGGTGACTGAAGCCATGAAATTAAAAGACCCAGGGAATTGCATTGAATCTATAGATTGCTTTGGGTAGTATACTCATTTTCACTATATTGATTCTTCCAATCCACGAACATGGCACACTTCTCCATCTGTTTGCGCTGTCTTTGATTTCTTTCTTCAGTGTTTTATAGTTTTCTATATACAAGTCTTTTGTTTCTTTAGGTAGAAATACTCCTAAGTATTTTATTCTCTTTGTTTCGATGGTGAATGGAATTGTTTCCATAATTTCTCTTTCTGTTTTCTCATTGTTAGTGTATAGGAATGCCAGGGATTTCTGTGTGTTGATTTTGTATCCTGAAACTTTGCTATATTCACTGATTAGCTCTAGTAATTTTCTAGTAGAGTCTTTAGGGTTTTCAATATAGAGGATCATGTCATCTGCAAACAGAGAGAGTTTTACTTCTTCTTTTCCAATCTGGATTCCTTTGATTTCTTTATCTGCTCTGATTGCTGTGGCCAAGACTTCCAAACTATGTTGAAAAGTAGTGGTGAGAGTGGGCACCCTTGTCTTGTTCCTGACTTCAGGGGGAATGCTTTCAGTTTTTCACCATTGAGGATAATGTTTGCTGTGGGTTTGTCATATATAGCTTTTATTATGTTGTGGAATGTTCCTTCTATTCCTGCTTTTTGGAGGGTTTTTATCATAAATGGATGTTGAATTTTGTCAAAGGCTTTCTCTGCATCTATTGAGATAATCATGTGATTTTTATTTTTCAATTTGTTAATGTGGTGTATTACATTGATTGATTTGTGAATATTGAAGAATCCTTGCATCCCTGGGATAAAGCCTACTTGATCATGATGTATGATTTTTTAATGTGTTGTTGGATTCTATTTGCTAGAATTTTGATAAGGATTTTTGCATCTAAGTTCATCAGTGATATTGGCCTGTAGTTTTCTTTTTTTGTGGAATCTTTGTTGGGTTTTGGAATTAGGGTGATGGTGGCCTCATAGAATGAGTTTGGAAGTTTACCTTCCTCTGCAATTTTCTGGAAGAGTTTGAGTCGAATAGGTGTTAGCTCTTCTCTAAATTTTTGGTAGAATTCAGCTGTGAAGCCATCTGGTCCTGGGCTTTTGTTTTTAGGAAGATTTCTGATTATGGTTTCAATTTCCTTGCTTGTGATGGGTCTATTAATATTATCTATCTCATCCTGGTTTAGTCTTGGAAAGTTGCACTTTTCTAGGAATCTGTCCATTTCATCCAGGTTTTCCAGTTTATTTGAATTCCTATCAAGCTACCAGAGGTCTTTTTCAGAGAATTAGAACAAATAATTTCACAATTTGTATGGAAATACAAAAAACCTCGTATAGCCAAAGCAATCTTGAGAAAGAAGAATGGAACTGGAGGAATCAACCTACCTGACTTTAGGCTATACTACAAATCCACAGTCATTAAGACAGTATGGTACTGGCACAAAGACAGAAATATAGATCAATGGAACAAAATAGAAAGCCCAGAGATAAATCCACGCATCTATGGACACCTTATCTTTGACAAAGGAGGCAAGAACATACAATGGAGAAAAGACAACCTCTTTAACAAGTGCTGCTGGGAAAACTGGACAGCCACTTGTAAAAGAATGAAACTAGAACACTTTCTAACACAATACACAAAGATAAATTCAAAATGGATCAAAGATCTAAGCATAAGACCAGAAACTATAAAACTCCTAGAGGATAACATTGGCAAGACACTCTCTGACATAAACCAAAGCGGGATCCTCTATGACCCACCTCCCAGAATATTGGAAATAAAAGCACGAATAAACAAATGGGACCTAATTAAAATTAAAAGCTTCTGCACAACAAAGGAAACTATAAGCAAGGTGAAAAGACAGCCTTCAGAATGGGAGAAAATAATAGCCAATGAAGCAATGGACAAACAATTAATCTCAAAAATATACAAGCAACTCCTGCAGCTCCATTCTAGGAAAATAAACAATCCAATCAAAAAGTGGGCCAAAGAACTTGACAGACATTTCTCCAAAGAAGACATAAAAATGGCTAACAAACACATGAAAAGATGCTCAACATCACTCATTATCAGAGAAATGCAAATCAAGACCACAATGAGATATCACTTGACACCACTCAGAATGGCTGCAATCCAAAAATCTACAAGTAATAAATGCTGGAGAGGATGTGGAGAAAAGGGAACTCTCTTACACTGTTGGTGGGATTGCAAACTAGTATAGCCACTATGGAAAACAGTGTGGAGGTTCCTTAAAAAACTGCAAATAGACCTGCCATATGACCCAGCAATCCCACTGCTGGGCATACACACCGAGGAAACCAGAATTGAAAGAGCCACGTGTACCCCAATGTTCATCGCTGCTTTGTTTACAATAGCCAGGACATGGAAGCAACCTAGATGCCCATCAACTGACGAATGGATAAGAAAGCTGTGGTACATATACACAATGGAATATTACTCAGCATTAAAAAACAATTCATTTGAATCAGTTCTACTCAGATGGACAAAACTGGAGCCCATTATCCAGAGTGAAGTAAGCCAGAAGCAAAAACAACTATACAGTATATTAACACATATATATGGAATTTAGAAAGACGGTAACGAGAACCCAGCATGTGAGACAGCAAAAGGAACGCAGATGTATAGAATAGACTCGTGGACTCTGTGGATGAGGGAAAGGGTGGGATGATATGGGAGAATGGCATTGAAACATGTTAATTGTCATATGTCTAGTCAATCGCCAGCCCAGGATTGATGCTCGGGGCTGGTGCAACGAGATTTCCCGGGGGGAGGGTGGGGGAAGGCGGGCTCTGGAGGGGGAGCATATGTAAACCCATGGCGATATCATGTCATTGTAAGGCAAAACCAAAAAAAAAAAAAAAAGACCCAGGGATCGAACGTGCATCTCTTATGTCTCCTCCTGCATTGACAGACGTGTTCTTTACCTCTGGCACTACCTGGGAAGCCCCTAGAACAGATGTTAGAGAGAATTCAAATTAAAAATTGAGAAGACATGGTAGCTGACTGGCTGAGGTCTGCCCTATTAGCTTTATAGTAAAGAATCTTACTCCTTTTTTTTTTCTTCTTTTCTGATGCTTCTAAGCCCCATCCTCTTCTTCCCCAACCCCCTAACTCTGTAACTGAGCATGCTGATAAGAAAGTCCAGCACGCCCTTCTTTGGCATCAGTGGAAAGTTTAAATCATGCATGGGAGCCCTCACCCTGTTCTCACCCCGCTGCCACCATAAAATCCCAAGCAAGTTTCCTGCCCCTGCCCTCTCTTAAGCCATTTTTGGATGTGCTTGGCAGCCACTCTGATCTCCCCAGAAAGTCTCATTATATGAGTAATAAATTACATGTCCCATTTTATATTTAATAACACTTTTACTGTGTGAACAGTGTCATCCCACTAAGAACCACCATTTAAGTAGGGGTCCATCCTTTGTCCTCAGATGACCATGACAAGGTTGCAGTTACAGAAAATGTAGCTCCTGAATTTAAAAATTAATAAAGCTTAGCATTTATTGCCTTCTATATGTGGGCGCTAGGAGGGAGGCGCTATTATTATCCCCATCTTACAAGTGCAGAAAAGGGCCAGAAGAGAGTAGCAGGTGGTGGGGGGAAATTGACTCAGATAACCTTGCTGACTTGAAGTTTGGTTGAGAAGCTGATGGCATCATTGACTAAGAGTAGGCGACTTGGAAAGGGTCCATTTCTATAGGAAGAAAAGCTCAGTTTTAGACGCACTTAATTTCAGATGAAAGGGGCTGTGTAACTGATGATGTCCTTTGGCAGTTAGAGATAAGGAATTTATTGGGCACCATGTAAGTGCCAGACTCTAGGTAGGTACCAAACAGTGCTCTGGTGAGAAAATGAGAATTGTGGAGTCACTAACATAGTGGATGCTGGAGCTAGAATTTAGATGTCAAGAGAAAGAGCAGAGGATTATGAGCTCATGTTTAGAGCGTAGGAGAAACAGAAGGAGCCAGCAAACCAGAGAGAGAAAGGACAGTGGTGTAAACATAGTGGGCATCGAGTGGGTCCGAAACACTTTTTTAAGTAAGCTGCTCTTTTAAAATTGCTTCTCTGCTTAGGAAAAAAGCCTGGATACCAATGGAGTCATCTTTCTTTGACCTGGAAGATGTCTCTTCACGTGATGGCCCTTTTTAGTTGCACGTACGTAAGGCGAGTGTGCACACAGTGCCAGAGGGAATTTTGTAATAAAGCCTTTTGTATCAAAGGCTGCTCTCCCTTGATATTTGAAGAAAATCTCTTGGATGGCTATAGAAATATTTGCATAGAGACTCAAGGCATTGAGACCTGAACTTTCCTTTGGGTATTCAGCTGTAGTATGGACTAGAGACAGCCCAGCTGAAGTCTGCTGGCAAAAAGGACAGTGAGAGTTGCTTAAAAAAAATGAGCTGCTTGAGCTCATGCAGCTCAAAACCAGAAAAATAAACGACCCAATCAAAAAGTGGGCCAAAGAACTAAACAGACATTTCTCCAAAGAAGACATACAGATGGCTAACAAACACATGGAAAGATGCTCAACATCACTTATTATCAGAGAAAATGCAGATCAAAACCACAATGAAGTAGCCATCTCATGCCAGTCAGAATGGTTGTCATCAAAAAGTCTACAAACACCTGGAGAGGGTGTGGAGAAAAGGGAACCCTCTTACACTTTTGGTGGGAATATAAACTAGTACAGCCACTATGGAGAACAGTGTGGAGATTCCTTAAAAAAAAAACTGGAAATAGAACTGCCACATGACCCAGCAATCTCACTGCTGGAAATACACACCGAGGAAATCGGAATTGAAAGAGACACGTGTACCCCAGTGTTCATCGCAGCACTGTTTACAATAGCCAGGACATGGAAGCAACCTAGATGTCCATCAGCAGATGAATGGATAAGGAAGCTGTGGTACATATACACAATGGAATATTACTCAGCCATTAAAGAGAATGCATTTGAATCAGTTCTAATGAGGTGGGTGAAACTGGAGCCTATTATACAGAGTGAAGTAAGTCAGAAAGAGAAACCCCAATACAGTATACTAATGCATATATGTGGAATTTAGAAATATGGTAACAATGACCCTATATGTAAGACAGCAAAAGAGACACAGATGTAAAGAAGAGACTTTTGGACTCTGTGGGAGAAGGCGAGGGTGGGATGATTTGAGAGAATAGCATTGAAACATATATATTACCATATGTGAAATACATCACCAGTGCAAGTTCGATGCATGAAGCAGGACCCTCAAAGCCGGTGCTCTGGGAAAACCCAGGGGGATGGGGTGGGGAGGGGGGTTCAGGATGGTGGGAACACATGTACACCCATGGCTGATTCATGTCAATGTACGGCAAAAATCACCACAATATTTATTAATAAAGTAATTAGCCTCCAATTAAAATAAATAAAATTTTAAAAAATCCAAAATAATAAATAAATAAATAAAAGATGCTTGCTCCTTTGAAGGAAATATGTGGCAAACCTAGAAAGCAAATTTAAAAGCAGAGACATCACTTTGCTGACAACGTGAAAGTGAAGTCACTCAGTCATGTCTGACTCTGTGACCCCATGGACTGTAGTCTACCCAGGCTCCTCAGTCCATGGAATTTTCCAGGCAAGAGTGCTGGAGTGGGTTGCCATTTCCTTCTCCAGGGGATCTTCCTGACCCAGAGATCGAACCCATGTCTATCGCATTGCAAGGAGATGCTTTACCATCTGAGCCACCAGGGAAGTTGACAAAGGTCAGTATAATCAAAGCTACAGTTTTTCAAGTGGTTATGTACAGATATGAGAACTGGACCATAAAGAAGACTTAGTGCTGAAGAAATGATCCTTTGGAATTGTGCTGGAGAAGATTCTTGAGATCCCCTTGGATTGCAATCAATCCTAAAGGAAATCAACTCTAAATATTCATTGAAAGACTGATGTTGGAGTGCCAATACTTTGGACACCTGATGTGAAGACTCAGCTCATTGGGAAAGACCCTGATGTTGGAAAATATTGAGGGCAGGAGGAGAAGGGGATAACAGAGGATGAAGTGGTTAGATAGCATCACTGACTTAATGGACATGAATTTGAGCAAACTCTGGGAGATAGTGAAGGACAGAGAAGACTGGCATGCTACAGTCCATGGGGGTCATAAAGAATTGGATATAACCTAGAGATTGAACAGAATATATTAAAGTAAAACCACTAGATTACCAAAATCACTTTATATACAAAAAAAAAACTTGACTCAAAAGGAAAAAAATGATTTTTTTTTTAGTAAATGATTGTAAATGACATATGTGAAGTTTGAAACTTCAGATGATCTGCTGACTTTTAAGATGGACATCATGGTGATCTATGATTTCTTAAAATTAACTTTGGTTGTTCACTTTTTATTGAAGCAGTTGATTTACAATGTTGTATTAATTTCTGGTTTTCAGCAAAGTGGTTCAGTTATATGTGTATGTGTTTATATATATTAACATATAAAAATAAGATTTTTTGAAAAAGAAATTTTCATGATTTAAACTCAGTATTTGCTTCCAAGAATACTTTTCTTTTCTTTTTTTTTTTCATTAAGAAGTGGATTTTAATTATTTTCAGTAAGTGGTGGTGCTGGTTGCATAGGGTGAGGGAGACTCCATTTAGAATCTCTGAGACACAGGTTTATAATTCCAAAGTTGGCACTTGGGAGAACAGTGGCAGAGATATTGCTATAACTCAAGTGCTTCCCAACTAAGGAATGCATGTCTGGAAATTTCTTCTGAAGTGAATTGTTCCTTCTGCTGATAACTGTGGTGTTGAGAGTCACACTCTGTCCCACAATTTCCTTTGCTCTGTGGTTAGTCTAGACTGTGCATCAGAAGTCATGTGTTCTGGCAGCTGGAGCCTTCTTTCCTAAGACCTTTCAAAAGCATCTATCTTTCACTTCTTCGTACACCTGCTGACAGTTTCTTAAATGGATCAGTGGTTTTTCCTTACTGTTCTACAGAGCTGATGACAGTTTGCAAGGGGGTATGAAAAATACCCCAGCCTTGAAGTTGTTTACACTGACATTCACAGATGATAAATTGGGCTGTCATTCTGATCTTACCATAGAGGGCAAAAAGGGGATTTAGTGGTGGCGTTGATCACAGCCATACAAGACGCAAACGGATCATACATCCATTATCAGGTTCCTGCCTTTGCCACCATCTGTTCTTCTCCATCTCTGCTGAGGGTGGGTGACGAAGACCTAGTGGGCAATAGGAAGGATACACTTTGTGATTTTGAGGAAAGGATATCTAGGAAACAAGATTGTAATATCCCACACTGGAGGCCTAAGAGAGTTTATGTACCTTCCTTATCCTAAACAGAGTTTATGTGCCTTCAGGGTTTTCAGCTTAAACTGGAAACTCTACTGTCTGGGAACTAGTTTATTAAACATTTGTGTGTGAAGACAGGTGAAGAAAAAATTGTTCTCTTAGTGCTTGTTTCATGATTTTGTCTCTTTGGTTCACTTCCAAACAACTGAAATGTGTGGAGAGGCAGGCTAGATTATAGAGTTAAAAATATGCAATACTATATTCAGGGGTTATTTATTTCTGATTAAATCTCTATATCTCAGTTTCGCAGCTAATGAGTCATATGGATCATTTTTGCAAAGCAACTTCAGTGTGGACGAACTGGATTGTTGGTCCTATGGTCGGAGAGAGTAAGGCTAGTGAAGTCTGGCCGTGTGATTAGCCACTGTCCTGCTGATCAAGAATCACTGCTTTCGGTAAGTCAGTGTTTCCTAAAATCTCAGGTTTCCAGGATCACCTGGAGAGCTTTATCAAAATATAAATATCCAGGCCCCTCTCTAGCCCTGAGCAGTAAGAATCTTGAAGCAGTGGTGGTGGGGCAGGGCCTGGTTATCTGTTTTTTGAAAAATCTGCCCAGCTGATTCTGATGCCCTGACAGGTTTGGGGACAACTATCCTAGAGAAGAGAAGAAATGAAAGGAATGAGAATATCAATTGTTAATGACGAAAAGGCCACCTAACATGAAGGGAGAGATTCATAGAGGATTCAAAGTTGAGGTTTGATGAACACTATTTTCATTGGATCAGAATTGTACTTACAAACTATTTTTCACAATTGGAGTTTTTTTTTGAGAATCAGAAATACTTACTTGTTAATAGCAGCAGTGGCAAATGGAAGTGTATATATTTTTGTGACTTTTTTTTGTAGGCAAGTTCAGAAATGGACTTTAATTCAGAAGTTACTCTGAGGTACAAGGCTGACAGAGGAAAGAAGTGAAATTGATGAAAACTGGCTATCTAATTTCTGGGCGGATGTGTGGATGAGTTAGGGAAAGCATTGATCTAGCTGCTATTTTCAGGATTATTGTGTTGTGCTCTCTGTGCTAACTCTGCCTTGAGAAAGACTGCAACAGAATTCTGACTATTTAAATATTTAAGTAGTTATTTGAGATTGGAAGAATGAACTTCCGGGCTGTGTATGAGGAGGGTGGGAGAGGGGTAGGAAGAAGCTGAGAAATTTGGGAGGAAACAAGGGTTAAATGAAGAAACAGATGTAGAGGACATAACATGTGGACACCAAGGGGGAAGGGGGGAAGTGGGATGGATTGGGAGATTGGGATCGACATGTATACAGTGCTGTTATAGAATATATATAAAATAGATAACCAATGAAAATCTATTATATAGCACAGGGAAGTTTACTTAATGCTCTGTGATGACCTAAGTGGGAAGGAAATACAAAAAGAGATAACATATGTATATTTATGACTGATTCACTTTCTTGTAAGGCAGAAACTAACACAACTTTGTAAAGCAGCTATACTCCAGTTTAAAAAAAACTCACTGTATAGTCTGATAAAGCTTGAAGAGAACAGATTTTTATAGGGATAGGGTGGTTCTGTTGCATCCAGGTTTTGTAAGCCTGTTGGAACAATAGTACAAGCTCTAGCTCATGTCCCACTTTAAGAATATGATAACCAAGTTGACATTAGAATCGTAAAATTTTTGTTTTAGAAAGTGTAGGTGTACAAATTGGATTCCTTAGTTACAAAAAAATCCCCTTGGGAATTCAGACCAGCAGAAAGGAGCCTGACTTGTATGATGTAAAGTCCTCTTCATCAGAAGTGGCCCACAGATCTCATAGCTGGAGTTATGAGAACCATTGTATCTCCTGCAGAAACTGGGTAGGAAGTAACCGAAACTGGAGATAACTCTGCTCTGTGATCTCCAAGTCCCGTTCAGGTTGTGCCATTGACTGAAGAGATAAGTGGTAATAAAGAGATAGCAGCTGGGCCAGGGCTGGTTCTAAATTAGGGAACAGCCCTAATTTGAACCCTGCTACCCTTATCCCCTTCCCCCCTCTCCAAATTATAGATGCTTGTTTGTTTTCTTTTTAATGCTGTCGGCTTTCAAATTTAAGATCCTAAAGGAACAAGAAATGTTTCATTTAAACGCTTTCATGTATATTTCCCAACAGTATTCAGTGAGCACTGGTGGGAGGTGGTCCCCCATGGTCCCCCATGGCCCAGCAAGCTTCAGATTTTATTTATCTCCCTAAATCTGTGCTTTAAAAACATTCTAATTTATAAGACTTCTTGGAAGAGATCTGGTGGGTTTCAGAGAAACTTCTTAGAGATGCTAGTACCAAGCTGGAAAACACTTTACCTAAATGAACCTAAGTTTCCTTTTGCTGGGTATTTACACAGAGTTAATATATAAAATGATCAGTTATAAACATCACATTAATAAAGCCAGTTTAACTAGCATTTAAAATCTCTCACAGGATACATGTATGGGCTATGGCAAAGGATGTGACTCTAAATCACATGGACTATTCATTATAAAAACTCCATTCAACACAATTAAGAGAGTGTTTGAGGAATATCTAGAAAGCTGACACAATTTTCAAGGCACCAGAACAGTAGGGGAAGACCCAATAATTTTCTATAGTCCTGATTCCCCCTGACCTGAGGGAAGAAAACGTCTGATCCCAGGTCTTAGGCTAACTTTATAGACAGCAGCACAATAGCCTAATGAATAATGGTATCTGAGCGATAAATACATGTCAGAAAGAACTTAATGACTTCAAGCAATAATCTGATTTGGAAAAATATTAAATTAAGCCTAAATGGAAAATGGTGCTTGAACAGTTCCATTTGAGAGACCCAGACTGCATTCTGCTAAGCAGTATTGGTGGGCAAAGGGCATTTGTTTGGGCTGTGGCAGGAGTGTGATTGATGCAGCTGCTCCTGCAAGCCTGCTAACCAACTTATTATTACAGCAGCTCTGAGGTTTGTCGCTGGGCTGTGCAAACAAATGATCGACATCATGTGGGAATGGCAGTAAGTGGAAGGGCCTCGGTGGAAAACATCGTTTGTGAAGCAGGCTTTTCAGCCCAGAAGTTAGCTACCGTGAGTGTAAAAACAAAGGTCTTTGCAAGAGAGACAGTGAGCAAAGCATGATGGATAATCTCGACCATGCACGTAATTGCTTCCAGGTGTCTGGCCACTTTATTACTCTTGGGGTTACGCTAGCACCCTGACAATGTTTTCTTTCTCAAACACGATAACTCCTCAGAAGGCTGGTGCCAGCGGTTACTGTTACCTCCATCACCCTAGGTTTGACTTGGTTATAGCCCAGGCTCCAGACAACTGCCACATTAGGGAGATTTAATAAGGTGCGTGTATAAAATGGAGTTTAGGAAAAGCCAGCTGAGTGCTGGAAGTTTGCTTTCTCCATCTGGGTTATGTTGTCCACTGCTACAAGTCATGATAATTTTTTTAAAAGGCAGGTTTTTTTCTCCTCTGTATGACACTTTAAAAAATTTATGTATTTATTTATTTATTTTACTCAAATTTAGTTGATTTACAATGTTGTGTTTTTTTAGGTATACAGCGAAGTGATTCAGTTGTGTGTGTATATATATATATATACATACACACACACACACATTATATCCTTTTTCAGGTTCTTTTCACTTACAGGATTTTACAAAATGTTGAGTATGTTCCCAATGCTATACAGTAGGTCCTTGTTGATTGTATATTTTATATATAGCGGTGTGTATATGTTAATACCAAGCTCCTAGTTTTAGGTAAAGTACATAGCTTTCTTTGTGTAAAACTGATTGGCTTTTTAATGCCTTTCTCAAAGATTTTTGGTATTCACAATTTAATATTTAATGATTTAATTCAGATTTAAACAGAGTAAAAATATGGTGTGTTCTTGCCTGGATGTCAACACCTGGTAGTAAGAAAGTTCCAGGAGTTTTCTTAACCACCTGTTTTTCTAGGCTAGAAAATTGATCACAAAAGCTTAAGAATAATGTTGCATTTCATTTCTAAAATGTTATCCCAAGAATAGTCAATTCAAATCCTTATGTCCTTGGCATTTCTTAATACAGGCAGACTTAGGAACTTTGATCATCCAATATATGGTTTTAAAAACTGTTGAAAAACACCACAGTCTTGTAAATTAAAATAAACACTAAGACCATGTTTTAGCTATTCACAGTCTTACTGCCCCTCGATCTCTAGAATCAACAAAGAGGGAAGGAATATTGTTTGAAAGTTGGAAATGACAGACTTGATAAAAAAATTATGATATGTAGGATAAAACAATAACTTATCTGATCTATTTCACTGTTAGACATAATTTGATTTAAACATTCCTAAAAGAAATATAAATAAATATAAATATAAAAGTATATATATAGCATTACTTTATACTTTATCCTATAAGAGTATTTTTATAGTATTACTTTAAACTCTCACAGGAAAAGCGTTATCAAGCTATGGGAGTAATTTTACCTTTCTTTAAATTTTTATTACTCTATTATTTAAAAAAATTTGGTTAGCATGTCATCAGAAATAATCTTTCTTTCTAAACACTGACTGAACTGGTACCTACAGAGTTAAAGTACTGCCCCAGGGGCAGAGGAGGACGTGACATTTCAGGGCATCTCCAGATGGACGATCAGTCACCCATCTTTTCATGTTTTGGGCTTCCTCTTCTCTTTTTTGACCTTATCTATTTTAGTCATTTGGGCTTCCTTGGCAGCTCAGACAGTAAAGAATCTGCCTGCAATGCGGGAGACCTGGGTTTGATCCCTGGGTTGGGAAGATCCCCTGGAGGAGGGCATGGCAACTCACTCCGGTATTCTTGCCTGGAGAATCCTATGGACAGAGGAGCCTGGGGGGGTACAGTTTGTGAGCTTGCAAAGAGTTGGACGGAAACTGAGCAACTAACACTTTCACTTTCTTTCACACTCTAGTGACAATTCAGGAATGAGCTCAAAGGTTAGATCTTACATACAAAAATTCTAATGTATTTTCACTCACATGGTTCAATCAAGTTTTATGCTGAAGATGAATTGTGTTTGAGTACAGATGTAATCCCAAAGGATGCACAGAAGCATCACTTTTGACCTAGGTGAAGCCAAATGCATCTGTGTATTGGCAGGGGGCTCACGGTAGAAAGCAAGATAGCTATTAAAAAATGTAATAGTGTGGGAATTGCAATGAGTTTTAATAAACTTATCTTTCTGCAATTTAAGTCCATTTCTTCTATAAGAATATATAGATGTATGTATATATATATGTATATATATACATATATATATATAAAATGGTCCTCCTTATTAAAAGATGATCACAATAACTTTTTACTGTTCCAGTGTGCCAGCAACAGACTTATTTTGTACAAAGCAATTTAAATGGGGACCTGCAGTAAACCATTTCATGTGTTCTTTAGTACTGCAACAATTTTAATGATTTGTCTGAATTTGTTTTACATTCACCATGACTGAAGTGGCAGGTTTAGAGTGGAGAACAGTCTGTGAGTAGGTCTTTCATACATATGTGGCCTGGTTGTACCTTTTTCAGAGCGCTATCTTTCGGTCTTCTTTTGCACATTCTGCCCTTGTTTGCCAACCCACCTTTGCTGTGAAGGTCTCTCTTTCTCTGGAATCAGTTAAATGACTGATCCATCCGGAACTGGAGCCTATTATCCAGAGTGAAGTAAGCCAGAAGGAGAAACAACAATACAGTATACTAACACATATATATGGAATTTAGAAAGATGGTAATGAGAACCCAGCATGCGAGACAGCAAAGGAACGCAGATGTATAGAACAGACTCGTGGGCTCTGTGGATGAGGGCAGGGGTGGGATGATTTGGGAGAATGGCATTGAAACATGTTAAGTATCATATGTCTAATCAATCACCAGCCCAGGATTGCTGCTCGGGGCTGCTGCACCGAGATTTCCCGGGGGGAGGGAGTCGGGAGGGAGGAGGGAGGGGGGTTCTGGAGGGGGAACATATGTACACCCATGGCGATATCATGTCATTGTATGGCAAAACCAATAAAAAAAAAAATGACTGATCCTGTTCTTTCAGATCCATTGGTTCCTGACCACCTCTTCCCATTCTCAAGTAGTTGAAAACTACTCCTCCCCATGAGGTGCCTGGAACCTCTGTGAAAATAAATGTCACCCATGAAATGCTTGGATTTACAATGCAAACCCAGTTTAGGGCTTTCCTCTGCAACCGTTACCTGAAACAGTTAAGAAGTCAAAGTGAAGAAGGAGCAATGGTGACTCTGGAAGGAGATAGCTGGGGAAAATGTCTCCTCTTCATCTAGGACCCTGGAAAGGCTTTCAGCGAAGGAACCATGTCATGGGACCATTACTTTTTTCTTAATAGTGTTGAGTATTCTAGAATAAGGCTCCCGAAAAATAGGTGAGAAAACTGAAAGCTTAATTGCTTATAGCAGGAGTGTGTGTGTGTGTGTGTGTTAGCCACTCAGTCATGTCTGACTCTTTGTGACCCCATGGGCTGTAACCCATCAGGCTCCTCTGTCCTTGGAATTCTCCAGGTAAGAATACTGGGGGTGGGTAGCCATTCAGATTCCTGCAATTTCTGAGTCACAGAAACAGACCCCACCTTCTCGGTGGTAGCAGAGGTTTTACATGTCACACAGTGCCTGTGTTGGTCACAAGACACATGTATGTGTAAAGGGGACTGACATAGATTTAATTCAACAGTTCTGTTTTCAGAAGCAGATTGCTGGGGTGGAACCAGTTAAGGAAAAGAGTGTTTTGTGGCCAAAAAAAAAAATGGTGGTTTGGACTTGTTTCTTACAATTCTTCTTACCTATGGGCTGTGGAAAGATCATAAACTGTGTCCACGGCACCGACTTCCTCATGCTCCCTGCACACCTGATCGGACAAATCCTCCAGGACTCTGCCTCCATGTTTCCTGCCTCTAAGACAGGTGCTTACATTTTCTCTGTCTCAATATTCCTCCAGCTCTACTTAGCCAAACCTTGACCAGTCCAATTAGCTTAGCTCAATGTCGTTTTCTGACATTTTTGCTGATCACCTTGACAAGGAATGATTTCTCCTTCTGAAATCCCTGTGGATTGATTGTAACACTGCATAACATTTACTCCCTATACCATTCCAGTGCAGTTATTTTTGTATTTATCTTAGTCCTTCTATTGGACTTATAATTACTTAGTGGAGAGAAAATTCGTAAGTGGCAGGTAGTATTTTAATCACTGTTTGTATCTAATCTCTTTTAATCCTGGTGAGAGATTTCTAATCTAGGCATTATGGTTCTCATTTTTTAAATGAAGAAACTCATTTTAAAAATGAAGCCTAGAGAGCTGAAGGGGCTTGGTGGAATCCCAGAGGTGATAAGGGGGAGGGAGGGGATTTTGACTCAGGTGTGTATGACTGCACAGACCGTAGTCTTCCAAATAGTTTATACTGATGCTCTCAGAGCAGAAATAAATCGTTTTTATCCTCTCCATAGACTATTACATAAATCATTGATTTAATTAACAATTTCCACTAATCATTTGGCTTTGTAAACATTGTATTCTGTTTGAAGTGGTTAAAGATGACATTAAAGAAAAAGGAATGAGTTTTGTATTCGACATTGTGGTTAATTGATGATGTGTCATTTTAACCGCACAGAGTCTAGTGATAGGATAAAAAGATAGGAAAAACTGATCCGTTGGACTAAAGGGCCTTAAATTTCTCCCTATCATTTTAGTGCATTTTAAGACAAGGATGAAGTAAAGAAATTTTGGGGGCAATTAATTAATTTATTTAAAATATCAGTGGCAAATAGGAGACATGATATTCTAATTTTCTTGGATGTTTTACCTAACAGATTAAGCAGATATTGAACTCCAGGTCATCCTGAGAACAAAGAAAGTACATACGGTTGGTCTGAAGTCACTATTTCTAGGGAAGGAATAATTTTGAGTGCAGTTTACTGTAATGTCCCTGGAATTGAGGTCCATCTCAGGGGAACCTGAGCCAGGTTGAAATAACAAGACCCAGTACTCAGTGGCCACAGGCACCCTGAGGGCCAAGTGAAGAACAAAGCACCCAGGAGGTAGTGGGTGAGACTACCCACTTTGCTCTCAAACTGATGCGGTCACTGGGGTTTGCAAAAAGCCACTGGGCTTTCACAAGCAAGGAGGGAGGATAGCAGCAGAGTCAAGGCTACAAAAGTCTCAAGGGTCAGATGCCAAGTCTTCCTTGCTCATTCTCTTAATCCTCCGTACTCAGCAATTTGCTTGGTCCATAGTTATAAAAAATAAAAAAGCTTGTCAACTGAATAGCTATTAGAAGTTGCATGGAGCTGTGCATTTGCCAACATACAAATCATGTTATATAAAATGTTAACTAGCATGTTGTATGAGACCAAAAGATCCATCATTTTTGAATGCTTGTGAGGCTTTTTCAAGATTATTCTGAGTTAGGTAGGAGGGAAGTGAGCTGAGGGACAGCGATTTTCAAGGTAGAAGCTAACCTGGCCCTCAGTGTTTCTTTCTCATCTCATATTTACCCTGGGTAGGATGGACCAAGGAAATGAGAAGACCCTGCTTATATATTTGTGCTGAGATTTCTATCATGGGAGATAGTTCCTAGGATAATAAGATGCTGCTGCTGCTGCTAAGTTGCTTCAGTCGACTCTGTGCGACCCCAGAGACGGCAGCCCACCAGGTTCCCCGTCCCTGGGATTCTCGAGGCAAGAACACTGGGGTGGGTTGCCATTTCCTTCTCCATTGCATGAAAGTGAAAAGTGAAAGTGAAGCCGCTCAGTCGTGTCTGACTCTTAGGGACCCCACTGACTGCAGCCCGCCGGGCTCCTCCATCCATGGGGTTTTCCAGGCAAGAGTACTGGAGTGGGGTGCCATTGCCTTCTCCGGATAATAAGATGAGTGGTCTTGGAAACTGTTTTTTGTCTTTTTCAAGGACAAAAGTTTTAAGTAAAAAAGTTAAAGTGAGTAAAAAAGTTTTCCCACATATTAAAGGGGCCCCACCCCTGGAGGAGGGCATGGCAACCCACTCCAATATTCTTGCCTGGAGAATTCCATGGAGAGAGGAGCCTGGCAGGCCGCAGTCTGTAGGGTTGCAAAGAGTCAAACATGACTGAATGACTGAGCACACATGCATGCAAAGGGACCCCAACATAGTCAGAAAGAGTTAATATAAATTCCCCAGATTCTTGATATAGTTCTAGGGAATGACATAGTCTCAGGAGAAGCTATCTCCAAATTTAGTTTACAAACACAGTAAAACCATTTCTGTGGTAAAAGATTTGAAGACCTTATAAAATTATTTAATTAGGTCCTGAATTTAGCACCCATTTAGCTTACCATCTATAGTCCGGTATAATACTTCTAAGACTGGTGACTTTGAATTCCATCTTGAGCTTGTAAGCTTTTTAAAAACCTCATTTCCTTAAAAGGAACAAGAAACCTTGCTTTTGTCCCTCACAGAGGAATCTGCACAGGAAACAAAAGGTAACAGGGTTAGTTATTTGCAGCAGATTCTTGCTATCTGCAGCATCATTGACTAAATTATATCTGCGGCTCCAAAGACAGTTTACTCAAAATAGGTATAAGAGCTTTCTGTTGATCTTAGAGAACAAATGAAATCAAGACACACCATCCATCTTCTGCATTTCAGAATTCCTAGAAGATGCTTCTGCTTTTCTTTATGATGTAAAAAGTCATAGTAAAAGGCAGATGTTCTTAATTAGCACGTAGGAATATTGCTGATAGCCTAAAAGCCTAGCCATTTGGTAGTCCCTAAATGAACTTGAGAAGCAAAGAAGTATTTTGAGAAAGGAGGAATGGAGAACCAGAGAAAAAGAAACTCTGTTAGACTGAGGAATGATCACAATTCTCAGTTGATGAATAAAGTTCTTGTTTCCAGGGAAGTGACATTTATTCAGAGGAAAGAAGGAAGAAGAATGAGCCTTAAACTGGAGACATGATTTCCCTGGCTCATAAGGCAGCAGCCAGACCCCAGCGCAGGGCAGTGTCCTGTGCAGTAGTTATCAGAGAATGTCATTATGTTGCACTCGGTGTTGGAGTTTGCTTGCCTATTTATTTTTTGACATTGTTGATTAAGCCAATATGGGAGTCCAAGGTCCCTGACCAGGTGCCCACAGAGTTGTCCTCTGTGTCATTCGGTTCAACAGGGTCATCCATTTATCTGTTGTTTAGAAACAAAGCATAATCAAACTCATAAAATGATTAGGACTCATATCTAGTCCAGACAAACAAGGCTAGGAGGACAAGGTCAGGTCTTAGAGTGCTAGGTTATGTACTAGGCAGAATGGAAATAAGATAAAAAATGGGAGAATCAAGGTCAAAGTTGGAAGTGAAGAAAGGCCACAGAGGGGATCACAGGGAAGGTTGCCAGGGAAGCTACACTGATGCCTTTCTTCTCTCCTTCTAGAGGGGAAGTCAGCTTGCCTTCTGTGACAGAATAATAATGCTTTGGATGTGCATAGAACTTTTGTACATAAGAACTTTGCTTCTATGAAATATTGACATTTAGAGAACTAAATGTTTACTTAAAATATTTTTCTTGAGAGCTTTTTTGCAATAAACATTTCTTTTGAATCTAAAATATAAATCCCATAAGAGCAAGGACGAAGTTTCATTCACCACTGAATTCCTAATGCACAGGGCAGGATAGTACCTCATAAATATTTATTAAGTGAAAGAAATAGAAAGGAAACTCTTATGTACCAGGCGCTATGCTGGACATGCAAGCTTCAACTTTCAAGAGGTTTATTACAAGATTTAGGACATATTCATAAATAACCAAACACACAGCAGAAAATGGCATCAGAAGAGGTCATACTCAATGAGTTTACAGGGTGAATGGAGCCTTCCTCATGGTTGGGAAGTGGGGCTGATAAAGGAAGAGCCCATAAGATCAGTTTTAGTCTATTAAGGCTCTATAGGATGGGGTGGGGTTTAGGAATGGCAGGGATGAAGAAAAAAGTATTCCAGGCCAAAAAAAAAAAAATGCATGAATGAGGATATTTGAGAAAGTGTAGGGAACTTGAGTAGTTAATTTCAGCTAAAGTGAAAGCTATATGATGGAGAATCACGGGAGGTAAGGTGGGGAATGTGAGTCAGGATAAATTGGTTGAATTGATCCCAGAAAGGAGTGTAAATACCATAGCAATGAATTTGGGCTTTATTCTGCAGGATGGAGAGACACAGAGTTTTTGAAAAGAAGAGATGTGGCTAGGGTTGAACTTCTGAAAAAACACAGTAGGCAGCAGGAGAGATGAATTCCAGGAAACTGAGGCTAGAGGCAGCGAGGGAGCCGTTCCCAGGGCCCAGGCTAAAAGCCATGAGCATTTGAACTAAGGTGTGAGAATGAGGGTGGAACAAGCAGGTACACGTGGGAGGCATCACAGAAGGAGAGTTTAGGTGCTGAAGGAATAGCTGGGTCTAACTGACGTAGAGTTGGGGTTGTGAGACTGAAATTTGGGAGAGAAAGCAGGATAAGGGAAATATCTGGAAGCCATTTTTATAGAGCTGTTAGTTGAGACTGTAAAATTGAGCCAGGCACCAAGTGAGCGAGAGTCAAATGAACAGGAAATTTAGGAACACCTAAATTTATGAAGATGATTAAAGAAGTGGAGAAAATGTGGAGGAAAGATGATCAGAGACATAGAGTGTGAGGAGCATGTATTATGGAAAGCATGGGAGAGGATTTTGAGAAGTGAGTGTTCACAGCTTCTAATGAGGTAGAAGGTGGAGATACAAGATGAGACAATACTCTATGGACGAAAAGTTCATGAGGGACACTGAAGGGAGTGCACAGTGTTAAAACCGAAGCAGTGCTACAATTCACTAATTCTGGAAGTTTGGAGATTAAATGCAAAGAGATGTATAGTGCCTTGCCTGAGAGCTAAAGAAATTGGGAACAATCTTATGGATAGGATTGGCTTATGTTTCCTGTTATAAATGGAAGGATGGAAGGAGGAGGAGAAAGAGAAAGAGGGGGAAAATGGAAGGAGATCAGGGGAGAGAGGGAGGGAGGCAGGAATAGAGAGAAAATTGATGGAGCATTTAGAAATAATCTGGAATCACTGGACAGTTTTTCTGATTCTTTCTAATAGAGCCTGGAAAAGAGGGCTTAGTAAATATGAGATGTCAGGTAATCTTTTGACTATGGAGTGTTTAGCGGAACTCTGCTTTTGCCAAGACCACAGTTGTGTTTTTGTAGATCTTTTTCCTATGATTTTCTTATCAATTATTGTTTGGGGTGTCCTTGGATTGTACCTGTCTGCCAGTTTGGAAACAGACTTTTGGTTCCAAAGTATAAAACGTACTGTTGAAGTATTGCTATAACTTATTCATTTATTCATGTGAATGGCTCAGATTAGAATGGATCCATTGAGTTAGTTTGCCCTTTTTAAGGGTTATTTCTGCTTGTCTCTTGGCATGGACTTGAGCTGCTTTTGAAAATGGAAGCCAATGCCAAAATTACATGCATATTCATAAACGATAAACAAACACACAATTATAGATAACAAACCGACACACCCCTTATAATAATAAAACTGAAACCGAAGACATCATACAAAATACTCTTTTGCTTTGTTGGCAGAGGTTTGGGAAGGTTTTTTGTGATACTGGGCTCAATTTTCAGAGTTTATTACCAGTCGACAATTAAAGATAGTACACACAAAAGAATTATTCTCAGATGTAGGATTGCAGTACTGTTTGCAACTAAAATATGCAGTATCTGGGGTGCTGTTTGAGGTTCACCATCCAGTACTCATAATTGTCTGTAGCCCTGGCTGTGTTTTCAACATATTCTTGGAAAAGTTCCTTTATTTGCTTTTTAGCATTCATGGGCCTTTGCAATTTGTTCTCTTATTTGGACTGTATAAACAGCATCAAGATGCTTTTTGCCTTTCATTCAAACAAACAATGGCTTTGTAACTAAGAAGAAAATTAGTAACAGGTGAAAGTTTATTTTTAATGATGTTGAGATCAAATTGCTGTTTAACTTACAGAACAAATTCCCCCCACATCTCTTTTAATGTTTGAAAATTATTTATAAATTAAACTTAGCCTCTAAACATGCTCCGAGTATAAAAATGAACTCTTTATTCAGTATTACTAACAGAATACAAAGAATATTTCTTTGTTCTGAAATTTCAATTTGCAAATTTATTTCTTATAAAAACTTCCATTGTAAAAATTTACATAGACTTGTCTGGGAGATTTTTAGTTTTGTACTTGGATGTATATCAAAGTTTTGTGCTTAGAATTGTGTTTTTATAAAAAATTTATATTAATGTTTGAGTTTATTAGATATGCTTCATGTTTCATTGTACCAACGTTATTGTACCTTTTGGGGACTGTTCTTTATAGTTATCCTATTTCATCACTGTAATTTACATAGCTTATAACTGCCAATTTAATAAGACCATTCACTAAATGTTAAATCCTCTCTACACTCTTCCTCTTTCATTAAAAAGTCATAGTGTCTAGCACCTATAGAACTTATATCAACAATATAAATCAAGATTGATTTTTACTCAATGCCTCTACTTCTACCATACATTTCTGTTGGAATAAATCAAATGTTGAATGATTCCATTAATAATAGTTTCAAAAAGTATTTGAGACAGAAGGAAGAGAGATTTAAGCTTAAAGAATGTTTAAAAATAGAGAGCTCTTCAAAGGTGGGAGCAGTAGCCTTGAAAAGCAGAAGAGGTCCTGAAAGTGGGTTGGAGCTCCCCTGGGGAGGGGGCACCCCTCTTAGATGAGAGACTGGCCATTGCCCACACTTTGTTGGACTTGTTATGTGCAATGCTAAGAATCTACCAGTCTATGATAATTTCCAACTTGAGAATTATTCCACAATGGGATCCAATTGAAATAATGTAGATTTTGAATCCTGGGGGCCACTTGGTGGGTGGATGGGTTTGAGGAAGGGGAAATAGCTTCATATGGCCTTGAAAGTGACATTTGTGGCCAGTTAGAATTTTGCTTTATCTTATTTTTGCTCCAACATTAGGGATTTTCTGTCTCTTTTTGAAGAATTTTACTTGTATAACATATGTGAATATTTCTAAATGAAAATTTAAAAGGTATGTTAGTAGTACAAACTTATGTGGGTTGAAAGTGAGTCTTCCTTATCCCACCCTTGGCATTCTTGGGCAAAATTCAAAAATTCTTGTGAATATGAGATTCTGCAAAATATTGCACTGATTTTATCCAATCCCTCTTAACAGTTTATTAGCCCTCAGTTATGTGTAGTAATTATGCTAGTCTAAGACCCAGAGGTTTTCATTCTGAGGGATAGAAAGCAGGTGGAAGACTGAGGTATTTTCACTTCTCTTCTACTCTCTTCCTCACATTTCCTTTCCTCCTTTTACCCACTGACAAACTGAATGAGGAAATTCAGACTCAAGAGTCATGGGTAGTTTCAGTTCAGTTCAGTTCAGTTGCTCAGTCATGTCCAACTCTGCGATCCCGTGGACTGCAGCATGCCAGGCTTCCCTGTCCATCACCAACTCCCAGAGCTTACTCAAATTCATGTCCACTGAGTCAGTGATACCATCCAAACATCTCAACCTCTGTTGTTACCTTCTCCTCCCACCTTCAATCTTTCCTGGCATCAGAGTCTTTTCAAATGAGTCAGTTCTTCCCATCAGCTGGCCAAAGTATTGGAGTTTCAGCTTCAGCATCAGTCCTTCCAATGACTATTTAGGACTGATTTCCTTTAGGATGGGCTGGTTTCATCTCCTCATAGCCCAAGGGACTCTCAAGAGTCTCCTCCAACACCACAGATCAAAAGCATTAATTCTTCCACGCTCAGCTTTCTTTATACTCCAACTCTCACATCCATACATGACTACTGGAAAAACCATAGCTTTGACTAGATGGAACTTTGTTGGCAAAGTAATGTCTCTGCTTTTTAATATGCTGTCTAAATTGGTCATAATTTTTCTTCCAAGGATCAAGCGTCTTTTAATTTCATGGCTACAGTCACCATCTGCAGTGATTTTTGAGCCCCCCAAAATAAAGTCTGTCACTGTTTCTGTTGTTTCCCCATCTATTTGCCATGAAATGATGGGACCAGATGCTGTGATCTTAGTTCTCTGAATATTGAGTTTTAAGCCAAATGTTTCACTCTCCTCTTTCACTTTCATCAAGAGGCTCTTTAGTTCTTTACTTTCTGACATAAGGGTGATGTCATCTGCATATCTGAGGTTATTGCTATTTCTCCCGGCAATCTTGATTCCAGCTTGTGCCTCATCTAGTCCAACATTTCTCATGATAAGAGAAATATAAGCTAAATAATCAGGGTGACAATATATAGCTTTGACGTACTCTTTTCCCAGTTTGAAGCCAGTCTGTTGTTTCATGTCCAATTCTAACTGTTGCTTCTTGACCTGCATACAGATTTCTCAGGAGGCAGGTCAGGTGATTTGGAAACAGTTTAAATTCTGATGGAAGCTTCAGTGGCTTAGAAGTGATCCAGACATAGGGAAACCAGCAATATTTTTTCAAGCCAGGAAATGGGTGAAATTCCAGTTCGTGGAAGGCATCCATCTCTGCTGATTTAAGCAATGTGTAGGCAGGAAAATTTCAGGGTTCCTTTCCCAGCTACTTTCCTGAAGCCTCCCCCTCTTCTTACTCTTGTATAACCCCCATTATCATGCTACCAGGAGTCTCCAGAATGCCTTCTCTTGTACTACAAATCAAAACTACCCTTCTCCCAGGAAATGATCTTGACCACTTTCTGCCCAGGAGTGAATGAGTCTCAGGGCACCTCTGGAAGGTATTGCATTTTAAAGACAAGTACACAGTGGTCCAGTGACCATGAAACTGGTATGGTGCTGGGTGACAGCACAGAGAATGTAGTTCTAGGTTGAGAGCTACTTGCCTGCTCTTCTTTCCAAGGACTATCATGTGTGGAGTCAGCTTTGGAGAAATGAATGTTTTAGCTACCACTTTCTCTCAATTGTGCAGACTTCCCTGGGAGCTCAGAAGAAAGAGCTGCTGTTCAGTGACAGAGTATGTGCTGCCAGTGTATCACAAACGTTAGAAATTTAGGCTCCCAACAAGTGGGGTCCTCTTTGAATTCTCTTGCAGCACAGTTCTAAGAACATTACCAGCTCTGTTCCAGTCACCTATTGCTACATAAAATGCTGCAAATTACGAGGTGTAAAACAGCAACCATCTTACAATACAGTAAGTTCCCTACAAATGAAACTTTAAGTTCCAAATGCAGTGTCAGGCATGAGTGAAATTGCTACTCGCCCTCTGTCTCCTGTTGCTGAGGATCCTTCAGCTCTGCCGTCTACCAGTCAGTAACTCTTCTTGCCTGTTCACTTGATACCAGTTCCTGTATGCCAGCTGTTGTACTTATTACTGTACTTTTCAAGGTACTGTACTGGAAGATTAAAAAGGGTTTCTTTAGTTTTTGTGGGTTTTTTTTTTATGTGAAAAGTATTATGACCTATTACAACACAGTACTATCCAACCAATTGTGTTAGTTGGGTACCCAGGCTAACTTTGTGGGACTTATGACCAAATTGGACTTACAAACATGCTCTCAGAATGGAAGTCACCTGTATATAGGGGACTTAGTGTACTCATGAATCTACGGGTGAGAGTCACAGAGAGCACAGCTCCGTGACATGTAGGGCTTCAGCTGGGAAGACACCAGTGACTGAGGGTGACCCACAGGACTGGGACCAGAATCTCCTGGGTATGTCTTCAGTCACATGCCTGGCTCCTGGACTGGAATTACTCAGAGTGGGCTCAGTTGGACTGGTCACCTGAACACCTAACCTGTCACCTCTCCAGGGGTCTTGGGCTTCCTCATAATATAATAGCTGGGGTCAGAGAGGAAGTGTCCTAAAGGGTCAGAAGAGGGAGTGTTTCATAAGAACCAGAAGGGCTGCAGGACTTTGGTCTGGGAGGGCAGGCAGCCTCGCTGTTGCTGCTCCCTGTATGCTGCAAGGGAGCCACAAGGCCAGTCGAATTCAAGAGGAGAGGAAGGAGTCCAGTTCTTGACGGAGGAGCGTCCTGGTCACACTGTAGGAAAGGGGTTAATGGCGTGTCCTGCTGGGAAAGCACCTCCAGCCACAGCACTTCACAATGTTGCTCCTTATTAGTTCAGCCCACATTCTGTCTCCACACGTGGTCTCCAGTGCTCTCAGCCACCCTACAAGGTAAACATTACCCTAATTTCTGAGCTAAAGAAACTGAGGCCCAAGGAAGCTTGGAGACTCGCCTCAGGCCACACAGTGATAAAGCCAGGATTGTACCGAGTTCTGTGTTACTCCAAAGCCCACACTCCTTCCATTATATGACATTTTTATATTAGATTATGTGGGAAAAGGGGAAAATTGTGTTTAATAGAACTAGTTTTAACATGCTATGGTAATTAGCGAATTATAAGGGATTATTTCAACTGAAATAAATATATGTTCACATTTGAGAAATGAGAAAGTCCCACTCCCACACAATAGAAGTCATTTTTCCCTTCTTAGTCATTTTTTTTTTTTTTTTTTGGTCTACACTGGATGATGTAAACATGAATTTAGACTTTCTAAATTTAGGTAGTGTACTGTTTAGGCAATAATGGGGTAGTTAAATGCTTTGCGAAAAAAGGAGCCAAACTTCCCAATTTTACAGCCACCTAACAGTAGATTATCTGAAAGTGTTAACAATATGTGGCAGATAAATTGTGAGAGGGAAAAATCAAGCTTGTTTTTAACCACATTCCTTGTTTCAAAACTTTCCAATGTATCTCTCTACAGACTCTCTGACATTAATTAGAACCAACTTGCTGAAGCATTTGTGATAAATTAAATACAATAGTAAGATATTTTATTTCCAAGGGGAAAGTGTAAATGATAAATGCTGTTTGTTTCTGTACATAGGTGTACACTGCCATGACCTAGAGTTTAACCAAAACATAGGAGATAAAATTTTACAAAATGTATACAAAAACTAAATTTCTGGCTCTACCGTCTTTGTGTCTGTGTGGATATATATATGTGGGAGACAGAGTGGGGTGCTGGGAGAAACGTGCTGCTTTTTCTTTGAGGAAAAATATTGCTCTCAAACTAGATTTGATTTATGTAACTTGCATATATTTACTTTAGAGAACAAAGAGTAAATTATCAGGCCTCCAAATGACTGATAAATTCCATGGACACAGTTTCCTCATAATAGTGAGTTGTTATGCTTTCTAGATAAATGTGTTAATAATTTATAACTCCCAGGCAGTTTGAGGGGTGATCCTGAGGTGTTTTCAGGGAATGGAACCTCAGCTCTGATAGATGTCATCACTGCTAATTGAGCATTTGTGTCATTATTCATAGTGCGAGTTTTAAAGTTCCCTCTCCAGAGTTCCCATGAGACATGGCTGCAAGCAACTGGCCTAGACGATTGTCAGTAGAAAGCATCATGGTTTCAGAGTCTGGGAGGGAGTGGTATTTTTCTGGGAATGGAAGCTCAGGAACCAAAAGAGGGTAGGAGCTACATTTCCTGCCTTGCATCCCAAGTTCGTTTGCCAGGGCTAGTGTCACAGAGTAGGTACCATGCACCGGAGACCTCAAAAAGTGGAACCTTTGTTTTCCCACAGTTGTGGAGGCCCAAGATCTACAATCAAGGTGTTGGCAGCATTGGGTTTCTGCAGGCTGGGGGCGAAGGAGTTGCCCCAGGCCTCTCTCCTGGGCTTGTAGGTGGCTGCCTTCTCCCTGGGTCTGCACATCCATGGTCCATTCTCTGCTTGTTTGTGTCCAAATGTCTCATTTTTATGAAGACTCATCATGTTGGATTTGAGCCCACCCTCAAATGTATTGTTAACCAACACTGGTTTGGTGATCTTACCTCTAATTTAGCACCTGAAGTCCTTGCTCTGGTTATATATTTGGGGTCTTGCTACTCTTTTCTCACAATGCATCACTTTATAGCCCTTTGTAAGTTTAAGTTCTGGTGCATGATTGCAATAAAGCACTTAGTAGGGTTGATAATTATGTCCTTTGACCCAAGAAAAAGGATTAAGTGATTCAATTCACATTTAATCATTTTTATTTCATTCTGATGCAAAAATCCATTTCCTTCAGAGTGAAATAAATGCCTGAATCTTTCTCCAGGGAAGAGTTAAGGTAAATGCAGTTGCCACATAAAAACCGAATGGCTCAAGGTAATATTACATATTTCTAAAAGTAGGCAGTTGGAGATGGAAATGAAATAATAATAAGACTGCAAGCATGCCCTGGGATTTTATTATAAATTTATTGTGATCATAAATATGGAATTTACATGCAATATATATATTTCAATATTAGATTTTGTTAAATTAGTTCAGCATTTAGTCATTACCTTGTTGGTGGTATGTTATGCTATGTTATTTATATTCCCTTTGCGTTACATACTCGACTTCTGAGACCCACAAAATGAATTAAAAATCAATTCTTTACCCTCACAATATATTCTAAAGCAGAGTTTACATATGTTCTCAATGTTTTAACCACTTAGGAGGTATTTGGCCAAAACACCTGTGAAAAATTAAATCTGTTCTGTAATCTTTGTGCATGTGCGTATGTGTGTATGTGAGTAAAATTGAAGGTCTGACATGGAAATTAAGCCATAAATGACTTAATGACCCACCTAATGACCTACAAAGAAATCAAATGACTTCCTTCTCTAAATTCCTAAATGAAACTCCCAGAGCAGTCTGTCATATTCATTCACCAGGGAAACCTACGTGTTGTCTGTGTCTGAGCTGCCATTTCCAAACACACACTTGAACAAATCCCAGACCTGGGGCTTGGGAAGTTTGACATTGCTGTGCACTGTCGATGGGTGTCCCATGGAGTTAGTTTTCCCTCCACCTTTATCCCTCTGTTTGTTTCTATCTCAATCCCCTCCACCACATTTCTCCCATGCCTGCCATCACCCTCTCCTCCTATTAAGCAGCTAGGAGAAGGATGGCCAAGAGTTTTCCTAAATTCCTGTTTACAAAGCCAAGTCGAATACATTTTAGGACAGTGCATTTTCACTTGCTTTGGACCATCCTGGGTCTTATAAGGAGTATTAAGAATTTCAGTATTAGAGAGACTTTGCTGATCCTGTCAACCCCTGGATTCTGAGAATAGGATTTATGTTGCATTTGGTATAAGCTTATTACACAAGGCATTAGTGAAGAAGAAAAAAATGTTTTAAAAGGACTCACTTTGCAATATTTATTAAAACACACAGTGTTCTGAAATCTCATTATAGCATCATTTTAGGGTTCAATTCACACAAATGCAAATACAAAATCTTCCAGTACTTCTTGTAACTAAATTTGCTTGGATGAATTTCAAGATAGATCGAGTTTATAGTCACAAATTGAATTGTTATACCCCAAATGTGAGCTGAGTCTACACCCATGCCACCTACCAGTGAAAATATGTAACAGTGAATAGTGACTACCGAGTTTTGTACAGTGGATTTGGGCTGGAAAGCTGCAGCTTGTGGTGAGGAGCTGCATTTGCATGGCATGCACATTTTTCTAAATAAATTTGCTTTGTTTCCAATCAATCAAAATAGCAGCCTTCTACTTCCAGACGCCTTGGTTCACACCTTATTAACACTGAGACATGTTGAGCGACTATTTTGAAAAATATTGTCTCATTTCTCTTAAGGCAATTGACAAATTGCCTCTGTGTGTGGGACTCAAGCCTCCTCCCCATATCCAAGCCACCCCTTGGTGCCAAGACTACTGAAAGTTAAGCAATTAATAAAAAAACCCAAAAACCAAAAAACCAAAAACCAAACACAAAAATCTCAATTTTGATCATGTGAATTTCTTGATTGATTCAGGTCTCAGATTCCCCACCCCCAGCTCTCATAATCTAATGAGTATTAGGAGATGATGCAATGGTAAACATAATACAATTAAGGAAAAAGGAAGAAAATATTAAACCTGGAAAAAGAAAACAATGATAAAAATTCACATATCAGGCCATATTAGCAATGTGAGTGTAAAAATTCTTCTAGAAATTCGAGGAAGATTCTCAATTTTCTAACTCTTTTTCTCCCTCTCTAAACCTATGCCAGAGGGTTGGGGCTGAAGTCCATGTTCTCACTGTCACTTACTGTTTCTCCGTTCCCTACATCCTTCACATTTTTGGCTTGTAACCCTGTACTACCACCCACACATTCTTGTACAAGTTAGCCCGAGGACTCTGGCCACACTCCCTCATGACTTTTAGCTCTTTTTTAGTGGTTCTCCATTCAAAATTCGTGGGTATTTCAATATTCACATAGATGCTCCTTCTGTTAATAATAATCTGTCCTCAAATTTTCTCTTCCTGCATCCCACTTACATTATTGATTTCTATTGTCATGCATACCATACACAGTCTCTTTATCAATAATGGCATCTCCTTTATTACAGTAATTTTAAGTGTCACACTTTCTGACTCCCTCCTCCTTTCTCTCCAACTTAATCCTTCTAGAACTTGGCTCAAACTATTCTCTGGACCAACTTGGAGGAACAGCCCATATCCTAACCCTAACCCTATTCGATTGCACTACTGTTTCATTGTTTCCCATTCCATCTGGTCCTTATTTTGCTCTTTACCCAACTTCCATTCCATGGTCTTTCTTCACCATTACCATTATCACTATTATAACAGTCACTACCTCTATCACCTTACTCCACTTTCTCTTAATCCGCTTATCTGGAAAATCCTAATTGTGCACAAATTCAACCCTGCATCCACACAGCTGAGTGTGGCTGGAGAAAAAATCCCTACCATACTACCCAGGCTCCCTTTCAGTTCATGACTGCCACCCTAAGGTGGGTTCTCAGAGGTGCCAGGCAATTCCACCTCCTGTCCCTGATTCCGTGGTTCTTCTAGATGGTTATCTCATTCCTTTTCCCCTTAAGTCTCTAAAACCTCTTTCTACATCTCTACCTTTGGTTGATTACTTTCTGCATCCCTAAAATTGTATTGTATATTCTCACCACCATATCTACCAACCTACTAGCACCTATATCCATAAGCTTTTGTGTCTACCTATTACTGTGGAAGAACTATCCACACTCCTCTTGCCTAATTTCTCTGATTGTGCACCAGATACTTTCTCTTTTCCTTTTCCCAAAGACTCCACTGCAGCAATTTTCCCTCTTTCCTGGAATCTATAAACTTTGCCTTCTATGGTTACACAATTTCATAAAGATACAAACAGGCTATAATGTCTGTCAGCTAAAACAGAGCAAACCACTTACATTACTTTCCTTTCCATACACTGCTCCATTTCTCATTTCTCAGCTGAAAAATTTCCTTCCAAGAGATTGAAAGAAAGTTTACTAGATTTCTTGCTGAATATGTGTTAGTGGCTAAGGAACTGCAGCCAAACTGTAGATCAGAGAAGTGCACTAGGTTCTGGGGAAAAGGCAGGAGGAGAAGCAGATGTTTCTCAGACTAAACCTGTTTGACTCAATAACAATTTCTGCCCTCACACCTCTTTGTACATCGAGACCATTAATATTCTTCATGATTCTTATTAATATGAAGATCTAGCTTAAAAAGAGTTTGAAACCTAATATTGTTCTTATTTTGTCAGCACTATTTTATGAGACATATATTTTACCCACAGACACTGTAAGTTTTGGTAAATCTGAATCAGCATTTTGTTTGGTGAAAGCCTTACTGGGAGTTTAAGCGAAAAGTTGCTAAGCATAAGAGAAAGGAGGGAAGACGTGTCAGGACAGAATTCATCCTGCATTTATTATAGTCCTTTCTGTTAGAAAGTTTTCTAAATGTTTAGAATACATGATATATTCATTAGAGTAGCACCTGATGACCATAAGTTATATGAAGAGTATTTATTTAGTCACTGCTTACAACTTTCTTTAAGCTTGGCAGCTAACGTGAAATCCTGCTTTAAACCATGTATACATATGTGTGTGTGTGTGTGTGTGTGTGTGTGTGTGTGTGTGTGTATATAAATATATATATATATAGGTATTTCTTGAAAAGAATATTTTGAAACCCAGTGCCCACCCACCATGGTGTACAAGTGGTCCAAGCAGAAGAAAAAAGTCAGAGAAAAATGCCTTCCAGTTTTTTTTTTTTTAAAATAAGTACTCTTTCAGTAAGTTCTTTTTCAAATATTATTTTTCAGAAGTTTTGCTAATTACCTTAAGATAAGGTCCTAGTCAATGATTTGCTGGGCCCAAGAGTACGAACTTTGAAAAGACACTTTATTCATATTGTGAAATAGCTTTCAGGAATGGTTGTATGTACTTATTTTCCCATCTGTGAGATAAAATGTTGTTTGTCCATTTTAATTACCACATACATTGAGTAGATGAATAGTAGATCATGTAACTATTTTGCTACTATTTTTGATCTATTTTTGCTATTAGTAAGGGTTCCATGAACATACTCTGGAGTATGGCATTGAAGTGCCCAGATAGGGCTGAATTCCTGTTTCACATACTAGCTGTGTGACCTTGCACATTGGAGCCTCAGTTTCTTCATCTGCAAAATGTAGAAATAATGGTGGCCCAAAAGGTTCTGATGTGAACTGAATTTATTTAGTTAAAATTAATATGTCATTACCCTTTGTCTGCACTCTGACGTTTTCAGTTCCCCCATTAATGAATTTATTCAATCTATAAAAAAATTCCATGAAGAACTAGAAAAGTATGGGAAGTTAAAAAAAAAAAAGCTGCCTAGCCAAAGAATAAAAAAGAACAAAGGTCTTTTGGACAAGTGAATTTTCCAGCATAACAGGTAATGAATTAGCCACCTTGAGAAAGATGTGCCATAAAATTGATCCAGACTTTGTCATATTCTCCTGGGAAAAGATAGAATGCTATTAAAATGGTTTTGCAACTCTTAGTCATTTTGTCTCCATAGTTATAACATTTCACAATGTAACTAGCACCTGACTAATTCATGAGTCCAGAAATTAGCATACGTCAGTAGTCAAGAGACATGAAACTGCTATAGAAATAGAATCTTGCTTGAAAAACTATCAGGGAACATAGGTTTCTGAAAAAACACTTGATCCCATTGATTTCTACTTTTGCATTTCATGTGTATATGACTTCTGTATTTACTTATTTATTTTTTCCCAGAAACATTCAGCATCAAAGTCATTCCTGGAGGCCATGTAGAAAAATGTGAAAACCAAGGCGAATAAGAATAAACAAAAGCCATGTGTATCGAGCAAGCTATTTGAGGCATGTTTAGGAGATGCTGTCTTTGGAAATTTCTAAAAGCAGAGCTAAAAGTGACCTAAATATCATCATTTCTGAAAACTGGAACTGTATATATATATATAGATGCTCTCACTATTCCTGAGAACCATTTTCCTCTCTCATTCTCTCTTCCTTAAGGATACTTCATGATAAGAGGAAACAATGGTGACTTTGATTTTTTTGCTGTTGTTATTAGTGCCAGGCTCCTCCCTTCCCCTTTGGCATTTCTGGAGTCAGCAGAAGCCTTTCAGAGCCCTCCCTGAGCTGGGACCTTCCAGCTCGCAGAGGCCAGGGTTCTGGCAAGCATCCAGTTCTTATCACTCAAAGTCGCTGTTGTTTCTTCTCTGGAGGGGGTAGGAAAAGGAAGACAATTTCATGCATTGCTTGTATCCAGAAGAAGTCTTTATTTTGAATCTGTTCAAATAATATCTTTTTCAACATTTTCTATCTATAAAACTCAATGCAAATTTTGAAAAGGCATTTCTGCAGAAACCAGATTTCCTGACAGTTGCTTTCTATAATTCATTGGCTGGCTGTGAAGAAGCTTTTCATCCAACATAAAATGGCTTTCATTAAAATCTTTGTACCAAAGATAAAATAAAGAAAAATCTATTTATGAGGCCCAAACGAAATCTATTTTTACCATCTTATTTTGGCAAAAGGTTTCAGTCATACAAAATTATGATATAAAGTAAGAGAACAAATAACTCTTTCTAGCACTTAGTTAAGAAATGAAACATTATAAAAGCAGTGGAAACGTTCTCTGCGCCTTCTCCACTTTTACACCTAACCCACAGATAATGATTGTCCAAAACTCAATGCTGATCATTTCTACTGTGACTTTATATTTTCACATGCTAAACCTTCAGAACAAATTTAGCAACCTCAGTCAATGCACATAGATGAGTAGAATAAAAATACATGGAAACTATGTATGTGGCTAAAAAATAGAGAACTTTACAGCCTCTCCACTTTAAAATTTCATGATTCTATAAAATGTGGGAAATACAGTGAATCAGCTAATTTGTTAACACAAAAGCAAATGACTTGTTTGAAATCTAATCCAATCTTGCCATTCCTTTAAGTAAATTGCATTTATTCATTGCAGTTTTATTTGATTGAGTATATTATTATTACTCTATTATTACAATTATCCTTGGAAGTTTTAAAAATGAAAAAAAAAAAAGATTCCTATTCCTAAGGATATGACTTGATTTCTTCCCATCCATCCTTCTATTGATATATACTTATAAGACAGAGCTCTCATACCAAAAGTAAGTAGCAAAGCACAGTGAACATTACAGACCCTGTGAGGCTGTGAATTCAATTTGCACTGTAATTCAGTCACCTGGGGGATTAAACTTTGAGTTTGAGTTTTGGGTCTGACAGGCTTCAGAAACAGTGACAGTGCAGAGGCAATGGTTTTCCTTGGGTTTCTCCACCAGCTTCCCTATATGGGTCCACTCTGGTAGCTGGGCAGCCTAGAGTCCCAGATTTACCTGCAGACTCCAGCTTGGCCACCTGCACCTTGCTTCAGGAGAACTGGTAAGTGGATTTCCTCTGATGCATCAACTCCCTCCTGCTGAGAAACATAATTATTGCTTAGCCAAGAAGACATAAATCCAAGAGTTATATAGTCCTTTCCCCAGACCTGGAATTGGGAATTAATAGGCTTGTGTTCATGATTTTCTTTGTCCATGCTTTACAGTGCACTGAGTGGCAAACCAACCAGTGTATTTTTTTATTTTCACTAAATTATTAATATTATCTGATTGCAATTGCAATTGCTTGTTCACTTGAAACTTTCAGTTCAGTTCAGTCCAGTCGCTCAGTCATGTCTGACTCTTTGTGACCCCATGAACTGCAGCAGGCCAGGTCTCCCTGTCCATCACCAACTCCCGGAGTCCACCCAAACCCATGTCCATTGAGTCGGTGATGCCATCCAACCATCTCATCCTCTGTCGTCCCCTTCTCACACCTTCAATCTTTCCCAGCATTGGGTTCTCTTTCTTTTTTTTTTTCCCTTTACTTTATTGTGTTGGTTTTGCCATACATTGACATGAAACCGCCATGGGATTACATATAGGTTCTCTTTCAAATGAGTCAGTTCTTTGCATCAGGCAGCCAAAGTATTGGAGTTTCAGCTTCAAATCAGTCCTTCCAATGATCATCCAAGACTGATCTCCTTTAGGATGGACTGATTGGATCTCCTTGCTATCCAAGGGACTCTCAAGAGTCTTCTCCAACACCACGATTCAAAAGCATCAATTCTGTAGCACTCAGCTTTCTTTATAGTCCAACTCTCACATCCATACATGACTACTGGAAAAACCATAGCTTTGACTAGATGGACCTTTGTTGACAAAGTGATGTCTCTGCTTTTTAATATGCTGTCTAGGTTGGTCATAACTTTTCTTCCAAGGAGTGCCTTTTAATTTCATGGCTGCAATCACCATCTGCAGTGATTTTGAAACCTTATGTACTATAATTATCCAATTATGTGATAATAGATGATGATTTAAATAACTGTCTTGCAGTAGCATGCCAGGGCCAACCAATGTCCTCTTTACCAATGAGCACAGGATCACTGATGTCTTCAAGTCCAGCTTTATCAAAGCAGTAGTTCCTGAGATTCTCACTGTTACGTGAATGTCAGTTTTATGGAGCTAATTCTGGTGGCAGCAACTGTTGGTTGGGATTCAACTGGGGAAGCAGAAGCAAAATGAGTATTATGAAACAGGGACTAGAATTCAGTCTATGCTTTTGTAGGAGAAGCTAGAGACATAGAGTCTGGAAAGGGGAGTTGGAGGATCAGAGAGTATTTTTGTTAAGCAACTCTCCTAAAGCCAGGTTCATTTGCTTCTAGGAGGGAACACACAGGAGAGCTGGTGGGGAGAATAGGGAAGACTCTGTGTCTGGGATGGACCTGCAGTCTCCAGCATCAGCAGACCAGCTCTCAGCAGGAAGAACTGGATCTGGAGTGGGAGAAAGGGACCACAAGCTGGATGCCACAGAACCTGAGCATCATCTCTACTGCATCTAACCACTGACTCTCAGAGAGTTATCACCCCTGTGTCATTTCTGACCATTGTATCTTGCCAATTTCTCTTTTGGCCAGTTCCCACTTAGAACCCCATAGGAAAGAGGGTTCTGGGAAACAAAGGTCTAGCTTTGCCAAGCTGATGCAAAACAAAACCACCACACCTTGTTCTTGGCCCTATTTACTGACTTGGAATCTATCTTTAGACTCAGATTTTCTCAATCATTCTTGCTCAGACTTGTCTACTACTTTTTTTGTTTTTGTTTTTGGATAGTATTGCAATTATGCTGAGTTAGATCTACTCTTTGTCCATACGAAATATCTGAATTTGGTATGTCTTTATCTCTGTTTTCACCAAAAATATTGGGCTTTCTTATTTTATCTATATTTTCTGAGTATAGGACATTTGTTATCTTTTGTCCAACATCTGAGATTGGTATGTCCTTATCTCTGACGTCACCAAAAATACTGGGCTTTCTTATTTTATCTATATTTTCCCAGTATTTAACTTCAGTCTTTAGAACATTTGTTATATTTGTGGCCACCAGCATCTCTTGAACTTTATGAGTTCTTCTATCAAAAAGCATAAGCTGCATCTCATTTTCCCAGCCTCCAGTGATCCAAGTTCTGCAAATCAAGTTCACCTTCATGGCTTCAGATTGGTATTAACATTTTGGATGCAGCGATAGCAGAACTTTCTGTGGGCATGTTCTGTTCTGAGAGGTGTGCTGCCTGTTCCCACAGTATCTCACACCCACGAGCATCCTGATACTTAGATAAGTTTTTCATGCAGAGTCTCCAAGATGATTCTCCAGGCCTCTCAGAGGCTCCTGTAAACTTCCTATGTCCTAATGTTCTTTAGTGCAGCACTTCTCAAACTTTAATATACTTAAGAAGTAAGTCTAGAATAGGACCTGGGATTTTATGTTTCTAATAAGCTCCTACTGGTGGCAAAGTTTGTGATCTTGTAAACTAGTTGATACAGGTCAAGTCCACTTTGAACTTTACTACTTTCTGCCATCAGTGATGAGGCCAGAGTAGTGGGGAATAAATAAGAACTCTAACTGTATTAATGGTGAAAGATCCAGCTAGGAATCTGGAGAACACTGGTGTTCCTAGGATTTTAGGGTGGTGAGCCTCCTGCTGTAAATAGAAGTGTGACCATTATTTCTTTATACCTTTAGGTATATACCTTCTTCCATTTTACTTATTATTTCATAAGCTTGTAAATATGATTGGCAATGCTGGATGATCTTATGACTTATGGCAATATCTCTACACTGTTGGTTCTTACTTTTCTTTGCCCATTCCAGAACTCATCCCTGACCCATGAACTTAACATATCTAACCATCAATTCAATATTTCTACTTGGAAGTCTCACTTTACACTTAACACAACCCAACTTGATCTCTGGCTCCAAAATCACTGGAGACAGTGACCGCAGCCATGAAATTAAAGGATGCTTGCTCCTTGGAAAGAAAGCTATGACAGACCTAGACAGTGTATTAGAAAGCAGAGACATCGCTTTACTAACAGAGGTCCATATAGTCAAAGCCATGATTTTTCCAGTAGTCATGTATGAATGTGCGAGTTGGACCAGTAAAGAAGGCTGAAAGCTGAAGAATTGATGTTTTTGAACAGTGGTGCTGGAGAAGACTCTTGAGAGTCCCTTGGATAGCAAGGAGATCAAACCAGTCCATCCTAAAGGAAATAAACCCTGAAGATTCATTGGAAGTCTTGATGATGAAGCTTTAGCTTCAATACTTTGGCCACTTTATGTGAAGAGTTGACTCATTAGAAAAGACCCTGATGTGGGGAAGATTGAAGGTAAAAGGAGAAGAGGAAACCAGAGGATGAGATAGTTAGATAGCATCCCTGGCTCAATGGATATGAATTTGAGCAAATTCCAGGGGATAGTGGAGGGAAGAGGAGCCTGGCACGCTGCAGTGCATAGGGTCACAAAGATTTGGACATGGCCCAGTGACTGAATAACAACAAACCTGACCTCATGATATTTTCCCCAAACCTTCTCCACTCATAGTTTTTCTCATCTCAGTCAATGGTAACTGTATCATTTGAGTTGCTTATGTCCAAACTTTAGAAGTGTTCAGGGTTCCTCTTATTGCAAATAATATATAATTTATCAGCAAGTTCTCTGCAAAATTCAATTCTTAGCACCTATATGATTCTCACTCTAGTCTAAACCATCATCTCTCACCTGGAGTGTAAGCCTTCCAGTGCTCCTCTCCTTTCCCTGCCCATCTGTTTGTAGCACAGAAGTTAAAATGTTACTGATAACACATATCATCATGTCACTCCTTTGCTCATAATACACCAGCTACTCTTCTTTTCTTTCAGAATAAAAACCAAACTCCTTACCGTGGCCAGCAAGGCCCTAAACAACTTGGCCCTTTTCCAATATTTGACTGTATCTTTCACAGTCTGACCCTTTACTTTTAGCTGCAGCCAGATTTGCCCTTGCCTTCTCGCTCACACCAGTCGCAGACCCACCTCAAGGCCTGCGCCCTGCTTAGTCTGTCTGGAATGTTTTCCCCAGATAGTCACATAATTTGTTCCTGCACTACCTTTAGGTTTTACTCAAAGTTCCATTTTCTCAGTGAGACCTTCGCTGGCCGTACAGAAATTCAGTCCCCTCTCCTGACTACATCCTGTGCCTGGCATGTAGTAGGTGATCACTGAGAATTTGTTGGATGAATGAATTAGTGGGAGAGAAGATAAGTTGATTTAAAGACTGCCAGTCAACAAGAAGTGCATTTTGGCCTTTTGGGTAGATAAAGGCATAAAATAGGAGGATCCAGGTGCAGTTAGATAAGATGATACTATATAGGAACAATTCTTTGTAGTAATGTTTATTCAGTAGTAGGAAGTAGGGTATACTAGATGTACAGAATATAGTCTTTGCTCCTAAAAAATATAGAAGTCAAATTAAAAAAAAATTTTTAAAAACATATGTAATACAAGCTGAGTATTGGTAGGTGCTATAATCAAGTAACTTTTTCAAGGTTCACATGGATATACTGTGGTGGAATGGTCACTTTTAAAGCCTTACAAAAATGAGATGATACCTGTAATCATACAACCCAATGCTAAGTAAATGTTAACCATTATAAATAATAGCAAGTCTTCATAATAATGCCATTAGAAGTAAGAGAGGAGCTGAATGAAAGAGTGCTTGTCTCAGAATTGGCATTAAACTACCATAATTTTTCTGATTAGTTAAGCAGGACTGCTTATTATGTAAAATTGCAAAATTGAGCAAGGTCAAAATATCAAATGAGGAAATTGAAACTCACTGATAATCCTACCATCCAGAGCTAACCAATTTTGATGCATATAAATGAGATCATAAGGCATATTCTATCTTGTATTTTTTTACTTATTTTATCGGAAAATTTCTCTTTTTCAAGTAAACATCTTTTAAACATAATTCTAAGTGCCTAAAATGTTTCCTTTTATGCATGTTATATAATTTTAACCATTATTCTCTAATTGGATATTTATGCCACTCCTTTTTTCAAAATCATAAGTAATAATGTCCACTTTTTTATTATTTCCCTAGGATGGATACCACAAAATTACAATCTTAGTCAAAGGTTTGATTATGTTTAAAGAAAAACAAAACCCCAAACTGCTGTATAGTACATATCTTCTAAAAAGTACCAATTTACTTAGTGTGTGAATGCATAAATCAATAGAGATAGATATTTTCACCAGCTACATAATTAGGAAAATGTACTTTTCCCATGTTGTAATACAAACACTTTCAATTCTGTGTTACCTGTTGACTTGGTGAGTACTGAATCCCCCTGGCTCCAACCAGACATTTCATTGTTGTTAGGAAGAACTTGGAGATGAAACATTTGGTTACTTGGGAGCGTGGTTCTGCTTTGCCCATCTAGTTTGTACTTATCACTGGAAGGGTTTTTCTTACATGACATAAGTTTGTTTAAAATGTTTTCTCTGAGTCAATGCTGGATTCTGCTGGTGAACTATTTAAGAGAGGTGAGGGAAGAGAGCATTGCACACCACCAACTCCATCCCCACCCCTACCCCAAGTGCTGACCCTGGCAGCAAGCAAGCTTGGGAAATCTCATGATGCCAAAGTCAGCTCTTGTACAGTGGTGGAAAAGTCTTCTCAACTTCAAAACATTAGCCAATGTTAACTCATTCACCTTCATGCCATCCCTGAGAGGCAGGCACTGCTAGTTAGAAAAAAACTAGCTAGTGATTATAAGACCCCTTTAAAATAAAAATGCTGTCTAAATGCTGAATGCCAAATCATAAAAAGTAGATAAGTATTATTGTGCCAGTTTTATAGACTGGGGAAATAGGTCATGGGTATTAAGTATTAAGTAACTGCCCACTGGGGACAGTGTAACTAAGGGTAAAGGAGAATTCATAATTAGAACTCAGACATCCTCCAGTCTGAGAGGCTCTGCTCAGAGATTTGTACCAGGCCTCTTGGCAATGATGTTATGCACTGGGACCTATTAGGAACTGGGCACTGCTAGTACAGATCAGCTGCTGGAAAGCAAAGGATTCATAGCTTGTACTAAAATGCTCCTTATGTTTGGCAGTAAAAAAACCTAGCTGCAATTGAAGCCAGAGAAGGGTCATGGCAGAGTTCCTTCCTTTGAGCATCTATTGAATGGTAAATATGCTAATATAATAGCATCTCTATCTCCTAATAGTTATTTTTTTTTGACGTACATGTCTTTCATTAAAGACATCTCTGAGATCATGAATTGCAGCTCATTTTTTTTTGTATCCTTGATGCCTGGCTCAGTTAATGGTTGTTTAGTCACTAAATTCTGTCCGACTCTTTTGTGACCCCTGGACTGTAGCCCACTAGGATTCTCTGTCCATGGGATTTCCCAGGCAAGAATACTGGAGTGGGTTGCCATTTCCCTCTTCAGGAGATATTCCCTGCCCAGGGATCAAACCCACATCTCCTGCATTGTCAGTCAGTTTCTTTACCACTGAGCCGCCAGGGAAGCCCCTCAATTCATGGCATCTTGAATGAAATAAAATTTTATTGAACATACAAAAAAAAAAAAAAGAAAGAAGAATTAGAAATATGGAAACATCATAATCTCATACAGCAAATATACATCCTTAAAAAAGCACTTCAAGAATTCTTAATAAAAGTTCATATCAGAATCAATTGTATATCTTTTGAAAAATATATGTAGTACCTATGGCAATCCAGCCTTGTAATTTATAATCTCTAAGGTCTTTTTGATGAGACTCTAAAATTAATCCTGATGTTCACTACTGATAGAGAATATATAATGTGTTTCTTTGGAAAATACTTCACTATCCTGTTATCACCTTACTACTGAATGACATAGAAGTCCCTTTTAAATGACACACTTAATTTAGTGAACAATATGAAAAGTCAAAAAGATAGAACCCTAAAAGATGAAGTCCCCAGGTCAGTAGGTGCCCAATATACTACTGGAGATAGGTGGAGAAATAGCTCCAGAAAGAATGAAGAGACAGAGCCAAAGAAAAATTAACACCCAGTTGTGTATGTGACTGGTGATGGAAGTTAAGTCCAATGAGGTAAAGAGCAGAATTACCGAGGAACCTGGAATGTTAGGTCCGTGCATCAAAGCAAATTGGAAATGGTCAAACAGGAGATGGCAAGCATGAATGTCAACATTTTAGGAATCAGTAAACTAAGATGGACTGGAATGGGAAAATTTAATTCTGATGACCATTATATCTACTACTGTGGACAAGAATCCCTTAGAAGAAATGAAGTAGCCATCATAGTCAACAAAAGACTCTGAAAGGCAGTACTTGGATGCAATCTCAAAAACAAAAGAATGATCTTGGTTTGTTTCCAAGACAAACCATTCAATATCACAGTAATCCAAGTCTATGCCTCGACCAGTAATGCTGAAGAAGCTGAAGATTAATGGTTCTATGAAGGCCTACAAGACCTTCTAGAACTAACACCCCAAAAAAGATGTGCTTTTTATTACAGGGAACTGGAAAGAAACGCCTGGAGTAACAAACAAATTTGGCCTTGGAGTACAGAATGAAGCAGGGCAAAGGCTAATAGAGTTCTGCCAAGAGAACGCACTGGTCAGAGCAAACACCTTCTTTCAATAACACAAGAGAAGACTCTATACATGGACATCACCAGATGGTCAACACTGAAATCTGACTGATTATATTCTTTGCAGCCAAAGATGGAGAAGCTCTATACAGTCAGCAAAAACAAGACCAGGAACTGACTGTGGCTCAGATCATGAACTTCTTATTGCCAAATTCAGACTTAAATTGAAGAAAGTAGGGAAAACCACTAGACCATTTAGGTATGACCTAAAATAAATCCCTTATGATTACACAGTGGAAGTGAGAAGTAGATTCAAGAGATTAGATCTGATAGAGTGCCTGAAGAACTATGGACCGAGATTCTTGACATTGTATAAGACATGGTGATTAAGACCATCCTCAAGAAAAAGAAATTCAAAAAGGAAAAATGGCTATCTGAGGAGTGCTTACAAATAGCTGCGATAAGAAAAGACACAAAAGGCAAAGGAGAAAAGGAAAGATATACCTGTTTGAATGCAGAGTTCCAAAGAAGGAGAGATAAGAAAGCCTTCCTCACTGACCAATGCAAAGAAATAGAGGAAAACAATAGAATGGGAAAGACTAGAGATCTCTTCAATAAAATTAGAGATATCAAGGTAATATTTCATGCAAAGATGTGCACAATAAATGACAGAAATGGTATGGACCTAACAGAAGTAGAAGATATTAAGAAGAGGTGGCAAGAATACACAGAAGAATTGTATAAAAAAGATCTTCATGACCCAGATAATCACGATGGTGTGATCATTCACCTAGAGCCAGACATCCTGGAATGTGAAGTCAGTGGGCCTTAGAAAGCATCACTACCAACAAAGTCAGGCAAGGTGATGGAATTCCAGTTGAGCTATTTTAAATCCTGAAAGATGATGCTGTGAAAGTGCTGCACTCTATATGCCAGCAAATTTGGAAAACTCAGCGGTAGCCACAGGACTGGAAAAGGTCAGTTTTCATTCCTACCTGAAAGAAAGGCAATGCCAAAGAATGCTCAAACTACTCCAAAACTGCATTCATTTCACACACTAGCAAAATAATGCTCAAAAGTCTCCAAGTGAGGCTTCAATAGTACATGATCTGTGAACTTCCAGATGTTCGAGCTGGATTTAGAACAGGCAGAAGAACCAGAGATCAAATTGCCAACATCTGTCAGATCATCAAAAAAGCAAGAGAGTCCCAGAAAAAATATCTACTCCTGCTTTACTGACTATGCCAAAGCCTTTGACTGTGAGGATCACAACAAACTGGAAAATTTTTCAAGAGATGGGAATACCAGACCACCTGACCTGCCTCTTGAGAAATCTGCATGCAGGTCAAGAAGCAACAGTTAGAACTGGACATGGGACAACAGACTGGGTTCCAAATCTGGAAAGGAGTACATCAAGGCTGTATATTGTCACCCTGCTTATTTAATTTACATGTAGAGTTCATCATGAGAAATACTGGGCTAGGGGAATCACAAGCTGGAATCAAGATTGCTGGGAGAAATAGCAATAACCTCAGATATGCAGATGACACCATCCTTACAGCAGAAAATGAAGAACTAAAAAGCTTCTTGATGAAATTGAAAGGAGAGTGAAAAAGCTGGCTTAAATCTCAATATTCAGAAAACGAAGATTATGGCATCCAGTCCCATCACTTCATGGCAAATGGATGGGAAAACAATGGAAACAGTGACAGACTTTATTTATTTGGGCTCCAGAATCACTGCAGATGGTGACTGCAGCCATGAAATTAAAAGACGCTTACTCCTTGGAAGAAAAGTTATGACCAACCTACATAGCATATTAAAAAGCAGAGACATTACTTTGCCAAGAAAGGTTCATCTAGTCAAAGCTATGGTTTTTCCAGTAGTCATGTATGGATATGAGAGTTGGACTATAAAGCAAGCTGAGCCCTGAAGAATTGATGCTTTTGAATTGTGGTGTTAGAGAAGACTCTTGACAGTCCTTTGGACTGCAAGGAGTTCCAATCAGTTCATCCTAAAGGAAATCAGCCTTGAATATTCATTGGAAGGACTGATGTTGAAGCTGAAACTCCAATACTTTGACCAGCTGATGGGAAGAACTGACTCATTTGAAAAGACCCTGATGCTGGGAAAGATTGAAGGCAGGAGGAGAAGGGGACAACAGAGAATGAGATGTTTGGATGGCATCACTGACTCAATGGACATGAGTTTGAGTAAGTTTTGGAAGTTGGTGATGGACAGGGAAGCCTGGCATACTTCAGTCCATGGGGTCGCAAAGAGTTGTACATGACTGAGCGACTGAACTGAACTGAACTGAACTGAGAGATATTGAAAGAAACAGAAGAGAAAATCACAATGGTTTTACAATATATTTGAGGCACTATCCTTGTTGCTTACATAAGTGATCTTAGTCTTCACAGTGACTGGGCAGTGCACATGAGATTGCACTAATTTTCTTGATTGAAAGATGGGGAAATTGGACCTTTAAATTTCAAGTTGAAGAAGGGAATCTCAATACACTCCAGTATTCTTGCTTGGAGAATTCCATGGTCAGAGGAGCTTAGCAGGCTGCAGTCTCTGGGTTACAAAGAGTCAGACATGACTGAGAGACTAAGCACACACACACATTTCACTTTGCTGCCAAAATCTTGGCTTTCTGCACTGATGCTGAACAGAGATATGGAGTCAGAGTTATGGAGGAGAAGGAAAAAGTGGCTTTATTTCTTTGCCAGGCAAAAGGGGAACACATTAGGCCAAGTTTCAAGAACTTGCCCCCTTCCCTGGGGGATAGGGAGAGGGGGAGGTATGGGATAAGGATCAAGGGAGTAACAGTTGCTGACAAGACTGGGTGTGTGCAGGTCTTCTAATCTTGTTGAGTCTCTCTGGTCCCTTTAGTCTTGCCTCAGGTGGTTTTGTGGCTGCTTCTTCCTTGATTAGCGACTGTTGGAATCTTCTGTTTGGAACTCAGGGAGGTTCATGGAGGCTGGAGTCTCATAAGAAATAGAGGACAAAAAGGCCTCAATGTCCAGAGCCCTGTAGGGCTCTGATGTAAAAATTCAATGTTAATTACTATTATAACATTATATTGATTTCAACTTTCATTCAATAGTGTGTACATATGCAATCAACTTTTCTTTTTGCGTCTTATGAAGGTTCTTAATTCTTCCACCCTGTTGTCTCTTCAGTTCAGTTCAGTCACTCATTCGTGTTTGACTCTTTGCTACCCCATGAATCATAGCACCCCAGGCCGCCCTGTCCATCACCAACTCCCAGAGTCCACCCAAACCCATGTCCATCAGTGATGCCATCCAGTCATCTCATCCTCTGTCTTCTCCTTCTCCTCCTGCCACCAATCCTCCCAAGAATTAGGGTCTTTTCAAATGAGTCAACTCTTCGCATGAGGTGGCCAAAGTATTGAAGTTTCAGTTTCAACATCAGTCCTTCCAGTGAACGCCCAGAATTGATCTCCCTTAGGATGGACTGGTTGGATCTCCTTGAAGTCCAAGGGACTCTCAAGAGTCTTCTCCAACACCACAGTTCAAAAGCATCAATTCTTCTATGCTCAGCTTTCTTCACGTCCAACTCTCACATCCATACATGACCACTGGAAAAACCATATCCTTGACTAGACGGACCTTTGTTGGCAAAGTAATCTCTCTGCTTTTCAATATGCTATCCAGGTTGGTCATAACTTTCCTTCTAAGGAGTAAGCATCTTTTAATTTTATGGCTGCAATCACCATCTGCAGTGATTTTGGAGCCCAGAAAAATAAAGTTTGACTCTGTTTCCACTGTTTCCCCATCTATTTCCCATGAAGTGATGGGACCAGATGCCATGATCTTAGTCTTCTGAATGTTGAGCTTTAAGCCAATTTTTTCACTCTCCTCTTTCACTTTCATCAAGGGGCTCTTTAGTTCTTCTCCACTTTCTGCCATAAGGGTGGTGTTATCTGCAAGTCTGAGGTTATTGATATTTCTCCCAGCAAACTTGATTCCAGCTTGTGCTTCTTCCAGCCCAGCATTTCTCATGATGTACTCTTCATATAAATTAAATAAGCAGGGTGACAATATACAGCCTTGATGTACTCCTTTTCCTATTTGGAACCAGTCTGTTGTTCCATGGCCAGTTCTAACTGTTGCTTTCTTACCTGCATACAAGTTTCTCAAGAGACAGGTCAGATTGTCTGGTATTCCCATCTCTTTAAGAATTTTCCACAGCTTATTGTAATCCACACAGTCAAAGTCTTTGGCATAGTCAATAGGTAGAAATAGTTGTTTTTCCGGAACTCTCTTGCTGTTTTGATGATCTATTGGTTGTTGGCAATTTGGTCTCTGATTTCTCTGCCTTTTCTAAAACCAGCTTGAACATCTGGAAGTTCACAGTTCATATATTGCTGAAGCCTGGCTTGGAGAATTTTAAGCATTACTTTACTAGCATGTGAGATGAGTGCAGTTGTGCAGTAGTTTGAGCATTCTTTGGCATTGCCTTTCTTTGGGATTGGAATGAAAACTGACCTTTTCCAATCCTGTGGCTACTGCTGAGTTATCTATATTTGCTGGCATATTGAGTGCAGCACTTTCACAGCGTCATCTTTTATGATTTGAAATAGCTGAACTGGAATTCCATCACCTCTACTGACTTTGTTCATAGTGGTGCTTTCTAAGGCCCACTTGACTTCACATTCCAGGATGTCTGGCTCTAGGTGAGTGATCACACCATTGTGATTATCTGGGTTGTGAAGAGCTTTTTTGTACAATTTTCTGTGCATTCTTGCCACCTCTTCTTAATATCTTCTGCTTCTCTTAGGTCCATACCATTTCTGTCCTGTATCGAGCCCTTGGTATTTCTAATTTTCTTGATGAGATCTCTAGTCTTTGGCATTCTATTGTTTTCCTCTATTTATTTGCACTGATCATTTAAGAAGGCTTTCTTATCTCTCCTTGCTATTCTTGGGAACTCTGCATTCAGATGGGAACATCTTTCCTCTTCACTTCTCTTCTTTTCACAGTTATTTGTAAGGCCTCCTCAGACAGCCATTTTGGTTTTTTGCATTTCTTTTCCATGGGGATGCTCTTAATCCCTCTCTCCTGTATAATGTCAAGAATCTCTGTCCATGTTCATCAAGCACTCTGTCTATCAGATCTAGTCCCTTGAATCTATTTCTCACTTCCACTGTTTAATCATAAGTGATTTGATTTAGGTCCTACCTGGATGGTCTAGTGGTTTTCCCTACTTTCTCCAATTTAAGTCTGAATTTGGCAATAAGGGGTTCATGATCTGAGCCAGTCATCTTCTGGTCTTGTGTTCACTACAGTAAAAGATGTGAAAACAAAAACACATTGAGCCAGAAGCAAAAACAACAATACAGTATATTAACGCATATATATGGAATTTAGAAAGACGGTAACGAGAACCCAACATACAAGACAGCAAAAGGAACGCAGATGTATAGAATAGACTCGTGGACTTTGTGGATGAGGGTTAGGGTGGATGATATGGGAGAAGGGCATTGAAGCATGTTAATTTTCATATGTCTAATCAATCGCCAGCCCAGGACTGATGCTCGGGGCTGGTGCAGCGAGATTTCCCGGGAGGGAGGGAAGAGGGAGGGGGGTTCCAGAGGGGAAGCATATGTAAACCCATGGTGATATCATGACAATGTATGGCAAAAACAATTTAAAAAAATAATAAAAAAAATTTAAAAAAAAAAACACATTGAACTAAGCCAATGATTCAATGGGAAGCAAAATAGACGTAGAACCTGCAATCTTTGTCCTTAAAGATAAAAGAGATTTCCAGTGAAGTCTCTGAACTCAAAAAGTTGTTATTTACAAGAATAGGCATGCTGGTCCATGTGCCCAGGACCAGTAACTGTATGGTAGCTCTATTCTCTTCATCACATCCCCTACCCCACCTCCCAACCCCCACTCACTCTTTCCCCATAACAACAATGGTTTCAGGACAGTTTATCATCTAGAAATAGGTTTGAGGATAATATGATAAACAAAATTAAACAGAAGAGGATGTTTTAGTCTGTTGAAAACCCTTGAATAATGTCAGCCAATATTCAGAATATATCTGAATGTCAGCTTCCTACTCATAAAAAAATTAATAGTGATTAACAAGAAGTTGGATCCACTGAGAAAATAAAAATCATTCTATGTTTTCTCTGGCAAAGTAAATCATAAACATAATATACTGGTTGGAATTTTTTTTCTCCTTAATGCACGTTTTCATTCCAGGTTAGGAAAAATTCATAAGGCTCTATTCCTATCCATGGTTGAAACACCAGTTGCCTATATAAGAGGATTAAAAATTAAAAAACACTTGAAATAAAGTGAAGACTTACTGGAGAATGTGGTGGCTAACTTAAGAAAAAATCTTCACATAGCCCCTTCTCTGAAATCATTAGGGAATGGTACTCATTTAAAATGCCTCTTGATCAAGCTGTACTTGCCCAATTCAGTATTGCTCTTAGGGAGGTGAGAAGATATAATTGTGAGTAAAATGGTCATAACTGACATTCTTGGGATCTCTGCACATGTTTACCTCATTTTACATTCAGAACAATTCCATAATCCAGGTCACTGTTTTCATTTTAAAGGTAATGAAAGAGAAGCTCCAAGACACATGTGAGAACCCAAGCATGAAAGTGAAGTCGCTCAGTCATGTCTGACTCTTTGTGACTCTATGGACTGTAGCCCACCAGGCTCCTCTGTTCATCGGGTTTTCCAGGCAACAGTACTGTGGTGGGTAGCCATTTCCTTCTCCAGGGGATCTTCCTGACCCAGGGATTGAACCCCGGTCTCCCTCATTGTAGGCAGATTCTTTACCTTCTGGCCTACCAGGGAAGCCTTGTTTTCATTTCAAGGATAATGAAAGAGAAACTCTAATGTGTATGTGAGAACTCAAGTTAAAATAGCCAGCAATTGGCTAACCTGGGCTCCAGTTCACAGCTTGCTGTTGACAAGTCTTATGGCCTTTCAACCATAGCATCATATCTCCTTGCCCATTTTTGGTCCTGGACAGATGTGTGATGAAATATACTAAGACGACTTCATATTTTGAAAGAATTAAAAGATTAGAGATTTTTTCTTTAGCAATCTTTTCTTTTTTTTTTTTTTTTCCCACCAAGTTTTATTTGGACAGACCTGCGGACAGAGGGCCTGCACCTAAAAGAAGGTGTTGGGCCTCTTGGTGGTGAAGCGTGGCTTGTGCTGGTGACGGAGGACCCGATGGGGCAGTGGGAACTTGATCTTGGAGTCGTGGAACTGCTTGACCGCTGGTCGGCGGCACTTGCTGGCCGTGATCTCCTCCACCTTCATGATCTGGATTGAGTGGGCCCGGGCTCGGTGCCGGGCACCCATGTCTCGGTAGCACTGGGTGACGGCGCCAGCTGTGGTCAGGTCCCAGTACTCCCGGTACATGTTGTGGGTGCCGCTGCGGGAGTCATAGCGTAGCCAGATGCCAAAGTTCTTCACTCGCAGGGGAGATTTCTCAAACACCTGTCCACAGTAGACGATTTCCCCAGAGGATTTCTTCATCTTCTTCAACTGAGACACAAAGTACCAGAAGCGGAACTTGGCAACAACATGATTGGGTGCAAAAATTCTCATGCGATAGAGGGGCGGCGTGCGGCATTTGGGGGTCGGCAGGCAGCGCCCCACCACCTTATACTCTCGAAGCGTCCCTGAAGCCTTCATGGCGCTCTAACCACGACCGCCGCCACCCTCGAAAAGCAACAATCTTTTCTTTTTGAAATTTAAAATAAGCATATGAGTAAAAAGTGGACTTCATCCCTAAAACTCTGGTAATTTTTGACTTGTCATAGGACAATTAGAACTAAGACCACAGGGGTCCACCTTTCTTTGGTTTCTTAAAAAAAAAAATCCATCCCTTAGTTTCAGATATTCAACCTATTTGCAGGTAATCTGGGAGATAATGCAAGCTATCTGTTTTCTTTCCCTTCCCTACCAATCCAGGTATTAACCCAAGTCTAGTCATCAGTCGATCCCTGGGTCAGGAAGATCCCCTGGAGGAGGAAATGGTAACCCACTCCAGTATTCTTGCCTGGAAAATCCCATGGACAGAGGAGTCTGGCAGGCCACAGTCCAAAGGGTTGCAGAGTCGGACAGGACTGAGCGACTAAGCATGAAAAATGAAAACGTTTTATCAGTGGAAGATGTGAAAGTGACTCCATTGTTGAGGTGTACATGGAACAAAAGGAAAGGTGGGGAGAAAAGGGTGTTATTGAGGTTATGTCTTCAAGAATACAGATCATTTTCACTGTTATTGGACTGGAGCTTGTGCCCACCACCAGTATTAGCCATGGAGAGTTAGTTACTATGCTATTTTCACCATCTCCTAGGAAGGCTCCCTTCAAATGATTCAAAACCTGGTGATTATTCCACTTGTTTCTGCCAAGTGATACAAACACCATTCTGGTCTAACAGCAGCCTAAAGGAGGCTTCACTCAGTCCTCTCCTGAGAAATGACTATTGTGGTGGGGGTTGTGAGTGAGTAATAAAGAAATATTGAAAATGAAACACTAGAGAAATTTATTTTTCCCAGAAAGTATCTCCTAGGCACAAATGTTTCTCTCTTGAGATTATTGCCTCTGACAAAGATGGAGGCAGCACAGAAAGCAGGGGTTTGTATCGTTTTCTCTCTGACCCTCTTTTGTTAGTACCAAACACTATTGGCTCTTTGGGTGTAGAATGAGTTTCCTTACAGCAATCAGTTCTTGCATCTGCTTCATCTTTATGGAATTTATTTATTTATTTTTCAGCGAGGAGGAGATCCTCTCAATGTTTGTTCTGGCTCTTAAATTTGATGAATCTCTGACTCTTCAGTCTTGGGTCAAAATCTCAGTGGTACAGCTGGGCTAAATGAACCTACCCTTGATTACGTCTGAACTCCCATCCATCTTGCATTTAAGGAAAAATGCTTTTCTAACATGCTTCAGAGCTACTCTAATAAACCTAATGGCAAATCACCTCTCCCAAAGGTCAAGGGTAGCATCTTAATTCAAAGCTTGAGTACTATTGGGATTTAATTGTGGTAAATGCTGTTAATGCTGCTTTGGGAAAAAATGCTTTTGGCACTGAAATGAATGTCCTCTGGGTTGAGATACAGCTCTCAAAAAATAAAAATAAAATAAATGTTTACTAGTTAGGCCAAAAGGATGTAGACATAGTCAAAGAGAACTAAGATAAAGACTAATTCTGTTTTGATGCTGTCTGTGGCAAGAGAGGAGAGAGAATGCAGAGAAGATAAGGCATTTCATTCAACATTTGCTGCCCTCAGTAGTAAAATCTAGGTCAAGTGGTAGCACATACTCCTAATGTGCTATTAGATCATACCAAGTAGTTTTACAAGATGTAATCTACTGATACAGAAGTTGCTATAATGGATATTTCAAGTTTTGGATTCATGACCTACAGTGCCTGCAAAATTTCCCAACTGATATCATTTTTAATGTTAGCTATTTTCATATTGCACTTGGACATAAAATTCAAAACCTTTTTTTAAAATTATACTACTTGCATAATTTCAGTTTTACGACTAGCATAAGCAAATATCCTAGTTTATCAACTGGAATTTATAGTGGTAGATGTATATTGGACTTTATAATAAAATATAGTTGGGGCCAAGAAAGTTGGAGTATTGGTGGGATAGGTAGGAGTGATGTTAAAATATATTCACATCTGATTAATTACAAAAAGAGCAATAAATCATTAATTCTGATGAACATCTCAGCCATTTGAAGTTAGGCCTATTTGCTTAGAGCCCAGAATGGTGAGTATAGCTTTCCAGGTGAAATGAGATGGCTTAAGATATATGCCCAGGCTTCCCTGGTAGCTCAGGGAATATGCCCTTGTAGCTTCATTGGTAGAGAATTTGCCTGCAATGCAGGAGACCCAGTTCAATTCCTTGATTGGGAATAAACCCTGGGTTGGGAATAAACCCTGAGGAAGGGAGAGGCTACCCACTCTAGTGTTCTTGGGCTTCTCTGGTGGCTCAGATGCTAAGGAATCTGCCTGCAATGTGGGAGACCTGGGTTTGATGTCTGGGTTGGGAAGATCCCCTGGAGGAGGGCATGACAACCTATTCCAGTATTCTTGCCTGGAGAGTTCCCACTGATGGAGGAGCCTGGTGGACTACAGTGCATAGGGTCACAAAGAGTTGGACATGATTGAACAACTAAGCACAGTATAGCAAGATATATGCCTACCAAATTTGTTCAGAGCCACCAAACGAAATTAATACTGCCATATCCCACATTTCTAATTTGTCTTCCCCATGCTAACAGAGAGGGTTAAAAATGTGAAGCTTAGCATATGTGAGTTATGGAAGAGATTTGATAGGAGAAATTTAATCATAATAGAGAATTGTATGTACAATTGACTTCTGATTGTTACCACTGGCCATTCAGTTCAGTAGTTCAGTTGTGTCCAACTCTTTGCAACCCCATGAATTGCAGCACACCAGGCCTGCCTGTCTATCACCAACTCCCGGAGTCCACCCAAACCCATGTCCATTGAGTCAGTGCTGTAATCCAACCATCTCATCCTCTGTCGTCCCCTTCTCCTCCTGCCCTCAATTTTTTCCAGCATCAGGATCTTTTCAAATGAGTCAGCTCTTCCCATCAGGTGGCCAAAGTATTGTAGTTTCAGCTTCAATATCGGTCCTTCCAATGAACACCCTGGACTGGTCAACAAAGGTCCATTTAGTCAAGGCTATGGTTTTTCCAGTGGTCATGTATGGGTGTGAGAGTTGAACTATAAAGAAAGCTGAGTCCCAAAGAATGGATGCTTTTGAACTGTGGTGTTGGAGAAGACTCTTGAGAGTCTCTTGGACTGCAAGGAGACCACTGGCCATTAGGTAGGGTAAATACACAAGGTGTGTGTGCAAACTATATATAGACATTTAAATTACTTACATTGGAATAAAAATGTCATTGTGTGTGTGGTATTCTTTATCTCATTGAAAGCTTGACACATCTTGCCTAACGATGTCATTAGATAAGAGAATGGACTCTCTAGGAATTCAATGCTCAGATCTCTCTTTTTTGTTTTCCAATATGGTAGTGATCTATTATGTCATATAAGCTGAGAGTGGGGACACTAGACGCTCATGGTTTTCATGCTAAGTGTCCACATTTTCCCTAATTTAGTGACTCTAGATGAAAGATAAAAGACAGTAGCTTCAGTAAGCAAAAAGTCATAGCATATAAAGTAGGCTGTAGTTAGCTAGTAAGGTGGGGTACAGAATACTTTTAAAAAACCATAAAATTCTCAATGATTATAGCTCTTTATGTCAAAATAGTCAAGGCTGAAATTACTGAAACCCACAAGAGCAGGTGTTCTGAATGGTAATCTAAGGTGTAATTAGAGTTTCTAAAGAACACTCTGAGGTGAAGTTAATTGAAACAGACTGTATGGTTAATCATGGAATGATTTATTAAAAAAATAAAAATAGACTGACAAGCTATAAAAAGCTCCTATTTCCCAAATCTCTATTTTGACTAAACATAGAGCTGAAATATGTTGCTACTTTGATTAAAAAAAATAAACAATTAAGTTATGTCTTTAAACTAGTATATAATTATCTCACTTTTTATGATATGATACTTCATTATTTACATAATATGTAGGTTATTTCCAAGGTTCAGAAAACCATGCTGAGAAGACAGATTATAGGGATAAGTGGTGGGATAGTGTTTTAAATTCCACTTGGATTAAGGGACTAAAAATGTAGGATGAAATAGAGATGTAGCCCTCTTCTCTTGATATTTGTAACCACTTGGGATATTTCATATTTAAACCACTGTAATCTCTATGTGTCTATCAATAACTTCTTAGTCATTGCTTTGATTTTTTTCAATTCCCCCCCAAAACTGAGCCAGAGCTCTATAATTAGTATGAAAAGAATTTTAATGGATGATGGTGGGTGCTGGTGTGACAAGTTAGAACAAGAGTCCTTCAGAGGTATGACTTCATTTGCATAGTGGTATGTGGGGACAAGGATCACATATGATTGACAAGGAGGGAATCAAAAGAGAGGAGCTGGAAAGAGTATTAGAAAAGAGTATTAGAGGTATCAAACAGTCACCTTTATTATGCAGGTGGCAAAGTTGAGGTCCAATGAGCAAGAGAGATTTCCCAAGTTTTCAATAAAGATCACTAGGTTCATAGAAAAAGTAAAATGATCAGTGCTCAGTTGCTTGACATTATCAATGAGAAAGGTACAGACAAAATACTGTGAGATTCAAGAGAAAAGAGATATTGCATTCAGTAGTAGGAATAAAAAAGACATCATAAAGAGAGTGATAATTTCCATAGCTTTAAAAAAATGGGAATTTAGAATTCCCAATGTTTGAGATGGAAGTCAAGAGGAATGACAAAGAGAAATTATTTTACTGTGAACAATGATCTTGTGACAAAAAAACAAAATTAGATACCTTAGAGCAAGCTTTTTCAACCTCAGCCCTATTGATATTTGGGGGTAGATAGTTCCTTATTACTTGGGGGCTATCCTGTGCACTATAGAAAATTTAGCAATACCCCTGTGCCCTACCAATACTATTGCCAATAATACTCGCACCCCTACACTCCTGAATTGTGACAATTGAACTATTTCCAGAGTTTGTCAGGTGCCCTGGGGATGGTGGTGGAAATTGATCCCCTAAGTTCCACTGCATTAAAGCATCAGAGAGCCTTAGAGAAGGGTCTTTATCACTGTATATACATTAGTCAATCCTAAATGTTTGTTAAAAATAAAGAAGAAAGGAAAGACTGAGAGGAAATAAAGAGGAAAAAAGATGAAAGGATAGAATATATTTCCACCCAAAACTGTAACTAAGTCAAAAATCATTAAAATAAATAAGTTTTTTTAAATTTTATAAAAAAATTGTGATGAACCTCATCTTTTACCAAAATATCCAAAAATATTTTCACAGATAGAAAAATGTACCAGTTAACTCTAATTTTTTTACTTTGAGAAATAAAATTCAATGTAAGGAAGGAGTTTATTGTACCTGACAAAGGAGGAAGAGAGGATGACATAGTTGGGGTATTAGGGGGATGGAGTATGAGGAGTCATTCGTTGGAAGGTGGTAGAGAGTCAGGTGATCTGTTCTTGGCAGGAAATTTCTTTGTGACTCATGGTTACTCTTTATTAAAACTACACTTAAAAATAAAGTAACAGCACAGAGACACATCTTCAGGCCAGAATAAAAGTTAAAACAGAATGTTTTGGGACATAAGGAAATAGTACAATGAGCACAAAAGAGTGAAGAGTAAAATCTGCCTCTTTCTCCCACTGACAAACAATATGTTTTGTGTTCCTCAAATTATAGTGCATAAGTCAAATCTGTTTCCTTTGTATAGACTCAAACCAGAATTTATCAAGTAAATTGGTAAGAATATCTTCTCCTGAAGAATAATGTCAAGGTGTCACCATTTAGAGTGTAATTTTTGGAGAGTTAGCAAAAATCACAGATATCTTGAAGAGTGATTCAAGTATGCATATGTCAGGGCTAATGGGTCAGAAAGCTGTGTAAGTAGAATGGAGACATGATTTAACAAATATTATGGTCAAGTATATGGGACATAATGATGAAAACAACACGGACCCTATAATGTAGGAAAAATTGGGGTAGATACCAGAGCAGCATGAAATTGAGTGTGACCAGGAGACCTGTGAAGGTCACCACTTATGAGTAAGAGTCCAAAAGAAGTGGTTGGGGGAAGAGCACATTCTAGACTGAAGGAGGGCTGGAGGTTAAGCAGACAGGGTAGGTTTGTGAAATTGAATAGAACTGAGGTTTCTGAATATAGTTTAGAGGTGAGGTGACATGGATACAGGGTCCTACGTCAGATCATGAAGCAGTTTGCATATGTTGTTGTTGCTCAGTCACTCAGTCGTGTCTGACTCTTTGCAACCCCATGCACTGCAGCATGCCAGACTTCCCTGTCCTTCATTATCTCATGGAGTTTGCTCAAAGTCATGTCCATTGAGTTGGTGATTCTATCTAACCATCTCATCCTCTGCATATGTTATGAGTTAGTTAGGTTTTGCTATATAACAATCCACTCCCTAAGTTAAATATCTCAAGCAGCAAGAATCTGTTACTTCTCGTGGATCTGTAGGTTGGCTGGTTTGGGCAGAGTCAAGCTGATTCCTGCAGCACATCAGCAGTGTGGCTGGGTGGGGTTCTAGAATGGCTTTCATATAGGGCTGGTAGTTGGTAGGCTGAGTATTCCAGAGCAGGGTCAGCAAAATTCTTCTATAAGGGATCAGGTAGTAAAAAGATCAGACTTTGCAGGTCAAAAGAAAACATTGATGATATTACATATGTACATATATAACAAGAGATGAAACTATCTCCATAGATTTTTTTATGGACAGAATTAAAAATAAAATAAAAATTGGATAATTTCTTTTGTGATACAGGTCTTCTAATATGGAGAACTGAACTTTTTGGGGGGAAGGGGTAATATCATAATTAGGTTCAAAGGTAGGGCTCCTTATCATCAAATCAATTGTTAATGTTTTTCTATAAAAACATTCTTAGCTCAGGCTGTACCAAAACACAGGGCAGGTTGAATTTGGTCTGTGACTGGAGTTTGCTGACCTTGGTTCTAGAGGCCATGGCTCTGCTCCATTCTCTAGTAGGCCTCATTCTCCAGGATGGAAGCATGGGCTTCTTCACATGGGTTGACTCTGGAGACCAAAGGTAGCAAGAGAAGGCAAGTCCCAATGTGCAAACACTCTGTAAATCTCAGATATCTCACATTTTTCTAATGTTCCATTGACCAAAGCAAGTCATGTGGCCAAGGCCAGATTCCAAGGGAGGAAAAATAGATTCTGTCTCTTGTTGGCAGGAGAAGCAAAGTCATATGGCACAGAGTATGCATATAGGGATGGGAAAAGTTGTGACCATTTTTTGCAAACCATCTTCCACACATTGCTAAGAGTTCTGAATTTATTTTGCAGGGATGGAGGCAGTAAAAGTGTTTTGAGCAGATAACTGCCATATCTGGGACTGAGCTGCAGGGAAAGTAATGAGGGATTCATTTAAGAGACATGGCATCCATGGTGATATGTTTAGGGTTAGAGACTAGAGGAAAAAGATCAAGTAGCAGCAATTACAATTCAAACAAACAAACAAACAAAAAACAAATACAAATGTGTCTGTCCTTTATGTATTTTTTAGCATCTAATAGCCTCTTCGGACAGTTCATATCATGCATTTCCTGGTGTACGTGCGTGTGTGAGAGTGCTTGCATGCACCAGAGTATGTGGGTAGGGACAGGTACTTATAGTGGGAATGAAAGCAAAAGCATTACTCCAATATCTGATACCTAAAATAGCACTTTGTAGTAAGACTGTATTTATAGAGAATGATTTGGTGAAGGGGGAGGTAAAATATTTGTTGAATTTCTACATTAACAAATCAAGAAGCAGGCACAGCTGAACTGAAGTTTTACACTAGGGATGCCCTATACACCCAGGAAGAAAAGTGGGGAGGGGACTTGATCTCTACAGTTCCAGAGGTTTGAGAAGAGGAAAATGCAGGGAAGCAGGTGGGCTAAGGGAGTGGACACTTGGATGGACTTCTTTCCCCTGAATGCATGATTGATTCTGTGGAGTCTAAGAGGGTAGGTGGTGCTCAACCAAAATAACTCCATATTTTCTCTTTTCTTTTGTAGCAAATGCTACTATCAAACTCCACTTGGGCCAGAGACCCTTGTGGTGTTAGTGAAAAGCCTGCCCCTCATGTAGAACCCTACCTACACTTGTGAGTTCACCAGCCAGTGGCTTCAACTTTGAGTTCTAACAATGGGAAGCAAAGTAACTCCAACTTTGTAGCCTGTTTAGGTAGAAGGAAAGCCAGAGTTGACAATTTCTGAGCTATTTTTGATTTCTGTGTGCTGTGAACTGGAACCAGAAAGTCCCAGACACCCATGGAGGGGCCACAGAAAACATCTGAGCAGAGAGTCAGTATTGATATAAAATAAAAGTCACAAGATAGTTGCTGTTACTAGAGGACCTGATAACTGGTTGGATTTCAACTGAGAGGATGAAAAGGATGAATCACAGTATATGGTAAGATTTTGATCTGTATAAAAGGGGGAAATGAAGGCACGAAAATATGTACATCAGCAAAATGAGTTCATTTAAGGTAAAGATCTGGTGCTGAAAAATGAGGGTGGGAACATGGAAAAGTTGAGAATAATTACTACATAAAGTACCACATATTTATCATGTTAAGCAGCAGGGGGTCCTCAGGATCAGGGAACAGATTATTTATAGGAACTCGGCCCTTGTAGCTGAAAGAAGACTAATGAGAGTCTTGGTGGTGAGTCATAGATTTTATTTTTCTTTAAATTGGCTCCAAAATGTGGTCTATAGATGAATTGAAATTTTTGTATGTGAGCAAATGCAACACATCTAATACACTATAGTTTGGGATTGAGAAAATAGAAAATGCTCAAATAAAATTTAAAATGTTCTTATTTTTACTATTAGAAACAAACTAGTTGTTTCAACCTTTTTTGGTTATTCTGTTTCAAGGAAGAGCAGTTAGGCTAGGAGGCAGGCGAACTGGAGCAGACACTGCAGTCACTTCTCACTCTTTCTGTTTTGTCTCCCTTCTTCTTCATGTAATCTCCCATTTCTTAACACTACTGGTGAAAGAGAAACTGTCTTCTGAAAGTCCTTTCTCTTCCTTATGAGAAGTTCAAAGAGCCTGAAATTTGTAACAGTCTAGATCATGGACACTCAGTTCCTCCTTTGGCACTAACTTGTATATTTTAATTTGATGGACATCTGCTCAAGTGGGCCTTTATAAGAATATTTAAAAGGTATAAAAGAGAGAAATTCTAATAGAAAGTGGGAGGAAATGAATGAAAGTTACATATTTGTAGACCAATTGATTAACCTGAAGATATTAGGGTGTGTGTGGGACAGTCAGGACAAGTCCTTGTCACTGATCTTCCTGGCACCAGTGTTCCACGCCTTTCTCCCATAAAACATATGACTAAAATTTTCACTCTCCACTCTAGGGCTTCAAGGTGTTGGGAAAGTGTGAATCATTCCTCCAACTGGTGGAGGAGGAGACAGGAAATGGAGACTTCTGAGAGTTGGAGAGTGTCCCAGAGGAAAACTATATTGGACAAACCTCAAGAGTAGCAGAAGACCTAGTGATTGAAAGCAGGGTTAAGTCAGTTGAGGGGATTGAGTAGGACATGAGGCATGGCTGGAAGGACTAATGCAACTTGGAACATGAATTGAAGGAGAAATTATAATGGACACAATATAGGTTTTTAAAAATGTGAATATTTTCTTTTAAATCACATGCTGAACTTGTGTGCAATGAATATAAATAAGTAAAATTCTACTCATAAGAGCCTTTTCCTAGGTGATCGTAAGTCAAGTATAACGTTTGTTCAGTCAATGTGATGAAAGCAAAAGAAGTCTGGAGGCAAGTATATCTTTTAATTGTAAGAGGCCTTTTCTTTAATTGGCCATGCTGAGGAGAGAGACCTTGGAACAGAATATTAAACAAGCCACAAAATGTTTCACTAGACACAATTAGTGTCAGGTAAATGTCTGCTCTTCAAATGCAGTGAAATATTTCATGTTACCAGTGTTTTAGGTGAAATCTTAATGCTGAGTCTTAAACAGAAAGTGATGCTGGTACATTTAGATCACTAGTCAGCATCTCATTTGCAGTTATTACTTAGTATCACTGACTTAATTTAATGTTTGTCTTTCTCTCCCTCCCTTCTTTCCTTCCTCCTTCCTCTTCCTTTTTCTCTTTCTTTCATCAACAACAAACCTACAAAATAACCAGTCAACTGAATATTATTCATACATAATTGCTACATCCTGTTAGATAATGAGCATACATATGAAAGGCTCATAAAATAGCAAATTTTTGTTGAACAACACACTTCCTACACACTCCTCACTCCCTTCGATCCAGCTTCCACCCCCATCATTCCTGAAATAGCTTCTGCTAAGGCCACCAATCATTCTTAGGACCTGGAATTTAAAGGATACTGTTCAGCCTTCATTTTACTTGACTCCTCAGCTGATTTCACAACAGCAAATCTTTCAGTCCTTAAAACAATCCTTTTACTTGTCTTCTGAAACAAAGCCATTCTTCTGGGGTCTTCTTCCCTCTTGCCCTTTTCAGACTTCTTTTGCTAGCTCATTTTACTCTACCCAGTCTTTAAATATTGAAGTTCCTTAGGCTTGTTTCCAGAATTCTTTCTCTTCTTATCTGATATTCAGTCTCATTGTTACACTGATCATTTATGTGTCAGTAACTCTCAAATTCATATTTTCAGTTTGAATGAGTCTCTCCAGAGTCTCAGATCTGTGTATTTGGCCTGCTTGATACCAGGAGGTCTCACAAAGACTCCAAGATGACATATCCCAAACCCAGCTCATGATGGTACCTGCAACCTCCTTCAGTAACCCCTACCATAGTAAGTGGTGTCATCATTCACAGAAGTTCAAAAGCCAGAAATCTAGGCATAATTCTTGACCAGATCTAACTCTCTGTTCTCCTTACTGTTATCACTGTGGTCAAAGCTGTCTTCACCACTTGCTCTGACTAATGCTGTTGCCTTCTAAAGAATATTCCAGACATTCAGTATTTGGACATTTTCATTACCACCCAAGTACATTTAAAAAAATATAAAATTTATCACATCAATATCCTGCTCAAAACCTTTGAATGACTTCCCATTGTTATCAAAATAAAATCTCTTCTCCTGACATTCTCTCACCACCTTCTTACCCTTCCTGTGATGCATATATTAACCTAGTTAATTACTTTGAATGTATTATGTTCTCTTCTCACCTTCGCATGCACCCATCCTCCTACCTGAAATACTTTTCTGTCTGCACTTTACTGAAGATTTCTATTCTGCCATCAGATTTCATCTCTACCATCACAGTCTCATGAAAACTTCATGTTGTCTACAGTGTTATATGTGCTCAAAAATCCTTGTTGTTTACTTTTGCAGAATATACCAGAATTTACACCCCTCTATTTATGGACTTAGTTACTTATTATGTGTCTTCCTCACCAAACTGCAAGCTCCCTGGGGCCAGAACCTGTTGCTTTTCTGCTGATCATTCTGTACCTAAGGCTAATCATTAGTGCTTGGCATATAATTGATATGTTACCTGTTGAACCAATGGAGAGACTATTTCTATGCTGGTTTCTGACTCATGTAAAAGAAAAATGAGTTAACTTTAGTTAACTTAAAATTAACTTTAGTTAATTAGTTTAGAGACCACAGGTGGTCTTTAGTTTAGAGACCACAAGTCTCTATAGACATATAAATTTATAAATTTATGAGCACATTAGGGAAGGCACCAAAATAACTTAACCCCGTGAAAAAAGAAGACTTTAAACCTATATAACATTCAGCCTAGAATTTCCTTGGAGTTAAAAGTACATTTTTTTCTGAGGTCTTTGGAAAATTGACTGTTATTTGTAACTATTATTGTTTCTTTCTTGTAGTTCAGAAGGTCAATGAATGATGGACAAGAGCAGTGACTAGATAGAGTATGATGATGACAAGCTTGGGCAAAGTGGGCAGTATTCAGTTCCCAGCTCCACTGACCATCACAGAAAAGTAGTGGTGGGCCTCACATGTGACCCTGAAGGGCCCATGCAGAGCCTTCAGAGCAGGCTTTGAGAAAGCATGTGCTGGTGTGTGCTGGCATGCTGAGTTTTTGTCACAAGGGGAAAAGAGCAGATGACCATTTACAAACACTTCACAATTATTTCTTCTTCCAACCTGAAATGAAGCATATACAATGTCCATGTACCAGTTTATGGATCCTATTACCAAAAAAGTCAGAGGCTAAAGGTTGGAGTCTGCAGGTGTGTCCTTTCAGGATTCCCCCCCCCCTTAGGAAGAAACTAAAAGTAAACAAAAATATGGTTATTCCATTGGCGCCAGAATAACATGTATGTATTTCTAGATTGCTGAAATTCAGTTAAAACAATAAGGATGAATGCAGGAGTGAAAATATGACATGAGAATTATCCTTTCTGTATTTTCTAATTATCTGAATAGCTATCACCAATTGAATTCTAATTCTTCTAACAGAAACAGTAAAGAGAGAATGGACTCCCGTATTTCAAGCAGCTTTTGTGTCACTGTCCTTGAAATTTTGTCTGTTTTCTTTTTCAAGGTAAGGGATCTGGTTTTGTTCTGTTTATTTTGTTTAGTCATGCCATGAGGAAACAAGGTATATAAGTTAATTATTTTAATCCAAATAAAATGATAACAAACTGTAATTATATGATATGCTTCTCAACTTGCCAATTTATTTAAACAGAGTATAAACAAGATTTTTTTTTTTTGGTGATTTGTAAACAAGTGGCCAAATATTCCTCATGGAAATGGATTATTCTAAAATCACACCATCCTAGAAAAAATCTAGAAATGAATAAAATACAAATCTTATTCTGTTATATCCCAGATGTCTTGTCTACATTACTGTAATTTCAAAAGATTTAAAACAGTTGTTGAGACACATAAGAAACTATACTAAGTTATTATGACCTAACCACTTTTACCCTTCGGAGACAATTTTCTCTATGAGTCTCAGATCTGGTGTAAAATCTCATAAAATTTTATAAGAATCTCTTATGAAATAATTATCATCTGTAGAGAACATGGGTATTAAAATCAACAAAAATAAAAATCACTTACCAGGACCCAACAATGCTGGCACCCTGATCTCAGATGTCTAGCCTCCAGAACTGTGGGCCCTCATGAATAGGATGAAGAAGAATCCAAAGAGCTAGCTTGCTCTTTTTGCCTACTTTCTTTGCCCTCCTTTAAGAAGTTGTCTTTCTGCAATCTGGAAGAGGGCTCTTACCAGAACTGGCATCCTGATCTCAGAAGTCTAGCCTCCAGAACTGTGAGAAATTCAGTTCTGTTGTTTAGGCCACCCAATTTATGGTATTTTGTCATGTAGCTTGAGCTGACTAAGATACCTACTAGATTAGGGTGGGTCCTAAATCTAATGACTGGTGTTTTAAGAAAAGAAAGGAAAAAAAGATCCAGACATAGAGACACAGATATGGAGGGAAGAAGGTCATGTGAAGATGGCGATCAAGTGCTTCAGCCACAAGCCAAGGAACACTCATTATTGCCAGGAACCCCGAGAAGCTCGAACCAAGGAGGAATCCTCTTCTAGACATTTCAGAGGGTCACTGGCCTTAATGACACCTGATTTCAGACTTTTGGCCTCCAGAACTGTAAGAGAATAATTGTTTGCTGTTTTAAGTCACCTACTTTGAAGTAATTTGTTATGGCAGCCTGGGAAACAAACTCAATCTCCCAAACTTTTCCCCATCTTCTCCACTTCATAGTTGAATTTATTGAAGGAATCACCTACAATTGCTGGGTTTTTTTTTCTTCATTGAGTGACATTGACTCCTCATCCACTGCAGTCTAGGGTCTACCCTCTTCATCATTTCACAGAAATTGCTTTCACCAGATTTATCAAGAGCCCCTTGTGGCCACATACTTCAGCTTTTGCATTATTTCATTATTCATTATTTCCTTATACCATTTCCTCCCTGAATTTGTTGACTGCATCCACAAAATTTTCTCATTATTTTTGTGGCCATTCTGTTTCAGTGATTATCTGAGTTCCTTGTTGGGCTTCCCTTGTGGCTTAGCTGGTAAAGAATCTGCCTGCAATGCAGGAGACCTGGGTTTTATCCCTGGGTTGGAAAGATTCCCTAGAGAAGGGAAAGGCTACTCCATTATTCTGGCCTAGAGAATTCCATGGACAATATAGTTCATGGGGTTGCAAAGAGTTGGCCACAACTGAGCTACTTTCACTTTCTTTTTTGTTGTCCCAGATGGTGATTGCAGCCATTAAATTAAAAGATGCTTACTCCTTGGAAGGTAAGTTATGACCAAACCAGACAGCATATTAAAAAGCAGAGACATTACTTTGCCAACAAAGATCTGTCTAGTCAAGGCTATGGTTTTTCCAATGGTCATGTATGGATGTGAAATTTGGACTATAAAGAAAGCTGAGCATCAAAGAATTATTGATGCTTTTGAACTGTGGTGTTAGAGAAGACTCTTGAGAGTGCAAGGAGATCCAACCAGTCCATCCTAAAGGAGATCAGTCCTGGGTGTTCATTGAAAGGACTGATGTTGAAGCTGAAGCTGCAATACTTTGGCCACCTGATGCGAAGAGCTGATTCATTGGAAAAGACCTTGATGCTGGGAAAGATTGAGGGCAGGAGGAGAAGGGGACAACAGAGGATGAGATGTCTGGATGGCATCACCAACTCGATGGCCATGGGTTTGGGGGGACTCAGGGAGTTGATGATGGACAGGGAGGCCTGGCGTGCTACGATCCATGGGATCACTAAGAGTCAGACACAACTGAGTGACTGAACTGGAATGTTACTATTTGTCAGGATTCTGCCCTGGATCTGCTTCTCCATCTATGTACTCTGGGAAGTTTCATTCACATGTATCTATTTGCTCATGTTTACCAAGTCTGTCTTCAGATCAGATCTCTCTCCTCAGTTTCAGACTTGTTATCAGCTCCATAATTTAAGTGAGACCTCTCAAGTTACTTGCATCACAGGTCCTTCGAAATCAGGATGATCAAAACAGAAATCACCACTTTTTCTCTCTCAGATCTGCTCTTCCTCTCTCCCCAGATCACAGCATCATCTTTCTCCCAGTTAATACATTCAGAAGCCTGGGAGTCATCCTTCATCCTTTCTCTCACAGCCTGAATACAGCCTCTCTATTTGTCCTCACAGACAAAGCCCATGTGCTGGCATCTCCGCCCTGACTTTCTGCCGGAATACACGAGCTCATCTCCTCCTTCAGATGCCCTCAAGTGTACCTTGAAACATAAATTTGCTTGTGTGACTCTCTTGCTTAAAAGCTTGCAATATCTTCCCAAACATTGCAGGATGAAGTCCAGAATGGACAGCAAGGCTCAATTTGATAGGTTCCTCTATGCCCAGGCCAAACAGAAAACCCTATCTTTAGCCCTTCACGTGTGCCTTGCACTCTCTGGATTCTCATCCCAGGAAGCTTTCTTTGCCCCCCCATGATACTCATCCCACTGCCTGATAATTCTCAGTTTTCCCTAGTGGCCCTCTGAAATTTGAGGCACTCATCCATCTTATTTACCATGGATCTCCAGTGCCAACTAAAGTGTCTGGAGTAGAGAGGAGCAGCAAGTAATACCTAAATGAATAACCCAGTCCTCATAAAAAGAAAACCAAGGCTCACAGTAATTAACCCATTTGGCCAAGCGAATGCAAACCAGGGACTTACTTTTCTAGTGTCTTTTCCATTCTTTCATACTCCCTTTAGTAAAAAGGAAACAACTTGCATTACACAAAATTAAATCATAATTGTTAGACAATTTCACTTGTAAGTTATAATGCACAAAATTACAAATGACAAAAACCAAGAAAGGCTTAGTTGTGAATGCTATCCCTTGCTACCGGTTTTATATGTTTTTTTCCTTCTAACCATGGCCTTGCTTCCTCTGCCTTTTCATGGGCTAATACCATCACATTTGTAGCTTTGAACTCTTCTCCTTCAGCTTGCACTCAGCTGCTGGTTAGTCCACAGGTGTCAAATGCCATATTCTGTGCTTTGCTCTCTCCCAACGCTAGTAGTCCCTGAAAAAGCCTCCTGTGCATTTTTAGCTTAATCCACCCATTTGCAAGCTCTGACTCTGCTCTGAACTTTCGCTCACCTTGTCTGCCTTTGAGCTGCCTTTGAAGGGGCAGGCCTGTCATGGGTCTGAATCTGACACAGCTGTTCCTAATTCTTTCATTCCTAAAGCACTCCTGCCTCAGAGCATCAGAGCGGCGCCTCGCCTGCTTCTCACAGGAGTGGCTGTGCTGGGAGAAGTGGGGGCCTGGCTCCATGCTGCCCGGGGTGGGGGGGGGGCCTTTCCAAGGGGCCTTGGGAAACAGCTGACCTCGTCCTAGTCAGAGAAGCAAGTTAGTTATCTTGGCTTTTTTTGTTGTTTTATTTTGTTTCATCAAAAATACAATTTTTGATGTTCATTAAAGAGAAAATCGACAATAGAAAAAATAAGAGAAAAAAAAAACTTACAGCACGTAGTTTCACCAATCAACACTGCTATTACATTTCAGTCATTTTATCCATGTGTAAAATGTTAATTTTGACACAATTCTCTTTTCATGCATATCATTTTATATTTTTGATTTTCACTTAGCACTGGTGAAGTCTATTTTGCATAATATTTCACTAAGTGGATATCCCAGAAAATAATTATTCCCCTCAGCTTACATAGTTAAGTTGATTTCATTGTCACTGTGAAAAATAACTGAATAAATGTGATTTAAGCACACAGAAGAAGGAAAACAACCCTGAGAAAAACCTCTGCACATCTAACATCTTGTCTCTATTTAGACTGATTCCCTTAAGATTTACATCCCAAAGTGAAATTACTGGTTAAACATGAGTAAATATCACCAAAGATCCTAGTTCATTTGCTCCATTGTTTTCCAAACATGTAGCAATTTAGTGTAACTGGGTGAGGGTGGCCATTGCATTCATTCTTACCAGGCAGTGCTTATACATTTGATTTTTCTTCCTAATTTCATAGATAAATTATGAAACTTTTTTTTTTTATTCCTAGAGAAGCTTAACCATTTTCCAAATGTTTATATTGTGTGTTTTTGCTGTGAATTTCTCTTCATGTCCTTTAATCATTAACGTATCTGGGACTTTGTGCTTAAATTTCTTATAGCTTGTTATTGAACAAAGAAGTTAACTGTCATATTTGCTGCAAATTTGTTTTTCTTTGGAAATTTATATTATAAATGTTTTACCTATGATTTAAAAGTTTTAATGTAGTTAAGTCCATTTATATTTTCAATTTGTACTCTCATTAAATTTTAAATATACTTCTCACTCTTGGTCTGCTCCTCCACTCACCCAAACATTTAGTGATGTACAATTCCATATTATCTTCTAAGATCTTATGGTTTAATATTTTTACAGATAACATATGGATTTTACTCTAGCATATGAAGTAAAGTGAAAATCTGTATATATGTTTTTCTAGATTTTTAACCAAATGTCCTCAAAACATTTAATTTTGTCTTTTCCTTTCTTTTCTTTGCATCTAATAGCATTTTTAGGCATATTGTATTAAAAATGGCAATCATATTTAACATTACTTTGTTTCTAATTTTAGTAAAATGGACTAGATTTTGTTACCAGTATTTTATTAACTATTGGTTAAATTAAATGTTGCTTATCATTAAAATAGAATATCCTGAGTTTTTAAAAAGAATTTTTGAGTTAAGTGTAGATTTGAAGTTTTACAGATAATTTTTATAAATCTTTCAGTATGACCTACAGATGTGAAGGAATGTCTTATTCATCCTGGTCTTCATTCACTTATGAATCCCTAAAATAAATATTTCTTGGCTTTGACAGACTATATTTTTAACCTTATACTGAACATTTTGCTGAGGATTTTTCACATCTTATTAATAAGTGCTTGGTTGATAGTTTTATTTGGTGTTCATTTTTGGCAAAGATTTGATTTCAGAAAAACATTTGCTTAGAAAATTTAGGAGAAAGCATTTCATCTTTTTGTGTTTCCAGGAAATATTTATGTGGCATAGAATTATCTCTTCTCTGACAACTTGAAATAATTTTATTCTTAAAAGCACCTCGACCTGAAGCCATATGGCAAGTATTTTTTTTAATGTTGTTTTCAATATCTATATGATATCGCTCTCTGAAAGAAAGTGAAAGTGAAAGTCACTCAGTCCTGTCTGACTCTTTGCAATCCCATGGACTATACAATCCTTGGAATTCTCCAGGCAAGAATACTGGAGTGGGTAGCTGTTTCCTTCTCCAAGGGATCTTCCCAACCCAGGGATTGAACTCAGGTCTCCCACATTGCAGGGAGATTCTTTACCAGCTGAGCCATAGGGGAAGCCCTATTGCTCTCTGCATGCTTTATATTTTCTGTTTTTCTTTATGATTTCTTTTTCCCCAAAAATCACGGTTTAGTTTTCTTCTTTCTTCTTCTATTTGCTCAATGATGTCTGACTCTTTGCAACCCCATGAACTATATAGTCCATGGAATTCTCCAGGCCAGAGTACTGGAGTGGATAGCCTTTCCCTTCTCCAGGAGATCTTCTGAACCCAGGGCTTGAACCCAGGTCTCCTGCATTGCAGGTAAATTCTTTATCAGCTGAGCCTTAGTTTTCTTAAAATTCATTAAATAAATTATTTATATAAATGTTTCACATGCTTAATGCTTTATTTTAATTTCTGTCTGCTTCATTGTTGTTCAATCACTCAGTTGTGTCTGACTCTTTGTGACCCCATGGATGCATGGAAGCATGCCAGGCTTCCCTGTCCTACACCATCTCCTGGAGCTTGCTCAAACTCATGTCCATCGAGTTGGTGGTGCCTTCCAACCATCTCATCCTCTGTCATCCCCTTCTCTTCCTGCCTTCAATCTTTCCCAGCATTACGTCTGCTTTCTATATATATATTTAAATCTTATTTACTTACTTTTTAACTTTGTCCATTAAATTTGCTAATATATTATTTGAAAGAAGCTCATTTACTTATTTTATTTATTCCACATTTGCTTGTTTCAATGCAGTGATTTCTATTTTATACACTACCACTTATTTATATCTGTTCTCCTAAGGACTGTTAATACCAACAGCTTGAGTTAAATGCTTATTCTATTTATTCTTTCTTTATCTCTTTTGAGATAAAAGATTATTTTTATATTTTAACTGTTCTCCAAGTTGTGTGCTATTTCATTTTTTATTTCTTACTTGAATCAGTGATCAATTAAATCTTTTCCATAGTTTTGATTGGCACTTTTGTTATTATTGGCTTGAATTCTTATTTATAATTTTGAGTTTTCCTTGTGTTGTGGTCCAAAAAATTACAGAGCAAAGTTTTCTCACTTTTGGGATTCTAGTTGTTCATAAATATAAGCTTGATTTTAAATGTTGAAGATGATAGTTTTTTAAATTACATTGATAATCTTTGATGCATCTGGTACATCAAATATTAGATTAAATCAATTTAAACATTTTCTGTATCTTTAAGTCATTGATTTTGTCTCTTATTCTACCATAGATTTACTAATAACAAGCTGAACTGTCTACAGTTTTGTTCTGTCAGTTCCTTATTGTCTTTCAAGCATGTTTGACGTATTATTGGTGCTTTACCTTTCTCCTTTGATATGCTTTTTTTTGTACATGCTACTTCTCTATAATGATTTTATCTCATTTAACATTTTCCCCTATAAGTACTTTCTTACCTAATATTTCTCCAGCCACTCTTGCTTTTTTTATATGTATTTTACACATTCTCTTATGTTTGCTAATCCTTTAACTTTCAACCTGTCTGTCTTTATATTTCTTTCATCTTGTTTTTATTCTTTAATATACAGAATGTGTTTTATTGACTCTTATCTTCAAAAATTTACAAAACAGATAGCATTATTTTTTAACTATTTTAGTGTATTTGTGATTCATAAAACTTTGGCACTTGAACATGAAAACATTCAGTTCAGAAACATTTTAACATTTAATTCATGATCATTTACAGGTAAGATAAAAACTGCTTGCCTAGCTAGCTGTGTGTTCATCATTGGGCAATTTTCTAACCCTCGTTCACCACTTTCAAATTCCTCAGCACCAGCCCTTTCTGGTCCTCCTATCTCTCTGGTCATTTTTTCTGAGTTTCCTTTGCCAGCAGCTTCCCCTCTCCAGAACCTTGAAGCAAGTGGAGCTCTTAAGGGCTCAGTCTGAGGTCCTTCCTCTGTAAGAAGTGACAGATGAGTTGAGATCTGAAATGTAGGTAGGAGTTTGTCTCACAAATTGTGCAGCAATGATTTCATCCCATCTTGTGCCATCAAATAACATTTATATGTAGTCATTTATCATCTCAGGAAGTCCAAGAGGATTTCTTCATACCTCATTTCCTCTTGCATACAGATTTCTCAGGAGGCAGGTAAGGTGGTCTTGTATTCCCATCTCTTTAAGAATTTTCCAGTTTGTTGTGATCCACACAGTCTAAGGCTTTGGCTTTTTTTGGTCAATAAAGCAGAAGTAGATGTTTTTCTGGAATTTTCCTACTTTTTCTATTATCCAGTAGATGTTGGCAATTTGAACTCTTCTGCCTTTTCTAAATCCAGCTTGAACACCTGGAAGTTCTTGGTTCACATACTGTTGAAACCTAGTTTGGAGAATTTTGAACATTACTTTGCTAGAATGTGAAATGAGTGCCATTGTGCGGTAGTTTGAGCATTCTTTGGCATTGCCTTTCTTTGAGATTGGAATGAAAACTGACATTTTCCAGTCCTGTGGCCACTGCTGATTTTTCCAAATTTGCTGGTGTATTGAGTGTAGCACTTCAACAACATCATCTTTTAGGATTTGAAAGAGTCCAGCTGGAATTCCATCACCTCCACTAGCTTTGGTTGTAGCTTCCTAAAGCTCATGTGACTTCAAACTCCATAATGTCCAGTTCCAGGTGAGTGACCACACGTTGTGGTTATCTGGGTCATTAAGGTTTTATGTTTTTGTTTTGTATAGTTTTTCTGTGTATCCTTTCCACTTTTTCTTAATCTGTTTTGTTTCTTTTACATCTTTTCCATTTCTGTTCCTTATCATACCCATCCTTGCATGAAATGTTCCCTCGATAGCTCCAATTTTCTTGAAGAGATCTTCAGTCTTTCCCATTTTATTATCTTGTATCATATTTCATTTTGCTTTCATGATCTCCTTTTAGTTTCTTCAATAATCTGAGTTCTTTCATAGAATTCTTCCACACTGTGCCCTCTACCTAAAATGTTCTTCCTATTTTCTTCATGAAACTCATGCTTTCTTCTACCTGCAGTTCTCAGGTCACCTGCCACTTCCTCAGAGAAGGCTTTCCTAATCACATTGTGTACTATATGCATCACATTCCCCATCTTTATTCCCTTTCATGGTAATTTATACATTTATATTTACTTGTGTTAATTTGTTTAGTGGTAGGAAGTTTGAGATGGGCGCCAATGATTCCTTACCTCCTAGTTTTATGTCCTAGAATAATCCTTTAAGGATGGGCTGGACTAGTGACTTGCTTCTAATGAATACAAATCTTTGGGGAGTCACTTTTGATGCCATGATACTTCCATTCTTTACTCTGACTGGCTGGCTCTGGGGGAAGCCAGCTTCCATGTAAGCTTCCTTGGAGATGATCAGTGGCAAAAAATTGAGCCAGCAGTCATCAAGAAACTGAGTCCCTCAGTCCAATAGTCCATGAGAAACTGATTCCTGCCAACAGCCACTTAAGTTACCATCTTTCCCCTGACATGTCAGGAGACAGCTTTGGTAAAATGTTAACTAGTCTTTGCCACAATAAGGCTGGCTGACTTCATTTCCTATTCTCATTTTTGAGGCAAAACCTATTCTTCAGTCAGTAAACTGGTAGTTTGTTACTTAATTAATTGATTCAATAAATACTTAGAGAATGACTGCTATGTTCCAGTTATTGAGTTAGGCATAGGAAGAAAGCAATGTACAAAACACACAAAACCCTTCGGTTGGAGGAGTTTATATTGTAAAAAGTGGAGACAGAGGTTGTGAATGTAACATATGTTACATACTGATGAATGTTCTGGAGGCAAATAGAATAATGGGAGCAATGAGTGTCAGAGTGGGGTTCTGGGTCACTATTCTATTTTGGGTGTGGTCAGAACATTACTCCCTGAGAAGCTGATATTTGAACAGCGACCCCAAAGGAGAGAAAGAGAGAGAGAAACATGCTTACAGGGGAAACATGTTCCAGGTAGATGAAAATCATATATAAAGTCCTAAAGTAGGCATACATAAATCCTCTAAGACTATATTGCATTCTGGATATTTACCAAAGGTAGGGATGATAAAATCTGCCTATTGATTGCATGTAGAATGTGAGAGAATGAGGGACTTGAGGACATGTCTAATGTTTCCTGTTGAGTGTCTGGGTGAACCAAATTACCTTTCATTGAGATGGAAGAGTCTGTGGTTTGTGGTGGTTTTTTTTTTTTTTTTTTTTTTGAGGGAGGGTGTGGATAATTGCAGCTTATTTTGTACTCATGTTTTGGGATCATGTGTTATCATTTACTTTTTTTTCCCACCAGCTGATATTTCCAGAATGTCCCATCACCCACTCCTTGTCAGGTTCACTCCCACAGGTGATATTGTATTCCATGGAGGCATCACCTTCTCTGGGTGCCCCCTGCTCTAGTAGATCCCATGCTTATCTCAGTTATATGCTGTGTTGGCTGTGCTTGGTCACTGAGTTGTGTCTAACTCTTTGTGACCCCCGTGGACTATATAGCCCAACAGGCTCCTCTGTCCATGGGGATTCTCCAGGCAAAAAATACTGGAGTGCATTGCTGTGCCCTCCTTTAGGAGATCTTCCCAACCCAAGGATCAAACCCAGGTCTCCCTCATTGCAGGTGGATTCTTTACTATCTGAACCACCAGGGAAGCCCTATCTTGGTTATAAAGCCTAACGACTGTTTCTTCCAATTCTTCCTGATCAGAATGCAAGCTTCTAGAGAACAAGAACTATGTTCTATTTATCTTTTTAAATTCAGTGCCTAGCAGAGGGCCACTTACTAACCTGGTAGTCAATAAAAATAGTGCTTTTGAATAAGTGAACAAAACGATTTAAGAAACTGAACAATTGAGGTAATGCAAAGAGTAAAACATCTTCCAGATACAGGCAATGAAATAGCACAAAGTATGTGGTTAACTTCAAATGGATAAACACTGCTGAGACAGGGAGCGTGCAGCTGTGTTGGGGTGGAAGAGAATGGTGGGGAAGGACTGTGGGAAGCCAGGTGAGGGAAGGTGGAGAGGGGAGGGACTCCAATTATGCTAAGAGGCTTGGCAAGTGTGTTGATAACAACACTAACAGGCTGTGATCAGAGCACCTCTTTTGTCTTTGATAGTGTGCTTTTTTTTTTTTCTCTCTACCAAAAACAGAACAGGGATTCTGTTTGATTTCTTTTTTTCCATGTAAATCTAATTTAGAGGAAAACTTTTCCACCTAACTTTTGGGATATTGCCCCTCCCCCACCGTCTTGTGCTGAAGAATTTATTCATCTTTATGTTGATTTTTTCTGCTTATTCACTTGTCAGTAATTAGAAGAGTTAGGTTGTGCTGCTGTCTCATGTTTCCTTACATGAGATTAGATAAGCTTGCTCATGAGATTTAAAAGTCTTTCAACATATTTATTAGTCACTTGTAGTTTTTGGTGTTATTTTTTCTAATTGCGTTTAGTTTTTAAATGTCTATCCTTGTTATTTCTTATTGATTATCTTGAGCTGTTTATACATTAAAAGAAAAAATTAAGTTTTCAAAAAGTTGTCATTAAACATGACTAAATTATTTCTAGTATTTAGAGTCCCTGTTAAATTGGCTATTTCTCATTTAAATACCTACCATGACCAAGAGATCTGTTTCAAGAACAAGATAACTCAGTTGGGATAATAAGATAAACACAATTCTGGTAAAACTAGCAGTGTAGTTCCTTTCTAAAAAAGCCGGAATATATGCAAGTGTAATCATTAGAACTGAATAACAAAGCCGTCAGTATAGTTCTTTTTATTACTTGATTCTACATAACACTATAACTGATTTAAAGAGATATATTCAGCTTGGGAATGAAGATTTAGGCTGCGGAATTCTTTCCAACTCCTCCATTCTTTATAATTGCAAGGTGTAGAAATAGCATTGTAAAAAATTAACAAACAGAAAACTCAAATTAAATAGAGTTGACAAACCAGCAGGAGGAGCTCTCATGCCCTGTGACCTTGGCAGAAGCCAACAGGGAAAAGACCTCCTTCCCTGGCAACAACTCAACTAATGAAAAGCCACAGATTCTGTTTCTGTAGCCCTCTCAGCTACCTTTTTCTCCTCTAAAAAAGTGTTCTTCTCTGGCCTTGTGGGAGCTTGCATGTAAGTTCACCATAGCTGCTGACCTCAAATTGCAATTCTTTGCTAGTTCTGAATAAACCGCCCCCCTCCCCCTTTTCTTTTGCTAGAGAAATAACTGGCAGTCTATTTGTTTTAGATCAACGTTATGTGGCCCCTAAGGGATGAGAGAAGATCTCTGATGGTTCCAGGGATGCTGAGCGAAAAGATGAGTTACCCACAATTGAGCTCTAGTTGCTCACTGCTGTTCTCACAGATTCCAGAGTTTGAAGTCTTATCTTTCTCCTGAATCTGAGCTTCCACCCTCTTTGTGTTTGAAGCTCTCCTGGCTGTATTTGGGTCTGCGCTAAGGTTTTGCCCTTCCTGATTAAGGCATTTTGGGCTAATTTTGAGATTAGACTATTTCAGCTGAAATTAGTTAGATTTTGACCCATTCCCTCAGGAATAGGGGCTGTTTCATTGAAACTGTGCTCTTTTCAGTCATTGGTCTATTCCTTAGGAACAGGGGCTGTTCTATGGGAACTGCCTAAAAAACCCTTGGCCTTGCTCCTCCAAGAGAAATTTGTCCTCCTACTACTGGTTGGTATTAACCTTACAGATTGTTTGAACTGTGTGTATTGTAGGATGTTTGAGTTGTAATTGGTTTAGGCTATTTGAAAATTATTCTCTTATTTTAGAGAAAAACCTCTGAGAAATAGGATCCCAGTTATTTAAATATTATGAGGGCACCACTCACCCACCCACAGGAACTCTAGCTGATTTTATGTTTAAAACCCACAGTCCTTTTGACCAAAGGCAATTTAGAATATCAATGGCAATTATGGGGGACTTTTGAAACCCCCAAACTTAGTCGTCTTAAAATTGATTTGGACCACCATAGCTCAAAAATTTCAGAACTGAATAAAATGACTGTTTCAATTGGTAATTTTAGGCTTCCAAATGCTATCAGGAGCCTAAAATTGCTTTTCTAAAATAATGTTTTAAGCTTAACTGAGGCAAACAAACAAAGGAAAAATAGATTCTGAATCTTCAGGCTCTTCTTCCTTGGTGTTTTTTCTCAGGCTCTGCCTCTGGTGCCATCCTCATTTTTCCCTTCAATGTCTCCTATACCTCCATTGTACCCTCAGCTCCCCCATGCTAGTTCTCTCATTGAACCTTCCTTCTTCTCTAAAACTCTCCCCACCTCCTTTTTCTTGAACTTCTCAGAAACTGTCCATTTAAACTTAAGCCTTCTGAGGATCTAGAGGTTAAACCCTTATTTCTTATATTCCTTGGAGAAAGCTGAACTGCAGGCATAGTCAAAGATTTTTCCAAAATAATAAAAGATCATCCCAGATTAGCTGAAAAATTTAATATATGATCATTCAAAGGATCATCTTCATTTCTCTGACTTACATCAGCTGGTTCATAGGTTTGTCAATGAAGACTAGGCCCCAGCATTGGATGAAAATGGCTAATTGGGAAAATTCTAAGAGGATTTTAGAATTACAGCTGGGAGACCATCCTACTATGTTTGGGCTTGTATGATCAGAATTGGCTAATTTCTAGGTTACCTCGTCAAGAAATTCCTGAGGCTTTCCAAAAGCCTGTTGATTGGAGCAAAATTCAAACTTGTAAAAAAAAATTCTAATGAACCTATTTATGACTATTACAGTTGACTTCAGATTATTTTTAGAGAAAATTCTTGTCTTCCTTGAGATGGTGATTCTACCTGAGTAGATTTTTAACTCTGTGTTTATTAATGAGCTGAACTGGGACCTTTACCTTGTAGTAAAAATGACCAGGATGGAATAGGAAACTATGTCTAATCCAGATTTGTTAATTTAGCAAACCAGTTTTCCTGTACTCTAGGTGAGTCACTTAAAAGAAAGACCACTAAAATTGTTAGTCTTAAACTGTAGCAGTTGGAGGTTTATAACTGAAACCTTCTACTTCCTGCTATTAAGCAAATAGCCAGGACACTGGAAGAAAGATTATTACAAATTCAAATACTCCAGGTGCCTTCAGATCTCTAACCAACCTTTCCAGCATCTTCCCATTTCTTAATGATGAGGCTCTAAGGAACTACAGAGGCTCTTCCCAGATCCTCCTTCTTAATTGGAGAAAAATTCCTCCAGATTGGGGATGAATTTTAGTCCTAATTGACAACAGTGCCACACTCAAGGTGCCCAACTCCACTACAGTAAAACAGCCTCTGCATCAGATCATTGAAACAGTTCAAATAGAGGAGATTTCTCATGAAATCCTGTCTCTGAACCGCTTCCATTTTGTTAGGCCCTTTGAGAGATACATACCCTTTTCTCCTTAGCTCCTCTGCACTTATCCATTTGTAGGCTCCCTTCCCTGCTTGTTCCTTGCAGAGCAGTTTGGTGGCCTCATCTGATGATTCACATGTAGATTCTTCCTGGGTTCTTGCACATGTGCCAGAGGCTACATGAGGCCCTGAGGACACTCACACAGTACGATCAACATCCAGGTCTTGGAGAATTCCCAGAGTGAGATTCACTTGTAAGCAGAGGTGAAGAGCTTAGCCTGGTACATCATCAGAGCAGCAGAGATGAGAGTGAAGGGAGAAACACCATCTTCATGAGCTCACCATTCTCACTCCTGATCCAGATTAGAACCTGAAAGGCAACTGGATTAGTGGAGGACCCAACAAGGCCTGAACTAGATCTCAGACCACAGGTGAATTTATCAGACATTCATGGGGTCTAAGACAGTTCCCACTGACCCATGTCTGACTTGGTTCCTGTTCTCTGCCTCTCACCAGGTTTCATGAAGGAAGGTACCTGGTGTGTCACAACAGATGGAGATGGCAACCGAATGAAGAAAGCTACTCTCTGTGGACATTTAGAACAGTATCAATGCCATTCTCACTCAAGCCTTTATGCTTGCATCCACTTAGAAGAAGCACAGATTTTTATTGTACAGATGGCCATGGTTGGGTGCAGGTGGTGATGCTGTACTGATTCTCCTCTACTTAAGACTTAGGAATCCATCATTCCTCTACCTTCCCATGGCCTGATTACTTTTTGTTTCTTCCTTCTGCTCCTCTATAACTTTTCCCTATTAATGCCTTGCCTAAGGCTCTTGGGCCTGATTTTTCCCATGGAATCCACCACTGCTCTCTGTGAATTTCTAGTGCCCTTGCTCCTGGTACACTCATTTTAGCATTCAGTTGCACACAGGCAGGATTCCTTCAAATATCACTGGGAAACTGTGACCTATGGACAAAGGATTTCTAAAACAACCCTGTTATGTGAAGCTTGTTTCTATGGGAGAGAAGAATCTTTTTAAAGAAGCAGTCTCATTTTTGTCTTGTGGGGGAAAAATATCAACACCTATAAGGCAGTCAAAGTCTATTGAGATACATGTATTTAGGATTCAAGATCCAAAAGGATTCTCAAATCATAATTTGCCTTATTTTTATATTTATACTGACTTAAAGCAACTTCTTGGATTTGTTACTTGGGTAAGCTGGTAGAAGAAACCAAGGTCCTATTTCCTCTGGCAGGCTTAACATGACACAAGTGGGCACGCTCCTGTCACACTGCCAAGTACCTTTTCCCCCATCTTGCAACACACAATCTCCTCTTCATCCTAATAAAAACGGAGCTTAGTGCCCACCCTGATGTTTAACACTCACACCAAAGAAGACCTCTAGCTTCTCTTTTTATTTCGTACAGGGTTTCTTGCCCAGCACACAGAAACTGGGACTGTCATAACTGGTGGGAAACAGACTTTCCACAAGACAAAGACAATCCTATTCTTGGCAATATTTTCTGAAGTAAAACATTAGGCCTCAATTGGTGAACCTTGGAGTGAAATTGTCCCAGTTTTGCCTGGAAGCCCCTTCTTTCTCAGATTCCTTCAGAACTGGCTGAAGCACGTAGATCCACCAGGGCCTACCAACAAAAGGAAGGTGCTTTGCCTCAGCACACTCCAGCTAAGATGGGTGGAAGGATTAAATCTAAGGCCCCTACAATAAAAGAGCTTCAGATATGTGGAGAACAGGAAAGAAGCTACATTTGAGAAAGTATCCCTTTAATGCTGATGCTTCTGAGGGAGCAAGGGCTGGGGTCTTACTGAAGTCTCAAGCCTGGGAAGTGGCCTGTACAGGAGGATCGGGAAAAAGATTAAAATCATAATTGATGCCAAAGTCATAGTAGAAGTTTAGAGTCTCTTCCAGGAGGCAGGGGTGTGCGAGGAAGGGCATTGGGTTTGGAAATGAAGGGTTAATCTACAGTGTCTGGTTCCCCATTTGTTGGTTGTGCAGTTCTGCATAATTTATCCCCCTTCTCAAGCCTCTTTTTTCTCATAAGTTAAATAAATACAGTTGTAGATTCTTTTCTTGTGTATAATCAATCAAAATGTCATGAGCTGAATGTAAAGACCTCCTCAGAATTGAAGATTTATTATTAAATGAAGTGGTTACTATCCCAGTAATAGGGACTGTGAAACCCAGTTTTGTCCACTTAGAACTCCATTGAAAATGTTCCTGAATGTCAATGGTGCTTTTTTCCTGCCTTATTGAGGTATAGTTAATACACAGCATTCTGCATGTATTTAAGGCCTATGATTTTGGGCCTATAAATTTTGGCATATATACTACAATATAATAAAGATTATATCTGGTCTCTCTCTCTGGTTCTTGGCACAGAGCTTAAAAAATCCTTAAAATTTTCTGAGTTGTAAGATTGCCTTTATTATGCCATGATGTGGCTGTTGTGAGATCTTAGGTAGCTTCAGGGAATAGTGAAAGACCAGTTGCCTGGTCAGATGGTTGTAACCTTGAGCCAAATTCTAGGGAGGGGAAGGGGCTAGAGATCATCTTCAGTCACTTGGCTAATGATTTAATCATGCCTACACAATGAAACCCCAATAAAAACTCTGGACACTAGTGCTCAGTAGAACTTCCAGGTCTGTGAGCCAGGAAGGTGATGTAGAAAATCTGCCTAGGACTCCACAGGGAGAGGGTATGGAAGCTTGCCCCCAGAACTCTTGTAGGCTTCCCCTAGGTGTATCCTTTATAATAAAACTGTAACTGTAAGTACAGTGCTTCCTTCGTTGTATTAATTGTTTCCAGGGAATTACTGAACCTGAGGGGATCCCTAAACATATAGCCAGACTGTAAAAAGTATGGGAGGCCTAGAGATCCCCCAACTGTGTCTCTTGTCTGACAGTTTTGTGAGTGACTTTGTCCTAACTTGTGGGGTATGATGCCAACTTGAGTGGTTAGCAGAACGCTTCTGCTATACTCTTAGTTAGGAGAGAGACAGAGCATTTGATGTCAGAAAGGATTCATTAGAAGGACCCTGACTCACTGAGACATACGGTTTGGGAAGAGAGAGAATAAAAAGGTAGGGGATAAGAAACTTTTGATTTCTGGGTGACCAAAATATTACCTGTGGTATGAAATAGCAACTGTACTCCTATCATTTACTCAAATTAAAAGCTAATAGAATTTAGAGATGATTCACCAAACTCCCAAGGAGCTGGCTTACTGGATGCATAAGTAAAATAATAAGAAAAAGGTTAAATACTAAATTCCATGGTTATTGTTATCTTTAACAGCTAAAGTGAAATTAAAAGAGTACTGAGTCAGATCTTGGTGTTGACCAAGTTCAGAGTATGGTCAATCTGAGCTATGGTCACTGGCCTCAAAGCTTTCTCCAAAGGGAAGAGTTACGTTTAGAAAATAGAGAGTACTTCTGAGATCTCTGGTCATCAAAAAGGTCATCCAAACTGGAGACATGGTAAGACCATGAAATTACCAAAACCAGGAGTTACAGTACAAAGGACTTTTCTCTCTTTTTTTTTTTTTTGGATTGATATCATCAACTTCTTGAAGAACTTTTACTGAAATGGAATGTGTGAGGGTCTAATTTGGGGAATGTGTTTTTGGTTTTAAATATTACAGAGTGAAAGAGTATGTTTGGGTATTATAGAAAAATCACAGATGGCTTTGAATAAACAAAGGTCCATATAGTCAAAGCTATGGTTTTTCCAGTAGTCATATATGGAAATGAGTGCTGGACCATAAAGAAGGTTGAGCACTGAAGGATTGATGCTTTTGAACTGTGGTGCCAGAGAAGACTCCTAAGAATCCCTTGGACAGCAAGGAGATCAAACCAGTCAATCCTAAAGGAAATCAACTCTGACTATTCATTGGAAGGACTGACACTGAAGCTGAAGCTCCAATACTTTGGTTACCTGATGTGAAGAGTCAATTCATTGGAAAAGACTCTGATTCTGGGAAAGAGTGAGGGCAGGAGGAGAAGGGGTCAACAGAGGGTGAGATGGTTGGATGACATCATTGACTCATTGAACATGAGTTTGAGCCAACTCCATGAGATAGTGAAAGATAAGGAAGCCTGGTCTGCTGCAGTCCATAGGGTTGCAGAATCGGACACAGCAGAGTGACTGAACAACAAAAACAGTGAATAATTCAGACATATCTTAGGTTATCCCCAAGTTAACACCTATCCTAGTGGACTAGGTAAAAGGCATTGTAAAGTTTGTTCACTCTGAGAAGGGGAACTGTCAGTTTCCCTGTATATAAATGCCAAGTGGTACATCTTAGATGAAGTAGCATATGCTTTGCCTGCAAGTCACGCTAAACTGGCTTTATGATGCATGCATGTGTATTTAGTCATTAAGTAGAATCCAACTCTTTGTGAGCCCATGGACAGTAGCCCACCAGGTTCCTCTGTTCATAGGGTTTCCCAGGCAAGAATACTGGAGTGGGCTGCCATTTTCTTCTCCAGGGAATCTTCCCACCCCAAGAATCAAACCCACGTTTCTAGTATTGGCAGGCAGATTCTGTACTGCTGAGTCACCTGGAAAGCTGACTTTATGATGATCAAGATACTAATTTATGAAACATGCCTCTTTTCCAACTCATGGTAAGTGCTGTAATTAAAAGACCCTTTTGGTCTGGGACACCATATAACCTCACTGCTGCAAAATTGCACTACTGTCCAAAATGACTTACTGGATTTTTCTGTCTCAGTTTCCCCTTAAGGGTCTTATGTATGCTAATAGAAATAGATTAATTAACACAAAAATGAGAAAAAGCAGAAGAGATATGCAAGGGACTCATCCTGATAGAATGGAAATCTTTACATGGTGTTTAAGGAATGGGATGAGTAAAGTAGACATTAATAGAGTTGAAGCAAAAGTCCTCATGGAGCACTATCAAAGGATGAGTGGACCAATGATACCTCTTTGGGATCCTCAACATTAAAGGTCCTTAAATGAGGGGGCTAACCGGAGATAGACTGAGAAGTAGCTTTCCCCAGGAAGAGCCCCCCTGCCAGGCCCACGCTGAACAAGGAGAGGTGTGGAGTCGGCAGAGAGGCGGCTGGCCAGGTGGCACAGAACAAAGGGCGTGCGGAGTCGGCAGAGAGGCGGCCGGCCGGGTGGCACAGAACAAAGGGCGTGCGGAGTCGGCAGGGAGGCGGCCGGCCGAGGAGATCTGGGCGCCTGTGGGCTGCGGACCGGCCCAGCCCCCACCCGAGTGCAGCGGGCATAACCTAGCCTCAGCGAGACCAAAGGGTGAGGCGGAGTCCGCAGGGAGGCGGCTGGCTGGGCGGAGCTGGGCGCCTTCGGGCTGCGGACAGACCCAAACCCTGCCCGAGACCAGCGGGCATAGCCCAGCCCCGGCGAGGCTTCCTCGGCCAAATTGCGCACAGAGCTAGGTGCTAACCAAGACTACTGGGGATTCTGAACGGATCGGAGCTCTGCACACCTAAGAAGACGTGCTTAGCTGCACGTCGGGAAAGCCGAGCGGTTGGGCCGGGGGAGGGGAGAAGCCGCGCTCCCCAACTGCGCTGGGCGGACGACAGAGAGCCGAGCAGAAGGGGCGGGGGAAGCGCACTCAGCAGGAGCAGGGCAAACTCCAGAGCGCTGAATAGACACATAAAAGACCAGCAAACAGAAGACGCTTAAGCTAGCAGAGGCAACAGGTTTGGAGTCTATAGAGCATGAGAAGTACAAGCCGGACCCAAGGAATTGTCTGAAAAATAAACTGACCCCTCCCAGTACGCATCAGCACCAGAGAAAGCCTTAGTTATAACTGTACTAGGAACATCTTTTAAATTTTTAAAACTTTTTTATACCCTTTTTTTTTTTTTTTAGAATTTTTAAGTCCCCTATAACCTTGTTATTTTCTTTTTTCTTTCTTTCTTTCTTTTCCTTTATTTTTATTTTCCCTTTTTTTTAGAAATTTTTTTTTTTTTAGAATTTTTAAGTCCCCTATAACCTTGTTATTTTCTTCTTCTTTTCTTTCTTTCATTTCTTTTATTTTTATTTCCCCTTTTTTTTTTTTTAGAAAATTTTTTTTTTTTTAGAATTTTTAAGTCCCCTATAACCTTGTTATTTTCTTTTTTTTTTTTCCTTGCCTTTCTTTTCCTTTATTTTTATTTCCCCTTTTTTAAATCTCCTCTTTCTCCCTTATTGCATTCTCCGTCCTATCTCCTTTCTTACCTTTTATATCTCCACTTTATTCCCCTTTTTTTTAAAAAAAATTTTTTTTTTTTACTGATTTTTGTTGTTGTTGGTGGTGGTGGTGTTGTTGTATTTTCTTCTTTATCATTCTTTCTTTCTTTTTTTCATAATAGTACTTTTGAGAATCCAGTCTTTACTCTAGATTTTTAATCTATGCTTATTAGTATTTGGTATCAACTTTGTACCTTTAAGGATCCAAGCTCCAGTACCCATTGCTACCTGGGAGTGAGATCATTGCCTTGACTGCTCTCTCCCCATTCTTATTTCTCCTCTTTTTTTTTTGTTTGTTTTTTTGTTTTTGTTTTTGTTTTTCTTTCTCTTCCTTATCTTTCTTTCTATCTTTTTCTTTGTAATAGTATTTTGAGAATCCCGTCTTTACTCTAGATTTTTAATCTTTGCCTATTAGTATTGGGTATCAACTTTGTACCTTTAAGGACCCAAGCTCCAATACTCATCGTTACCTTGGAGCGAGATCAGTGGCTTGACTGCTCTCTCCCCATTCTTGTATCTCCTTTTTTCTTTTTTTTTTCTTTTTCTTTTCTCTTTTCTTCTCCTACCAAGACACCTTCAACGTCCTCTCCCTCTGTATATTCTCTACCCAACTCTGGGACTCTGCTTGAGAGTTACCAGCTGTGAAGAACACTGAAATAACTGACCACTGGCTGGATCTCTGTCTCTATCCATCTGACTCTCTCCTTTCTCTCTCTGGTCAATTCTGTCTCCTTCCACACTCTTCACATTTCGATATAACTCTGTGAACATCTCCAAGGGATCCAGGCTGTGGAGGGCACACAGAGGAGCAATCACTGGCCACTTCACTCCCTCACCATCGGATTCCTCTCTTCTCCTTCTCGTCCATGCCATGTAACTTTGTGTACCTGACAGGGTGTCCCTCACTGTGAAGAAACTTCTCATCACTAAACTAGAGGTTCTGCCACCATCAGTGCAGAGATAAAAGAGCCCTGAGGCTACTGGAAGACAGGAGACTAAACCCAGACCCTGAGAATTCCAGAAAACTCCTGGATCCAAGGGTTAATTAATCGATAGGAACTCATCAACCTCCTCCATACCAAAACTGAAATTAATCAACCCCTAAGGGCCAACAAGCTCCAGAGTAAGATATACCAAGCAAATTCACCAGCAACGTAGGAACACTGCCAGGATCTTCAATACACAGGTTGCCCAAGGTCAAACCAAGTCCACCGACACCTCAAATCTCTTTACAGGACACTCCATTGTTAGTTACAGTGAGGAAACCCAGATCCACCCACCAGAACACCACACAAGCTTTCCCACCCAGGAAACTTCTACAAACCACACATCTAACCCCTCCCATAGTGAGGAACCCCCACAATAAAGGGGCAACACAGCAAGATAAACAAGATGAAAAAGCAGAGAAATACCCAGCAAGTAAAAGAACAGGATAAATACCCCCTAGACCAAACAAAAGACGAAGAGATAGGATGTCTACCTGACAAAGAATTCCGAATAAAGATAGTGAATATGATCCAAAACCTGGAAAATAAGTTAGAGCTGCAGTTCAATAACCTGCAGGCAAGGATTGAGAAGATGCAGGTAAGCTTTAACAAGGACTTAGAAGAAATGAAAAAGAGTCAAAATACAATAAATAATGCAATAAATGAGATCAAAAACACTCTGGAGGGAACCAACAGTAGAATAACAGAGATAGAAGACAGGATAAATGAGGTAGAAGACAGAATGGCAGAAATAAATGAAACAGAAAGGAAAAATGAAAAAAGAATTAAAAGAAATGAGGACAATCTTAGAGACCTCTGGGACAATATTAAACGCACCAATATTCGAATCATAGGAGTCCCAGAAGAAGAAGACAAAAAGAAAGACCATCAGAAAATTCTTGAAGAGATAATTGTAGAAAACTTCCCTAAATTGGGGAAGCAAATAGCCACTCAGGTCCAAGAAACACAGAGAATCCCAAATAGAATGAACCCCAAGCGGGACACCCCAAGACACATATTAATCAAATTGGCAAATATCAAATACAAAGACCAAATATTAAAAGCAGCAAGGGAGAAGCAAAAAATAACTCACAAGGGGAATCCCATAAGGATAACAGCTGATCTCTCAACAGAAACGCTTCAGGCCAGAAGGGAATGGGAGAGCATTCTTAAAGTGATGGAAGAAAACAATCTACAACTCCGATTACTGTACCCAGCAAGGATCTCATTCAAATTTGAAGGAGAATTCAAAATTTTCTCAGACAAGCAGAAACTGAGAGAATTCAGTAACACCAAACCAGCCCTCCAACGAATGCTAAAGGAACTTGCCTAGATAGGAAACACGGATGGGATAGATAATCTGGAACCCAAAACAATAAAATAAATGGCAACGGGACCATACTTATCAATAATTACCTTAAATGTAAACGGGCTGAATGCCCCAACCAAAAGACAAAGATTGGCCGACTGGATACAGAAACAAGATCCCTATATATGTTGTCTACAAGAGACCCACCTCACACCTAGGGACACATATAGACTGAAAGTTAAAGGCTGGAAAAAGATATTCCATGCGAATAAAGACCAAAAGAAAGCAGGAGTGGCAATACTCATATCAGATAAAGTAGACTTTAAAATAAAGGCAGTGAAAAGAGATAAAGATGGACATTACATAATGATCAAAGGATCAATCCAGGAAGAAGAAATAACAATTATAAATATTTATGCACCTAACATAGGAGCTCCACAATATGTAAGGCAAATGCTAACAAGTATGAAAGGGGAAATCAACAACAACACAATAATAGTGGGAGACTTTAATACACCACTCACACCAATGGATAGATCAACTAGACAGAAAAGTAACAAGGAAATTCAAACTTTAAATGAAACAATAGACCAACTAGACCTAATTGATATCTATAGGTCATTCCACCCCAAAACAAGGAATTTCACCTTTTTCTCAAGTGCACACGGGACCTTCTCCAGGATAGATCACATCCTGGGCCATAAATCTAACCTTGATAAATTCAAAAATATTGAAATCATCCCAAGCATCTTTTCTGACCACAATGCAGTGAGATTAGATATCAACTACAGGAGAAAACCTCTCAAAACTTCCAACATATGGAGGCTCAACAACACACTGCTGAATAACCAACAAATCGCAGAAGAAATTAAAAATGAAATTCAGTTATGCATGGAAACGAATGAAAATGAAAACACAACAGCTCAAAACCTATGGGACACTGTGAAAGCAATGCTAAGGGGAAAGTTCATAGCAATACAAGCTCACCTCAGGAAACAAGAGAAAAATCAAATAAATGACCTTACTATACACCTAAAGCAACCACAAAGGGAAGAGATGCAGAAGCCCAGGTCTAGTAGAAGGAAAGAAATCTTAAAGATCAGGGCAGAAATAAATGCAAAGGAAACAAAAGTGACCATAGCAAAAATCAACCAAGCCAAAAGCTGGTTCTTTGAGAAGATAAATAAAATTGACAAACCATTAGCCAGACTCATCAAGAAACAAAGGGAGAAGAACCAAATCAACAGAATTAGAAATGAAAACGGAGAGATCACAACAGAAAACACAGAAATACAAAGGATCATAAGAGACTATTATCAGCAACTATATGCAAATAAACTGGACAACCTGGATGAAATGGACAAATTCCTAGAAAAGTACAACTTTCCAAGACTAAACCAGGAAGAGATAGATAATATTAATAGACCCATCACAAGCACGGAAATTGAAACCGTAATCAGAAATCTTCCAAAAAACAAAAGCCCAGGACCAGATGGCTTCACAGCTGAATTCTACCAAAAATTTAGAGAAGAGCTAACACCTATTCTACTCAAACTCTTCCAGAAAATTGCAGACGAAGGTAAACTTCCAAACTCATTCTATGAGGCCTCCATCACCCTAATTCCAAAACCTGGCAAAGATGCCACAAAAAAAGAAAACTACAGGCCAATATCACTGATGAACTTAGATGCAAAAATCCTCAACAAAATTCTAGCAAATAGAATCCAACAACACATCAAAAAGATCAAACATCATGATCAAGTAGGCTTTATCCCAGGGATGCAAGGTTTCTTCAATATTCGTAAATCAGTCAATGTAATACACCACATTAACAAATTGAAAAATAAAAATCACATGATTATCTCAATAGATGCAGAGAAAGCCTTTGACAAAATTCAACATCCATTTATGATAAAAAACCCTCCAAAAAGTAGGAATAGAAGGAACATACCTCAACATAATAAAAGCTATATATGACAAACCCACAGCAAACATTATCCTCAATGGTGAAAA
>ML663565.1:2699251-2842254 GCA_007570785.1 Antilocapra americana
TACTAGTATACCTGTGGCCAATTCATGTTAATGCATGGCAAAATCATCACAAGATTGTAATTATCTTCTAATTAAAATAAATTAATTGAAAAAAATGTGCATGCATGAAATAAAAGAAGAATATGGCTTAGCACTTTTATAATTTTTTCCTTATATATGGGACACTGACTAAACTAGTATCATTATTCTTGAATCAACTTAATGAGTACATTTCCACGGATCTCCCACTGGGTCATGGTCTCCAGACACTGATTCTTCTAACCTATTACTTGGAGCCAGCAGCTGATGTTCTTGACCTCGGATGAACTTTTATTCTTTGAAGCAAGTTCCTGGGACATTCATGACAACAGAGAGAACTTCTGGCATTTTGCTGGCAGAAGACAATAGGGATATCAGTAATAATTTATTCAAGTTTAATCTTTTGATCTCCTTATTTACCATTGGCCCAGAAGAGACTGCTGAATTAAAGTTGGACTTAGGGAAGATCTTGGCTTGATGTGTGCTTAAAACATCCAGCAGACAGGTATTGCAGGTAATTAGGTTTAATCGGCTGAGACACTATAGAAACAAACAAATAAAACAAAGCACAGTGACCATGCCTGATAGCCTGGGTTCAAACCTCATTCAGAAGAAGCAGGTGGAGGAGGTGTCTGAGCCAAGGGAAGAGTCCAAACCCTAACCTAGCCTTTGCTTCTGTGTTTTGATCCCTAACCCAAAATGCAACAGTTTCCTACAAAGCCCGTCTGAAGGGCCAGGAGAAGTCCACTTGTGGCCGACTTCCTGTGCCATCTTCACACTGTCAGCTGTCTCATTGTCATCAGCCTTCCTGATGACCAACTGACCCCCGAGTGACCAGTGGTGTGTTTGACTCCGAGGCTGACTTAGAGCTCACAACCTTGTAAACCCAACCCTGTAAACCAGGTCACATGACCATCCTGCTGAGGATTTGCTTCCCTTCTACTGACCAACACTGGTTGAGCAGTTAATATGAGTTAACTGGGAAAATAACCACCTGGATTGGTGCCTTGGTGGCTTAATAAATTGAAGTTGTGATGCTGTGTCTTATTCACTATTGAACTGGACAACTTTTTGAGAGCTGGTGGTAGAGCCTGACTGAGAATAGGCAGCAGCAGTCACTGCTTCTCATTCTTCTCTAGACTGTAACAGGAGGGCCCACTCCATACCCACCGCCTAGAGACTCCGTCCCAGGACCTCCATGAGGACCAACAGATGGGCCCTCCTTCCCTCCGTCATCAAATGTTCATCCCACTAACCTGATGGCACCGACCCTTCTCGCCACACTCTCGGGAGAAAACCAATCCTGTCCACCTCAGTCCATGGAAATCCCACCAGGAAATCTCGGGCTTTGCCCTTTGAAAAAAATCTCTTGGGATTCCCTGGAGATCTGGTGGTTAAGATTCTGTGCTCTCAGTGCTGAGGGCCCAGGTTCAATCCCTGGTCAGGGAACCAAGGTGCCAGAAGATGGGCAGTGTGACCATAATGAAAGAAAAGAAGTCTCTGGATTTAAACTGCCAGTATTTGGTTTCAGGTTTTGACATCTACATTCATACGAGTTGAGCTGTAATCCCCCTTTCCTGTAATGTCTATTGGTGGGGTGGCATGAAGGGTCTACTGATCCCCTGAAAGTAGTGTGGGTATGTTCCCTGTGTCTGCTCTCTCTAACAGTATGTGAAAATTAGCATGTAAAACAGTACATTTTCTATATTTAAAAAATATTTGGCAGTCAGCTTGATGAAAGAATAAAAAGATTAACAAGTAATACAGAAAACTGTAAAATACGTTTATAACGCTGCAAACAAATTAGAGCAGTGGGAATGAAAAGAAATGAGGAAAACATATTCAGCAAAAGTCAACCAGCCCATTTTAAGGAACAGCATTCAGAAGATCCATATGAACACAACTCCAGAATAACAATTCCGACTTCCCATTTTCAATTGCTCTAGGTGTGAAGCTGTGAGCTTCTCACCTGTTACCAAGTTTGAAGCTCTCAGCTCACAGCATTAGTTGGAACAGAAGGAAAGATGTGCATCATCACATTGCCGTGGCAACTAATCATCATAGAACTTTCAGAGTAAACAGGACTCTGCACACTATGGGTCCAACTGCTGCTGTCTAGACAGGTGTGTGTTTCCATGGATGAATGAAGCATTTCAGAACACAGGTTTTGGTTCAAAAATTGAACCCTGGCCCCATACATTACTCTCTTTTAATGAAAACAAATTGTAGGAGAAAAATGGCCTGCCTCCAAATATAGTTCATAGTGAAAATTTCTGAGTGAAGGACAGAGCTAACACGTTGAACAATAGAGAGGTTTCACTCTTGATCAAAATCCTATCTCCACCTATTTCTATTATTCCTGAGTCACCAGATAGTCTAGATAAAACTGTTTGTTCCATATGAAATAGAAAGGAATATCAATAGAAATTCAATTTTAAAAAGTCATCTTTCTCTCTCTAACCATATATTTATCAAATTACAAAAATCCTTCTCTCATTCTCTGTGTGGAGAAGTAAATGGCAACCCATTCCAGTATTCTTGCCTGGAGAATCCCACAGACAGAAGAGCCTGGCAGGCTACTGTCCATGGGGTCACAAGAGTCGAACACGACTTAGCGACTAAACCACCTTGACCTAAAGCGGGCTTCCCTGGTGGCTCAGACTGCTAAGAATCTGCCTGCTAAGGCAGGAGACCCAGGTTTGATCCTTGAGTTGGAAAGATCCCTTGGAGAAGGGAATGGCAACCCATCCCAGTATTCCTGCCTGGAAAATTCCATGGACAGAGGAGCCTGGTGGGTTACAGTCCATGGGGTCGCAAAGAGTTGGACATGACTAAGTGACTAACACTATTCTCTGTGTAGGTTACTTCTTTTTTCTTTGTATGCAACTAAATGTATCTACTTAATTATTTTTCAACCTCTGTGAATTCATTGAACATTTTCCCTGTTATTGTGTATGTAAAGGCTGGCTATTCACTAAGCAATTAAGAAACAAGAATCACCAGTGGTTTGGGTGAAAACATATAATCAACATTTTTCTAAGTGAAGATGGTTAGATAACCCCAAACTCTGGGATTAAATGTATGTTCTGGTTCATAATTTAACACCTAATTACTCCCATTTTTATGATAATGTTATAAAGCTAGCTATTGAAAGGTAAGTAATTAGGCCCCCAAAACATGAATAGTGAAATTTTAGGAGAAAGATGAGAGAGTTGCCATATTTAAAATAATGTAGGTACCCTTCAAGGTATGGGATGCTATGGTACCTATTTCTATCACTGCTCATTCACTCTAAATATCTAGAACTAATATATCAAGTGGATTATTGATAATACATAACAATATGAATGATGACATATTTTCTCCAAGGATGAAGCGGGTGATGGAGTGAGGGTGGAAAAAAATCAGGTAATATTACATCGCTGTTGGTAAAGAATTGCTATGATTCCCAGCTTGATAGAAAAAGTATATATGTGTAGACATAGAAATTGGGGGGAGAAAAGAATTAGGGGATATAATAAGAAAAATATAGCCATCAGATTGGAGGAACAGCTTTCAAAAGCCTATAACAAAGCAATTCACAATCTCATTTATGAATAATAGTCAGAATGAAGCACAGGGTTTCTCTTCCTGCTGTCACCTGAGTGTCCATGGTAAATAAGAAAGAAATGAGTGAATATAAGTAAAGCCTTTAGACAAAACACTTGTAACAGTATCAATGCCATATGAAAGTTCAAGGAATAAATCTGGAAGGAACACAGAAACTCAGCAATGGTTCCTTCCGGGAGCAGAACCTGGAAGACTGCAGAAGAGGGAGTGAAGAAAATTCAGATATTAATGTACATTCTGTTCTTCCTTTTGAATTTTGTAGAAGTGTGCCATTCTTGTTGTTCTTACTATAAAATTTATTTTAGAAAATGAACACTCCATAACAGTAGCATTAAACACCCACTTTACTTGGCTCACGGTCACAGGGTGAGAAACTCAGACAGAACGCATCTGCTGTATGATGGCAGGGTCTCAGTGGAGAAGACTCATGGATTGGGGCTGACTTGACATCCAGGGACTGGAATCCTCTGGGTGACTTCACTCCCAAGTCTGAAGCTGAAGCTGGGTTTGGCTCTGTAAGACCTCCACATGTGGCCAGGCTTCCTTGAAGCAGGGCACACCCAGGGCATGCAGCTCTCTTCCACAACACCTGAGGATGTTACAAGGGAGCAACCCAAGTGACTCATGGCCTTTTCTACAATAACCGTGGACACTACACAGTTTTTTTATTTCCAGGACATCTGTCAGTGACAAGTAAGTACCATGTCAGCTCTGGTCACATGGAGTGGGCTAGACTCCACTGCCCAATAGGAGGAAGGTCCAAAAAATTGCAGATTCTAAAATTTCCACACGCCTAGACCAGTTTTAAAAATTCTCTGTCAAAGGGATATCAATCCAACATACACAGGCAGGAAATATTGCCTTTTGGAATAGAGCCAAGTGCAAGGTAAATGTGGCCTGGACTCCTGCCTTCACCACACCATGCTGAGCTGTTTGACAATAAACAAGAACACTGAGGGACTGTTATAGAACAATTATGGGATAATAAAGCATAGTATCTGCCTTAAATGTTGCTCTACCAAGGAGCCCTTTCCTCCACTCTTGAGTCAAGGTGTATGACTTAAATCCCCCACAGCTCCCTGCTCTTCTGTCTTTCAAAACAATGAGAAAGAGAATACTTGGAACTATTCATGGATTTGTGTGCCATGTGCATAGTGGTCACTTCCCCGTTCAGCCTTGAAGCCCTGTGATGAAGGAGGTCAAGGCTGTTTGTTCCTACCAGCTCTTGGCTCACTTGAAGTCTGATAGGGTCATGCTGAGAATAGCACATCACTTTCTTCAGACACTAGTCGACAGCCATAGCAATACTAAATCCATAAAGCTCTTGCCAGTGAAAGGCTTTCTTCTTCAAATTGGCACCAAAACTGAAACAGCAGCACACCTGACCACGACTGAAGAGAATCCATTTACACTTTTTATACTCTCCTTTGACATGAATTTCTAAACATTTTGCTACAGGAATATCAACTTTTTTGAATTGCAAAGTTGGCCTCAAACCTGGTTGGGTGTATTGTGTGATGTAGGGGATGTGTACTCTATTTCCTCTTCCCTTTAGGTTTTGGAGAAGACTCTTGACAGTCCCTTGGACTGCAAGGAGATCAAACTAGTCAGTCCTAAAGGAAATCATTCCTGAATATTCATTGGGAAGACTGATGCTGAAGCTGAAACTCCAACACTTGGGACCACCTGATGCAAAGAACTGACTCATTGGAAAAGACCCTGATGCTGGGAAAGATTGAAAGCAGGAGAAGGGGATGACAGAGGATGAGATGGCTGGATGGCATCACTGACTCAATGGACATGAGTTTGAGCAAGCTCTGGGAGTTGGTGATGGACTGGGAAGCCTGGTGTGCTGCAGTCCTTTGGGTTGCAAAGAGTAGGACATGACTGAGTGACTGAACTGAACTTGGGAGAGGGGCACATGGGCCAGACTGGGGTCTTTCCAGCTCAGTTTCTGAAATATACACGTGTACTTCAGGCAACAGCAAGTTCTGAAAAATCTAAGTAGGAGAATAGCCAGATGAGACCCAGTGGGGCACATTTGGAGGTGGAGATGAGAGAGTGAATTGGAGGGGGGCCCAGCAAGAGCACTGTTTTAAGAGTTTGTGAAATACAATAAAACTATTGAGAAGAGGTGTCAAGGACAGAGCAATGTGGAGGGGTTGGAAGAGAAAAAATCTGAGTGGTTGGATAGGATGAGAGAGTTTAAAGATGAGATGGTAATGAGGTTCCATGTCTTATTTTTAGATACATAGACTGAAGGAAGTCCTTAAAATAAAAGGATTAACTAGAATGAAGAAAAGAAAGTGATATTATAATTAATGTTATGATTGTTATGATGACCTATTACAGTGAGATCTAGCTATAATTTACATGACAGTTCATGAGTTTTCTCAGCACCATATATCCATTAGTGCTATTCATTTATGACTGATCAGACTATTTGAAATCACTCAAGGTATTTCAAAGAGAAGGGCTTTTTAAAGTGCATTGGACACTGATGTGTTGTGAGGGTCTCAGGGGCCAAGGCGGAAAGGTCATGTTAGGGTATGTTAATTGTGTGTCAAGTAGAGAACCAGAATCCATTGTCCACAGAACCCAGACTCTGTTTCTCCAAGAAGGTCATTTCTACTTTTCGTTGAAGCATGACGCTTCTGTAGAGGGTGCATCTAGGAAGCATGCCAAGGATTCAAACTCAATCCCAGTGTTCTCCACCTTTTGAAACAAAGGTGTGAAAAGTAATTTGAAGTGGGTCACTGAATCTATCCTATTCTCCCCTCTATCTGATTCAGGCAACCTCTATGCTGATAGTTTTCCATCATTCTGATTTGGTATGGCCCAATTTCAACTTTTATACTTGTTTCTCCAGCTCAAATCTTTACCCAGATCACCAAATTCTTATTTAACATTATCACAAGGCTGTCCTCTAGAAAGCCCAGTCTTAACATTTCCAAAGCTGAAAATTTGATCTTCTCAAATCTACTCAAATATGCTCCTTCTGAATTTTTTTTTCTCTCTGCTAATAGCAACTCCATCCTTTCTGACAGGACAGTGACCTTGGAATCATGGTGGTTGACCAGTTTCACATGCCACATCCAAATTGTTGGCAAACTCCATCAGTTCTTTAATCAAAATATGTCCAGCATCATAGTTCTTATCACCACCTCCAGTCTGGCCTCAAGCCTCCTTATTTCTTGCTTGAATTATTGTAATATTCTTCTAACTAACCCCCTTCACCAGCTCTTGTCTCCCCTCCCCACCCTAGAAGAGCTATTCTCAGCACAACTACCTCAGTGACTCCTCTATAACCTTAATCAGATCATGTCACTTTTCTACTGAGGACCCCCCAAAGGATGGCACCTCACACAGTGTCCACTGAGGCCCTACACTGTTGAACCCCCCCTTCATCAGACTCTTCTCCTATCATTCTTCTACCTCTCACGTCACTCCTGGGTAGCACATGACCTCCTGGTTTCTGCTCAGACATTCCAGGCATGTCCCCACTCTCAGGCTTTGCACATGCTGTCCCTCTACCTGGAATTCTCTTTCCTAGATATATCTGGCTCATATCCTCACTTCTTTGTAAAAGTGTCACCTTCTCCAGAAATAAAGCCTGTTTCATGTGAAAACCCTTCCCTTCACCCTGATCTCCTTCCCTGATTTATTTTCCTCCTAAATTGTATTATACTTATTGATTTATTTGTTTACTATCTGATTGAATCCCTTCAGTTGAATGAAAACTACAGAAGGTATTGCTGTTGTTTTCACAGCTACTTCCTCAGTAAGACCATACCTGGACATCATGCATTTTTAGGAAATACATGTAGAGTTACTGAACTGACCTTTGCTTGTTATTTATAAGCATCACAATATACAGTTAAAACTCACTCTGCAGCCCTCACCTGTGCTCTCAAACTTTCCACCTCTGTCCTTCCACATAAATCTCCATTCTAGGCTAGCAACAATGTCATCCTCTTGCCAAGATTGAACTTAAATGTAATGTACACAAGGAAGATTTTATCCTTCTTTCTTTGTGTTTTCAAAGTTCTTTTTTCTAGAAGTCTCTATTTTGTACAGGAGTTATTTTTTAAAATATATTTCACCCTTTCTACCAAATTGTCATTTTCTTGAATGTAAGCCAGCTTTTATTCTGTAATGTTTTAGTCATACAAAGCACACCCTTAAAAATTATTTTTATTTATGAGAAATTTCAAACATACACAAAGTAGAAAGAACTGCATAATGAGACCATACTACCTATTATTCAGCTTCAGCTGTTGTCAGTATATTACCCAATTTGTTTCACTGAGCCTCCTGACTCTTCACCTGTTACTAACAGTGACTCTACACACTCCCATGGGCTTACTGATCTGTTTCCAATAGATTCACCCGCCCTTGAGATCTAAGATCTCACATAATTGCACCTTTGCCTAAAACAAGAAGTGCTGGGAAATAGACTAAATATCTCTCAACTAGGAACTCAGTGAGGAAATAAATAAGAATAATTGCTCATATGCAGGGAATTGGGAAGCTGTCCAATATGCCTTGCAATTATTTCTGGAAATTAAAAAAATGCTTCAAAACTGCATATTAAAAGAACACACTGAATATTGAACTTAGAATCTCCAATGACAGAGCATATACTACTGAAATTATTAGTCTTTCAAGAAAGGAAAATTGCTTGGTCACCTAGGAAAAAAAGCAAGTGAGTACATAATGGAGAGAAAGCAGTGTGAGCCATGAATTTGATGCTCAGCCAAAGTACCTTGCAGGGATAAATTGCACTGACCTTCAAATCATCAAGCAAGACTTCAGACAATACATTTCCCATGATCCTCTTCCAGAAGGAAGAAAAAAACTTCAGAAAATAAAATTCTTAGAAAGATATTGATGCACTAAAATTTTTGCATTTAGGACTCAGTGAAAGTTATATAAGAGAAGTAGTGACCTTGCTGGTGACCATTAGGGTGACTGTCCATAATAATTCAGCATGATCTATGGGATGCTTTTCTATTTATGGGTTTTGTTTTACATAAAATATTTTACAAATGAGACATAGTAGATAAACTGATTTATGTAAAAACCCTCTACATTAAACATAAATTATAGATCTAATTTTAATTCTGAATCTGTACAATTCAGAAACTAATTAACTAGCACTAAATAAACTGATTTGGGAGAGGAGGAGCAATGAAGAGGATCCTGTTCCTTGGCTTGATTTAAGCTCCTGGACACTGCCAACTCAACCTCCTCTGAGACTTAGTTTGAGGCTTCCATGCTAGAATCTTCCACATAAACACAGATGCTGGAATCATTTGGGAGAGGAGAGAGAGACAGGGGATGTGATCCCATGGTGGGAGTTTACAGAATCCAGGAGGCCCCTCGGGCCCTGGAGAAGTGGCCATGGGGGTCAGGTTTTCAGTGCACTGAGGACATTTTGCTACTCTCTGCAGAGGATGATTGCTACCTGTTAAGTGTTTTTACAACTGTCCCAGAAAAGCAATTTAACTTGGGCATTTAGCAAGGCGTCTTTCAGGTAGCTGGTCCCCAGACAGTGACACTAATGTGCAGGAGAGGAGAGGCTCTAGGACTCCAGGATGGAAAAGGCAGCACCAGCCCCCTGTGCCCTGTGGGGTGCAGGACATCTGATGACACCGAAATGGAAGTGATGCCCATGCTCCTCTAACCCTGACTTCAGTTCAGTCACTCAGTCATGTCTGACTCTTTGAGACCCCTTGGAACTGCAGCACACCAGGCTTCCCTGTCCCTCACCAACATTCTCCAAGCCAGGCTTCAGCAAAACGTGAACCGTGAACTTCCAGATGTTCCAGCTGGCTTTAGAAAAGGCAGAAGAACCAGAGACCAAATTGCCAACATCTGCTAGATCATTGAAAAAGCAAGAGAGTTCCAGAAAAACATGTACTTTTGCTTTATTGACTATGCCAAAGCCTTTAACTGTGTGGATCACAATAAACTGTGGAAAATTCTTCAAGAGATGGGAATACCAGACCACCTGACCTGCCTCTTGAGAAATGTGTTGCAGGTCAGTAAGCAACAGTTAGAACTGGACATTGAACAACAGACTGGTTCCAAGTAGGAAAAGGAGTATGTCAAGGCTGTATATTGTCACTATGCTTGTTTAACTTATATGCAGAGTACATCATGAGAAACGCTGGGCTGGAGGAAGCACAAGCTGGAATCAAGATTTCTGAGAGAAATATCAATAACCTCAGATATGCAGACAACACCACCCTTATGGAAGAAAGTGAAGAACAACTAGAGAGCCTCTGGATGAAAGTGAAAGAGGAGAGTGGAAAAGTTGGCTTAAGCTCAACATTAAGAAAACTAAGATCATGGCATCTGGTCCCATCACTTTATGGCAAATACTTGTGGAAACAGTGGCTGACTTTATTTTTTTGGGCTCCAAAATCACTGCAGATGGTGACTGCATGAAATTAAAAGACACTTACTCCTTGGAAGTAAAGTTATGACCATCAAAAAGGAATATTAAAAAGCAAAGAAATTGCTTTGCCAACAAAGGTCGGTCTAGTCAAGGCTATGGTTTTTCCAGTAGTCATGTATGGATGTGAGAGTTGGACTATAAAGAAAGCTGAGCACCGAAAAATTGATGCTTTTGAACTATGGTGTTGGAGAAGACTCTTAAGAGTCCCTTATACTGCAGGGAGATCCAAACAGTCTATCCTAAGGGAGATCAGTCCTGGGTGTTCATTGGAAGGCCTGATGTTGAAGCTGAAACTCCAATACTTTGGCCACCTGATTCAAAGTGACTCATTGGAAAAGACCCTGATGCTGGGAAAAATTAAAGGCAGGATGAGAAGGGGATGGCAGAGGATGAGACGGTTGGATCACATCAGCGACTCAATGGACCTGAGTTTTGGTAGTCTCCAGGAGTTAGTGATGGACAGGGAGGCCTGGTGTACTTCTGTTCATGGGATCGCAAAGAGCTAGACACGACTCAGCGACCGAACTGAACTGAACTGATAAGGCCTCTTTCAATGAGGTTTAAGAGCAGTTTTTCTTGGATGTGTCTCCCAGTAGACCAAATCTGTTGAAAATCATGAGGAGGCTTTTAAAGAGATGTTGAGGAAAGACAGCTTTTACTTGTGTGTGAAAGGATTGGGTATATAGTACAAGAGAGCTTTGCAATATTTTGGTATCTGTATGCAGTAGAGGTCTTCTAGTTATTAATTTATAGACAGAGAACCAGTGAGTTCCTGAGGGAACTGACTGTATGGCCATAAATGCTCGTGTGTTGTGAAGAGAGAGCAAATTAGCCAAGATGGTGTGTTCGGGCTTTCTCGCCCCACTTTTTGTAAATAATGACTGTGTAACAGCTGAGATCCTTTATAGCACTGCACATGCGGTTCATGAGGTACTCACGTGCTCACGAGCTACTTGGTCCTATACACATATTTGAGCTCCACCCAAGAAAGCAGGGGTGTCACTGCTGCCTCACGGCTGTGTCCATGGGGCATTAGCCAGGAGAGAATACTATTATGGACACTGTGCCAACCAGGAGAGAGGTTGTGTTGTCAGGTTATGCTGTGGGTGCTGCATCAAAGGAGAGAATAGATGTGTCTGCAGTTCCAGTGGTTCCTCCCATCTCCTTCCAGCCTCTTAGCTTGTGCCTTGCCTATTCTGGGTTCAGCGAACAGTGCGGACAGTGTGACACAGGGAGACAACTGGTGTTCATGAGCAGGATAGGCTAGATGTGTATTCACACCAAGAGAGCTCCAAGGTTTTTGAAAGTTTTGATAGTTTTAAGGATGAGCGTATTTTGCTCTCTTTTGCTAGGTTATGACTTAAATAATGAACAGTGTCTGGCAAAATTGTAATTTCTTTGGAAACATTATGCTCCTTTTTTCTTTTAGCTAAAGTTGTGAACAAGTAAATGGAATCCTTCCTACAGGTTTTTGTTCTCTGAACAAAGTAGGAGATAATTTACATATTGTGTCAGAACTGAATTGCAAGAGAAATTTAGATTCTTTTTTAAGTCTTGATGGAGCACCTGGGAAAAGTGGAGGGCCTTCAGTGAACTTCCAGGGGCACGGTTGTCCAGGTTTACTATTTTCCTATCCAAGTGAAGGCAAAAGTATTGACCCTCCTGGTCTGGAGGCACATTGGAGAAGGTAGAGCAATGATCTACTGTAGTAAAGCAAGTGGCTTTTAAAGGAATTGATAACAAGATGATATTTATATTAAGTACTACAACAAAGTAAGGGCTGATGATTTGTTGATGATCCTGAGGTCTTAAAAAAACATCCTCATCCCTCTGGTGTCTTCATTGGCAAGATAGGAGTGTTACCAGGGCTAGTGGAGGATCTGTAAAGACTTTGGGATATAAGGCTTTTAACTACAGGCTTGATTCTTTCCTTTGCTTCTGGCTTCAAGGGATATTGGGGAAGTTTAGACAGTGGTTTTGGAGGCTCTATTTGAAATTTTATGGGTTCTGATCCAATTATTTTGCCTATGTCAGTGGAACTTTTATTAATAGTTCATAGAGTATCAGGTACAGCACCAAGATCCTTATGTGGAGTGTGTGTTAAATTTAATGAAAGAGGCAAAGGTTTATCCAGAGAAGATACAACTTAATTATGATAGAAGAGTCCTCTGGGACACTCAAGAAATACTTTCTTCAGTGTGCATTCAATACTACAATTTCATTTGCTAAATAAGGTTCTTCCAATTAAATCTACAGGATGGTATCACAGAAAACCAAGATACTTCTTTTCAGTCAAGGACTCAAAGGTTGTGATCAGGGGCTGAGAGACAGCTAAAACTTATGGTTATTTGGTTACGTATAGGTTACGTACCTATCACATGTATGGGGTGTGGCAGGTTTACTGTAAGGAAGAGGATGAGCAAAGGTGGCAACATGTAATGTAGAAGGAGTAGCATCAATACATATCAGGATTTGATGAGGATGATGTCGAAATTTATAATTAACCCATCTTGAGTCCCTAAGGGCAAGGTAAGATATTGGGTGCTTTTGTTCTTCACAGCACCCTCATTATCTGAATTTTGCTTGGTCTGTGGTTTCCTTTCATAAGAAAAGATAATCTTTCTTCCAGTGTCCCTTCTATTTACAATACCTGCAAATGCCCTTGTCAGTAGAACATTGGTTGGGGAATTGGTCACCTAGCTGTTTGATGTACAGGGCCAATTTTGGATCCTGCCACATTTTTGTTCTAAAATCCTTTCACAATGTCCTGCCAGATCTTATATTTCTGCTAAAGGGGTTATTTTCCATGTTAGTTATATTTTCAAATTAGATCTTCAGTTTCAATGTGACTCCACTGACAAAATGAGATGGAAGGGGTGCTATTGAATCAGCCCACTTTTTTCTTTTTTAATTCATGAATGTTGTCAGAAGGTATTTTCTAGTCTGTCTGGAATTTTTTCTGTTTCCATGACTGATGATGATCCAATCAATTTTTATTAGAAATGTTTTAGGTATGGCTTTCAGATATGGCCACTCCTTATATTCCAATTGTGTTTCTGTATCCCATTTTTATAGGTCCTCTCTTTTTATATATATATATTTTTTCATCCTTTAGTTTCTTGTGGAAAGAAAGAAATTTCAGGTCCCTGTCTAGTTCAGTTCAATCAGTTTTTGCCATCAGGGTTTAGCATCTGATGGTCTGATCAATGTCTATGCAAGCTGATATGGGTCAGGTAATCTTGGATCATGTGCATGTAAAGGAAATATATATATATATATATAAGCTCAATTAAGCTCAGTTTTAGGGTTTCCCATGTGGCTCAGTAAAGAATCCACTGGCCAATACAGGAGATGCAAGTTTGATCCCTGGGTCAGAAAGATCCCCTGGAAAAAGAAATGGCAACCCACTCTCAGTTTCAAGGCTTCAATTCTATGGTTGCCTGAATGCCTGGCTATGAGAAAGATGAAAATTTAGAGGAAATTGGTAATTTGATGTTTCGAAGAATTTTGCAGTAAAGGTAAGTTATCTGGACAATGGGAAGAAGAGGGTGGAGGTGCAGAAGGAGAGAGATCAGAGGGATAAAGAGGGAACACAATTGGAATACAAGGAGTGGAAAATCTACTAGGAAATTAGTCTAGTTTATTTTTGCTTAAGTTTGTCAAATTGTTCATTAGTTTTGTCAAAGAATATCTTAGGAAGCAATTTTCTCTTTTTGATATTAAATAACTTGTTTAATATTATTTTTACTTGTGAGAAATTTTTTCTTGAAAGTACGTGTGTGTGAAGTTGCTTCAGTCTTGTTCAACTCTTTGCAAACCTATGGACCATAGCCTGCCAGGCTCCTCTGTCCACAGGATTCTCGAGGCAAGAATACTGGAGTGGGTTGCCATACCCTCCTCCAGGGATCTTCCTGACCCAGGGATTTAACCCATGTCTCTTACATCTTCTACACTGGCAGGTGTATTCTTTACCACTATTACCATGTGGGAAGCCCTCTTGAAAGTACATTTATCTCTAAAAAGGAATGCATCTGATTCAGTTCTAATGAGGTAGATGAACCTGGAGCCTATTATACTGAATGAAGTAAATCAGAAAGAGAAAGACAAATACTATATATTAACGCATATGTATGGAATTTAGAAAGATTATCACATGTATTTAACAGCGATAATACATGCAGGGCAGCAAAGGAGACACAGATGCAAAGAACAGACTTTTGAACTCAGTGGGTGAAGGCAAGGGTGGGATGATTTGAGAGAATAGCACTGAATTATGTACCTTACCATATGTAAAATAGATGACCAGTGTGAGTTCAATGCATGAAGCGGGGCGCCCAAAGCTGGTGCTCTGGGACAACCTAGAGGGTTAGGGTAGGGAGGGAGGTGGGATGGTGGCTCAGGATAGGGGGACACATGTATACCTATGGCCAATTCATGTTGATATACGGCAAAAACCATCACAATATTGTAAAACAATTATCCTTCAATTAAAATAAATAAATTTAAAAAAGAAAGTGCATTTGTAGTAAAGGAACAAACAATACTTCTATAGCTTTTGTGTTTCATTTTGTAGATAATGAATTCTAGAAAAAAAACAAGGTGTCTGCTATTGCTCTTCTTTAGGCAAAATTCAGGAATTTGTGTTTCTAACTTAATTTTATTGACATACAGTTGGTTTACAATGTTGTGCTGATTGCTACTGTGCAGCAAAGTGAGTCAGCTATATGTATACATACACTCCCTCTTTTTTGGATTCCTTCCCATTTATTCACCACAGAGCACTGACTAGATTTAGGAAGCAATTTTCAATTCAGCATTTTCTTTGGAGGCCTCATCATATCTATCAAAAAGTGCAGCCCATTGAGCTTGTGAAACCTTAATTCCTTCATTTTCTAAGGCTCATCTTAGATGAACAGTTTTGTTCTAATTAAGTCTTCTCCAGGGTAGGCACTGAAGACTCAAATCCTTCTTGATGAAGTTGTTCCATTTATAGAGGGAAACAGAATCAGGATTTAATGAGCACGTATACAAGAATCAAGCTTTTTTTTTTTTTTTTCTGGTAGAAGAGAGGGTTTCGACTTAAATATCCCAAGGTGACAGTTGCTACAAATACACTGCTTGAACTCTGCTCGCAGACTGAACTTTTTGTACTGCCAGCCAGTGGAAAACCAAAGAAAAGAGTCTCTTAGGAAATAAAGATCCAGACAGAAAGAGAGCCTCATCTGATATGATTGGTGACTTTCAGAAAAATTCTTCCAGATGGATACATGTCCTGCAGGAACATCAAACTCACTCTGTAAGGCTGGCTCAAAGAAGACTCATAAGACCTTCTTGGTTTTATCCTTTGATTATCCTTCTTTTGATACAATACTTTTATACAGCACCAAACAAAACAGTAACACAGAATAGAACAAAAAGGGATGAAAAGGAATGACTCGATTCTGCCAAGGAGCTAAACAAAGGGGCACCAAGCAGAATAAGCAGGAACTCACACAAAAAGAGTGAAGTTCAGACCCAGAGGGCTTACCACATCATCATGGACTCTACAAGCTGCAAGCAGCAAAGCAATGGCCTCTCTGGATACCATGCCTGCTTCAGCTGGGGTCTGGAGCAACAGGATGCTCATTATATAGGGCCTCAGAGGATTCTTCACAATTTACTGTCTGACAAACAAAGGCCAACCAAATGAAAACAAAGACTATTTATTCAGGGGTGTATAGAGCCACTATTACTTGCATTCTGACAGAGACTCAAAATCAGGCAGAGGAGTGGGGAATCTTTACACTGGGAGAAGAGAAGGCTTCAGCTATATCCCAATTAGTGTGCAGGCGTGAGGAAGCTGGAAGAATCTATCTAGAAGTGAGACATCCTGTGTGATTGTCAGGGGTACATATTTGGCTCTCTCTGGCTGATCTTGAGTTGGAAGAGAGTACAGTAATTAGGAAAACTCTTAGGTCAATTATTGTCAGGTTATTGTTTAGATTCCTGAGCAGGTTGCTAGATAAAATGGTCAAACTTCTAATAGGTCTGACTTACACTTGCTAGGCCTGCTTTCTGGACTGAAAACTGTAGATACTGTGTTGGTCCCTGGGTTGGTTGCTACATATTTCAGGTACATACTGAATCCTATTTTTACACACAGTCAGCTATGGTCCATTTGCATATTCAGTCTTTCATTGTAACTAGTGGGTCAGAAACTGGGTCAATGCTAAGAAAATAGGTGAACAGAGCTGGAGAGGGATTTATAGACATTTAAGATCCAATGTCTTAAACTTGGATGAGACCAAGTCCTTCGGCAAAAGAATCATAAAAAAGACGAAAAGAGAAAGAAAAGCTTACGAACAAAAAAGAATAAAAAAGAAAAAAAGAAGAAATGCATTATCTGCAAATTGTTGATCTACATACTGAATCTTCAAAATCTGTGAAGTAATCTTCCACATGTACAAGGACAGGAATTGGGCTAGAGTGGCTTTGGGAAGGAAAGGGGCAGTCAGGCCTAAGGTGAGACTTTGGGCCCCTGCTGCTCTTGAGATTGTATAGAACCATCCCAGAATGTAATTCTATTCCTATCTCTACAGTTCTCTCCCTGGGTCTTGATTGCCTTACCTCTGCAATGAGGGAGTAGGTCTAGGGTCTATGGGGCTCCTTTTCAGCTTTCAGCACCTGTAATTATGACCAGGAAGCAATGTCTATATTATCCTGTTTCTTTAAGAAGGCAGTCACTGTATGCATGCATTTCGGTGCATGATATTGTCCTATCTCTCTTACTACTTCCCTCATATTACTGCTCATTTCCTTTTTCTTTGTCAGCTTCCATCAATCATATTATTCTCTAATATGGGAACACTGAAAAAATGATTATGGTTATACTGCCACCATCTCCAGTCTATCAACTGAACAATCCATCCTACCCAGGAACACCTGTCATGGGCCTGATATTGTGTTGGGTCCTGGAGGAGGTAGCTCCATGGATCAAGTGACTGTTCTGTGCCTGGCATGACCTTAGTTACTTGGGAGATATTTTATCTTCACAATAGCCCTGTAAGTTTCCTAGCCCATTAGAGACAATGAATGCAAATTTAGAAATAAAGTGTTCAATTTCTATTAGTCTGCAAGTAGGGTGACGATGTTTCCACAGCACATAAACACATGGTAACCTTTTGGTTAAAGCCACTGAGAAAATAACTGTGGGATCCCCTTTACCATTTTGTACTTTGTGCAATAAAAGCAGTCCTGAATTCTCACACTCAATATCTCTCAGTCAGCCTGCTTACGTACTATAAAGTCTTTTTGTCAACTACTCTTTACGTGACTCTTTTACATTGTAATGACCTGAGCCCTGCTACTCTTCTCATCCTTGACACCAACAGACTCCCTCATGACTTCTTAATGCTGACAAATCACTTACTCAGTCCTCATGATGAGTTACAGGAAATTTTTTTAGGTATGGCTGACTTCTCATGGCTCACTGATGGTTCTTACTTAAAAACTGACAATAGCAAATATTGTGCTGGGTATGCTATTGCATTTAAAACTTGGAGGGCACAAAGAAAGGGTCCTTATGTGCACCAGACCAAGGGAAAGGAGCAGCGGCCCCCCAAGATACTGAGCCAGACCTGCCTTTGCATGTTTGACAGTCTCCTGCGGAGGCCAGGAGCTCTGGAAGCAGCAGTCCTGGGAGGCGCAGCGTGTGGCATAAATCCTCTTCAAGGAGGTCACCATTAGCCCCACTATAGAGCTGCCAGGCAGGCAAATCACAAACTGGAGAACAATCATACCAAAGAAGTTCTCATATTGCTGGGAAAGTTCTAGGCTTCACAACAGACTTCCTCACCTGGGGATCCAGCAAAGGGACCAAGTATCCCCAGGGAATCTGACTTTATAGATCAGTGGGCTTTGATTATAGAACTTTCACAGGACTGGGGAAACAGACCCTGGGAGAGAACAAACAAAACTGTGTGTGCACCAGGACCCAAGAGAAAGGAGCAGTGACCCCACAAGAGACTGAGCCAGACTTGTCTGTGTGTGTTTGGGCGTCTCTGGCAGAGGCATGGGTTGATTGTGGCTTGCTGTGGGGTCAGGGGCACCGATTATAACAGTCCTGGGAGGTGCAATGTGCTGGCATAAGTCCTTTTGGAGGAGGTCGCCAAGCTATGGTGCTGTTGAAGACTCTTGAGAGTCCTTTGGATAGCAAAGAGATCCAACCAGTCAATCCTAAAGAAAATCAACCCTGAAGATACATTGTAAGGACTGATGCTGAAGCTGAAATTCCAATACTTTGGCCACCTAATGTGAAGAACTGACTCATTGGAAAAGGCACTGATGCTGGGAAAGATTGAAGGCAGGAGGAGAATGGGATAACAGAGGACGAGATGGTTGGATGCCATCACTGACTCAATGGACATGAATTTGAGCAGACTCTGGGAAATAGTGAAGGACAGGGAAGCCTGGCGTGATGCAGTTCATGGGGTAACAAGAGTGGGACATGACTGAGTGACAGAACAGCAATGCTATTGCAAGCCCTTTTTTTCTTTTTAATTTATTTAATATTAATTGGAAGAAAATTGTTTTCCAGTGTTGTGCTGGTTTTCGTCAAACATCAGCCTGAATCAGTCATAGGTATACATATGTCTCTTCCCTCTTGAACCTTCCTCCTACCTTCCACCCCATTCAATCCCTCTAGGTTGTCACAAAGTACTGGGTTGAGCTCCCTGCAACATACAGCAAATTCCCACTGATTATCTATTATATGTATATATGGTAATGTATATGGTTCAATGCTACTCCCTCAGTTAGTCCCACCCTCTCCTCCCTTCACTGTGTCAACATGTCTGTTCTCTATGTCTGCCTCTCTATTGCTGCCAAACAAATAGGTTCATCAGTATCATTTTTCTAAATTCCATATATATGCATTAATGATATCTGCTTTTCTCTTTCTGGCTTACTTCATTCTGTACAACAGGCTCTTCCACCTCACTAGAACTGACTCAAATTCATTCTTTTTTATAGCTGAGTAATATCCCATTACTCAGCCCTACAGTCCATGGGGTCTCAAAGAGTCGGACACAACTGGGCGACTGAACAACAACAATATTCCATTGTATATATGTACCCTAATTTCTTTATCCATTCATTGTTGATGGACATCTAGGTTGCTTCCACGTCCTGATTATTGTAAATAGTGCTGTAATGAATATTGAGTTACATGTGAATATTGAGTTACTAGCAGCCCACTAGTGGGACTGCTGTCATATGGTAGTTTTATTTTTAGTTTTTAAAGAAATCTCCACACTATTCTCCTAGTGGTGCATCAGTTTACATTCCCACCAACAGTGCAAGAGAGTTCCCTTTTTTCCACATCCTCTCCAGCATTTATTTGTAGATTTTTTTCTGATCATGACCATTCTGCCCAGTGTAGGTGATATCTTATTGTAGCTTTGATTTGCATTTTTCTAATAATAAGCAATGTTGAGCATTTTTTTCATTATTATTAGCCATCTGTATGTATTCTTTGGAGATATATCTGTTTAGGTCTTTTGCCCATTTTTATTGGGATTTTTGTTTTTTTTTCTGATATTGAATTTATTGCAACTCCTTTTGATGTTGTTAGTGTTTACCTATGACTACTTCAGCTCAACTGGCTGAATTATATGCTCTTACATCGGCTCAGATGGTAAAGAATCTGCATGCAGCGTGGGAAACCTGGGTTTGATTCCTGGGTTGGGAAGATCCCCTGGAGAAGGGAATGGCTATCCACTCCAATATTCTTGCCTGGAGAATGCCGTGGACAGAGGACCCTGGTGGGCTATAGTTCATGAGGTTGCAAAATGTTGGATGACTGAGCAACTAACACTACTACTACTGCACAGGTGTGTACTTTGGCCATGGGCAAACCTGTCAATATTATACTGATATGCTTTTGGAATGTCTTGGAAGCAATGGGGCTTTCTTACTTCTGATGGAAATAAAATAAAAAATGGCTTTACATTCAAGAATTATTGGATGCAATTATTATCTATTACTTTAGTTATGAAGGTTTCTGTGTGTTCTAAACTTGACTGTCTAAAGCTAAGGGAAATCACCCTGCTGACATTTCCACAGAGAATGATGCCCTTAAAGAAGCTAAGAGCAGATAAACGTCTGTCAGGTCCAAAAGGATATTTCCCCAAGTGAGAACTTATAAAAGCTGGCCAGAGATGCCCAACAATTAGCCTCAAACAAGGAAAAATGAGACTGGAAATTCAATAATTATTGGCCTGATAAAGAGAGAACTCTAGTTTGTACCAAATCACAACCTAGTCATACTGGAGGTTCTAAATCATCATTCCTTACCACAGTACAGGCATTAAACTATTGGTATTCTTACAAATTATGCCATTAATGAATCAATATTTGGGGAAACAGTAGCAAAGCTGTAAAAAGTACCTACTTTATTGTCCCACTTGTTTGAAATACAACATAGGGAAGCCTATTCATACTGCTATTGGGCATTTTAAACTACCTAATGGGTCACGTAAGATCTAGAAATTAGGTTTCTTACAACTTCCTCCATATCATGGTATAAGTATGCTTTAGCCATGGTATGCATGTTTTGACACTGGACTGAAGCCTTCCATTGCTGGAAGACTACTGTCTCTTATGTAGCTAGAATCCTTTTAGAGAAGCATATCCATACTTGAAGAACTCCTCTTAAACTTCACAGCAATTAAGAAACTCATTTTACTGGTCAGATACTTTGTTTGGCCAGTTTTACAAAAATTACGCCAGGAGATGTTGATTGACAGAGAAACCTGGTGTGCTGCAGTTCATGCAGTTGCAAAGAGTCTTACATGACTGAGTGACTGAAAAGCAGCAACAGAAATTTCACTGTGCTTGCCACCTGCAATCGTTCTGTTCAGATGAATGCACTAACAGCAATATTAAAATCTGTAGAGATCCTCCAAATACCTTGGCCAAAAGCATTGCTGCTTGTCCTAAATCATAGATTCACTATGCTAGGAACTCATAAACTCTCATCTTTTGAAATAGTCACAGAATACCCAAGGTACTTGGCTCCTGTTTCGTTTGACCACAGCAGACAAAGGAAGAGATATTGCAATACTGAAAACGTCTAATTGTTTCAATAAAAAATAACTATGTTTTGGTAGAGCAATCTTTTCACAGAGAACCCTCAGGAGACAAAGATTTTAAGCATCAAAACTTGAAAACTTGAGATTTCATCTATTGGAAAAGACATCTCCAGAATCACTCTCGTCAACCTCACTGGAAAAGCCCCTATTAAGTATTGCTAACAAATACTTGTGCTGTCAAACCCCAGGGAATAGATTCTTGGATCCATGTGACAGACCTAAACCTGACTGCACCTGCATATCATCTGGTGATCTAAAGGTAGAAATTTCCCAAAATTGAAGCAGAAAACATCTGATGAAACGTATTTCCCAAGATATCCCAATTAGACCTGTTGGAAGCTTCTCTTCAAATCTTTGATGATGATAGAATACTTCAAATGAACTCCATTGTCTATGACCTTGACAACATATTGACTTTAGATAAAAAGTGTCTCAGAGTTCTCTCTTCTACTCCTCCTTGTTACTTGAAAGTGAAAGTGAAGTCGCTCAGCTGTATCTGACTCTTTGCCTCCCCATGGACTGTAGCCTACCAGGCTCCTCCATCCATGGGATTTTCAAGGCAAGAGTACTGGAGTGGGTTGCCATTTCCTCCTCCAGGGGATCTTCCCAACCCCGGAATGGAACCTCGGTCTCCTGCATTGTAAGCAGACGCTTTTACTGTTTGGGCCACCAGGGAGGCAATGATATCAATACGTTTCTAATCTGTACATTTTCTTGCCAATGTGGGACACTGATCCTTCCTGGAATTGAGGGCAAACAGTCCCTCAAAAGTGGTAAATGTGACTCTTGATCAATAATTTCAGAGAAAGGTCTTGATCAGAAGGGGAAAATGTCAAAAAGATTAATAAACTGAAATATCAATTAAATATTAGAGTCAGGTGACCAGAAGGGGAAGCTTTCATGTCCTTCATATATATCTGGTCTCTGAGGGAACAAAGAAGAACTCTCTTTTTTCTTGGCAACAACTCAGCCAATGTTCAGCCACAGACTTTTGCTTACTATTACCCTCTCAACTTTCTTTTCCCTTCAATAAATGAATTCTCCTTCTCTTCCATGTGGAGACTTGCATGTGGCTCATCATGGTTGTATAATAGATCCCAAATTGCAATTCTCTGCTGACACTGAATAAATTCATTTTTGCTTGAGAAATTGTTGGTGTCTGTTTGTTTTAGGTCAATACCATTCAATGAATAATGATAAAAATTATATTCTGGTTTAATATTTTTTCTATTTTTCTTTTAAAAATCATCTCTCCCTAATGCATGCATCCATTTTTATGAAAACCAAGAAAAATAGTCCCATAAAATGAACATGTTAAATCCAGAAAATATAGAGTAGTTTTTTTCTCTCTCACTTGTTCTTTTATCAGAAGCATGTAATAAGCACAAATTGTGTAGACTGTGACTTGGGCTCCTTTTATCTTTGAGTGTTTTTCAAAGAGGCAATCTTAATGACTACAGTATCTTTTCTTTTAGTGTTATTGAACTTGTCATGAAACCCCAATGAATAGATTAAAATGTCAGGGAAAGCAGAACAGTTAAATCAAAAGAATCTGAAAGACAAGATATGTGGAATCTATATTTCACTTGCAAATTTGCACTATCCCTTAAAAGGAACCATTTATATACTCCGTTGTCAATTTCATATCTGTAGAGGAAGATATGTGAGATACCTGCAGAGGTATATCTGTGAGATACCTCACATATTGGTGACAGATCAATTGTGCAAACCTCTAGAAAATGTTAAAGCTTGTCAAAAGCAGATTTTATTTATTAGTCTCACTTTTAGTTTACAGAGAACCATTTGAAATCTATACCAAAAACTATGCAATTTAGGAAAAAAAGGAGTTATATAAATCCAAGACATTAACTTCTTCTAATCATCCTGTTTCTGTTTTTTTAATTAGGGAATTAGAAACTAGATTTTTATGCTGTTTATTAGGCCCAAATTTCCTTTTTGATTCTTTCTGTAAAGTCTGGGTCAGGGGATTCTTCGGTAGGTCAGCATTGCATTTACATCTTGCTTTTTTCTCAACCTTATAAAATCTTCTGAGCAAAAGAAGAATATATAAGAAACAGAAGAATATACTAGCAATAGGTAGTCGTGTGCTTAGTCGTTCAGTTGTGTTCAATTCTTTGTGATCTCATCGACTGCAGCCTGTCTGGCTCTTCTGTTTATGGGATTCTCCAGCCAGGAATACTGGAGTGGGTAGCCACTCCCTTCTCCAGGGGATCTTTCTGACTCAAGGGTCGAATCCTGGTGTCCTGCATTGGCAGGCAGATTCTTTACTCTCTGAGGCACCAGGGAAGTCTAGCAATAGGTACTTATTAATTATATTTGTTTTCAGAATTATATTTGTTTTGTATAATTATATTGAAAGTAATAAGAAAATGATCAGGAGCATATATGTTCTGTGTGAAGCTAACAGAATACATCCTGGGGCATTCTTACTGGCCCCCAAATCCCTCATTGGTAAAGCCAAGTTTTTTGTTTAAGAAAGTCCTTGATTTCTTAGTTCAAGCTGGAGTCATCAAGCACAATGTCTCAAATAAATTAATAATGCTGTAAAAAGTTTTTATGTGGATCCTTAAAAAAAAGACCAGTTCTAATTGATGAAATGAAGGTACCAGTTTTAGCTGGGGAAAATAACATGAACCTTGAAAATGGTTTAAAGTACAAAGGTTTGAAGTTTCTGACAGTAGAAATGATGTTAAATAAAAGCATGGATTTATGAAAATTAGGATGTGGGATGGTGGAAGGCCTTACAATAGATTCATGAGAATAGGGAGCCACCAAATATTTTTGAGATAGTTTCTTATTTATGCAATGAGACTTAAATCTACTGTGATTTAAATCTCAGTTAGAAACACTTATAAATTGTTTGACAATTTATTGGGCTTTATCTAAATGTCAGTGTCCTTAAAAGTAAAATCTGTGTAAGAGTCATTACTTTTAAGAGTTGCTGTGAGGCTTTAAATGGCAAAGTGCATATGCCTGAAACATAGCAATTGAAAGTAATTACTAGTCTCAGCTAGGATGTGATTAGAGCTGCATGTCAGGAAGACTGGTGCAATCTGACAGCAGGCCAAGGTGGGGGCAAAAGGGGTAGAATACCTAGAGAAAGGAGTCAAGTTGAAACTCAAAAAGTAAACTGGAGCTTATTTGGCAAGAGGCTTGAGTGAGGTACAGTTAGGGCTTAACTTGGAGTATCAACTCTGGGAAAGTCAGGGCTCAAGCATTTTAAAACCTTCAATAGGTGAGAAATAAAATGCGAAATGTGTGATTTTTTAATAGTCCCCAAATTTAAGCTTCTCCCTGTTGAGTGGTTAGGTTTAAAAAGTTTGATGACCAAATTTACAATGGTTTGTACAAGTAAAAAAATTATATAAATACACCAGATAATTCTAGCCTTCACACCTGTTCAAACAACAACAAAGATCAAATGAGCTAACGGAAAGACCAACCCCTTCCTTTCGTTAATGAGGCTCCACGGATTTTTGCAAACAAATAAAAGACAATAAATTGCCCCAAATGCCCTTTTTTCCAAGCTAGGTTATAGGACTGATTTGGGTGTTCCCAGCCAACTCAAGGCCTAAGACCTCACAGCTGGACCATAAAATGCTTTAGCAGTTCTAAGGATATTCACCAAGTCCCTTTGTTCCCACCAGAGCTTTGGGTATTTGGGATTATATCCTGTGGGTCCCAAGACTAACATTTTTTTTTATTTGTTTGTTTCACAGTCAATGACCCATACCTCTAAAGGTTACAAAGAAGCTCATGAAGAGGTCAGAGGCTGCCCAAAAAGCATTTGGTTTCTGGCCCAGAAACCCTGAGACCAGGGCTGGAATGACTGTTGGCAACCTGTCATTACCTACAAGAGTAGCTAGTTGGCTTCCTTCCAGTGGCTTCTGTTTTGTATGTTCAATATTTCCCAGAAGACTGAGGGCTAGGGCTGCTCTGTTCAATGTGGGAGCCACAAGCCACATGTGGCTGCTGAGCACTTGAAACGTGGCTACAATTGACATGTGCTATGAATGTAAAACACACACTAGAGGCTGAGTATAAAAAAACAATGAAAGTATCTCAATATTTTTACATTGATTATATTTTGAAATGATAATATAAAATTGATTTCACTGTCTTCTTTTTTACTTATTTTAATGTGGCTACAGATAGTGTAGATTACATATGTGGCTCCCACTGTAGTTGTATTAGAATGTGCTGCTCCAGAAGGTTGCCACTCTTCTCACAAATTCGAGATTTAAAACCTTTGGTAGTTCTTGATTACTTTGTTGAACACCCTTTGGTTGTACATATAAATTGACTGTTCATGGGAACTGATTGTTATATATTTTTATCTCTATTTATATTTATAATTTATTCTAGTGCCACCTGACTTCTACTTGGTCTTTATAAAAGCTGAAGGGACCAAATTAGAAACAAGATGAACAAATAAAGACAGATGGGAATAAAAGAAAGGAAAGTAAAACACTGTATTGGGAAATTTCTACTCAAAACACCTATGTGGATGTATGTTATTTTCTCTGTTTTCATAGGAGTAGAATCAGTAGCTCAGAGAGGTTAGGTAACTTTTCCAAAACTATTCCAGTTCTTGCCTATCAAGATTCAAAACAAGCTTCAAAGCACAAACTATTTCTTCTCATTATCATAATTTTCCTCTAGTGAGAACTTTTGAGAAAATCAAACAGCAAATACTAATTTTAGAGATACTTCTTTTAGTAATCACAATTGTCTTTTTTTAAGATTTATGCTTGTGCAAGTGTCTATTTGTTAAATTATTTTAATATTGATTAAAGTATATAGGACAAAATTTATTTTAGGAGATTTTACTCATAAGAGGTCAATAAATATTCCATGTACCTTCTCCTTTCTCTTCCAGTTGTATAACCTTAAAAAGCCACTTCAGATCATGCATTTAATGATACAAATCTCCTAGTGCTGCTAAGGGGCTAAGAGAAGTTTCTTTGGGAGATAGTACTTTGTAAAATACAAACTTGCCAGACAACCTTCCCAAACCCTCCTCCTATCCCTGGAATGAACATGACATAATTATTGGTATCCCTGGTTCTACTACATTTATATTGTACTGCTAGATTTTCTGGACCACTTTTCCTTTCTGTAGATAAGATACAATATGAAAATCCTAGAAGTTATGAGGACCTTATGGTCACCTTATTTCACCCCTCTCCAAACACTGAACTGTTTTTCTAGAACCACAAGCAAGACTCATGAAGTATCCTTTCAATAATCCAGTCCAACCCTTTGATCTTTGTACTCATGAAGTCTTTTTTCCCCATTTGCTAAACTAAATTTACTAGTTTGCATTCCCTGAATAACCAACAAATCACAGAAGAAATCAAAAATGAAATTCAGCAAACTAGTACAGCCACTATGGAAAACAGTGTGGAGGTTCCTTAAAAAGCTACAAATAGTCCTGCCATATGACCCAGCAATCCCACTGCTGGGCATATACACCGAGGAAACCAGAATTGAAAGAGCCACGTGTACCCCAATGTTCATCGCTGCATTGTTTACAATAGCCAGGACATGGAACCAACCTAGATGCCCATCAACAGATGAATGGATAAGAAAGCTGTGGTACATATACACAATGGAATATTACTCAGCATTAAAAAAAAATTCATTTGAAGCCGTTCTACTCAGATGGACGAAACTGGAGCCCATTATCCAGAGTGAAGTAAGCCAGAAGCAAAAACAACAATACAGTATATTAACACATATATATGGAATCTAGAAAGACGGTAACGAGAACCCAACATGCAAGACAGCAAAAGGAACGCAGATGTATGGAATAGACTCGTGGATTTTGTGGATGAGGGTAAGGGTGGGATGATATGGGAGAATGGCATTGAAACAAGTTAATTATCATATGTGTAATCAATCGCCAGCCCAGGATTGATGCTCGGGGCTGGTGTAGTGAGATTTCCCGGGGGGTAGGGAGGAGGGAGGGGGGTTCTGGAGGGGAAGCATATGTAAACCCATGGTGATATCAAGACATTGTATGGCAAAAACAATAAAAAAAAAAAGAAATTCAGTTATGCATGGAAACGAATGAAAATGAAAACACAACAGTTCTGATTAAAGATAGAGTGATGTCGCTATTATTTTAGAAAAACCTCCTCTAAAGTCAGTAGTTATTTTCTTGCTTAGACTAGACTCCAAGAGAATGACAGAAATGGTATGGATCTAACAAAAGCAGAAGATATTAAGAAGAGGTGGCAAGAATACACAGAAGAACTGTACAGAAAAGTCCTTCACGATCCAGTTAATAACGACGGTGTGATCATTCACCTAGAGCCAGACATCCTGGAATGTGAAGTCAAGTGGGCCTTAGGAAACATCACTATGAACAAAGCCAGTTGAGGTGATGGAATTCCAATTGAGCCTTTTCAAATTCTAAAAGATTATGCTGTCAAAGTGTTGCACTCAATGTGTCAGCAAATCTGGAAAACTCAGCAGTGGCCACAGGACAGGAAAAGGTCAGCTTTCATTCCAGTCCCAAAGAAAGGCAATGCCAAAGAATGCTCAAACTATCGCACAATCGCACTCACCTCACATGCTAGCAAATTAATGCTCAAAATTCTCCAATCCAGGCTTCAATAGTATGTGAACCAAAAACTTCCAGATGTTCAAACTAGATTTAGAAAAGGCAGAGGAAACATAGTTCAAAATGCCAATATCTGCTGGATCACCAAAAAAGTAAGGGAGTTCCAGAAAAACAGCTACTTTTGCTTTATTAACTATGTCAAAGCCTTTAACTTTGTGATCACAGCAAACTGTGGAAAATTCTTAAAGATGTGGAGATACCAGACTGCCTGACCTGCCTCCTGAGAAATCTGTAGGCAGGTCAAGAAGCAACAGTTAGAACTGGACATGGAACAACAGACTAATTTCAAATAGGAAAAGGAGTACGTCAAAGCTGTTTATTGTCACTCTGCTTATTTAATTTATATGCAGAATACATCATGAGAAATGCCAAGCTGGATGAAGAACAAGCTGGAATCAAGACTGCTGAGAGAAATATCAATAACCTCAGATACACAGATGACATCACCCTTATGGCAAAAAGTGAAGAAGAACTAAAGAGCCTCTTGATGAAAGTGAAAGAGGAGAGTGAAAAAGTTGGCTTAGAGCTCAACATTCAGAAAACTAAGATAGTTGCATCTGGTCCCACCCCAAATAGACAAGGAAACAATGGAAACGGTGACAGACTTTATTTTTCTGGGCTCCAAAATCACTGCAGATGGTGACTGCAACCATGAAATTAAAAGACACTTGCTCCTTGGAAGAAAAGCTATGACCAACCTAGACAGCATATTAAAAAGCAGCGACATTACTTTACCAACAAAGGTCCATCTAGTCAAAGCTTTGGTTTTTCCAGTAGTCATGTATGGATGTGAGAGTTGGACTACAAAGAAAGCTGAGCGCCGAAGAATTGATGCTTTTGAACTGTGGTGTTGGAGAAGACTCTTGAGAGTCCCTTGGACAGCAAGGAGATCCAACCAGTCCATCCTAAAGGAAATCTGTCCTGAATATTCATTGGAAGGACTGATGTTGAAGCTGAAACTCCAATAATTTGGCCACTTGATGGGAAGAACCAACTCATTGGAAAAGACCCTGATGCTGGGAAAGACTGAAGGCAGGAGGAGAAGGGGATGACAGAGGATGAGATGGTAGGATGGCATCACCAACTCAATGAACATAAGTTTGAGTCGGCCCGGGGGAGTTGGTGAGGGACAGGAAAGCCTCATGTGCTTCAGTCCATGGAATTACAAAGAGTCAGACATGACTTAGCAACTGAACTGAATCAACACTTTGTTATTTTGCTGCTGCTTACTTGGTTAGTTTCCTATTTTAAAATTGAAACCAAAAATAAAATAAAGCATAGTGGAGCAAAAAAGTCAACAGAAAAGATGCCATTGGTTTACTAGCACTTTACATGGAGTCAGTGCAGTGTGAAGGTAGCAGTGGTGGAACTAAACTGAAGCATTAAAAGTGATGCATGAAGTCCCTCAGTTGGGAGGATCCCATCCAGAGAAATATACTCTCACCATGGGGTTGGAGGCATTGCCAAGGTGAATGTGTTAATAACTCAAAGGAACAAAATGTGGAGGAAATGAGAGTGACTCCTCTTAATGTATATCTTACCGATCTACTATCAAAACACTTTTCCTGTTCTTTATCTCCACCTGTTTGGAGATCTTAGCTCACAAGAGAGGGATAGTCCTACCAGGGGCCACTGAACTAGAATTTGAGACTGCCACCAGGCTACTTAAAGTACCTCATGACACTGAAACCACAAGAAGAAATGGATATCTTTTGACAGAAGGTTAATCCTGATTATTGTGGGGAAATGGAGTTGATCTGTCGCAATGGCACTGAAGATGAACTTGGATGATTCTCTTAACGTGCCATTCAGTTTTTCTGTCTTCAGTGGTAAAATGATATAGGCATAACTGCTAATGATACAAACACTACAGGAACAAAGATATGAATTACCACATCAGGAAAAGAACCAAGACAAATCAGGTGCTTGATGAGGTTAGAGAAAATTTAGAGCAGTAATAGAAGAAGGACATTATAAATACCAACTGCAGCCCCATGAGTGTTTTCACAAACAAGAACTGCAGAAGTCATGTGTATTTTTCCCTTGCTTTGCTGTTACTATATTCCTTTACATCAGTCTTTTCCTCTGCTCAATTCTCTTATAATCTAAGGTGTGTTGCAATGATTAATCTCAATATGAAACTACATAGTATCATAGAACGATTGTGAATCATCTAGAAAAGAAATAAAAATCACCCAGAGAAGCATAAAATGATATGGGACTTTGTGTTTCATCTTTTGTGGATGTAAGCTTGTCTTAAATTGAATGAAGAATAGTTGCAGTGTATTAGGTGGAAATATGTTTTTGTCTTTATTTTGAAATTAAATGTGGGTAAAGAGATGTTTATGGATGTTGAGTTGACCCATTCATCAAAACTTTTAACAATGATAAGTATATTTCTAAGAATTCGCTTCCGTGTATGGTTGTGGCATTAGAGTCTTCCAGTTAGATGAACTACTGGGAGATTTGGAATTTGGAAATGAAAAAGAAGTCACTAGTCTTGGGAGGATGTAGTGGGAACATGTTGAGACAGATGTGGTAGCTCTCTGGGAGCCCCATTTCACAGCCAGACATGGTAGCATCATAGATCTTTCCATTAGCCCTTCCTCCACAGTCATGGCAGTCAGATGTGGTGGCTTCTTGACCTTTTTGGTGACTCTGGCTTGGCCACCTTCTCCAGTGCTGTGGGCTGAGAGCATGAGTAACTGCTTCCCTGTTGTTCTGTTTGCAGACTTTCAGGTATTTGCTGCCCAGTTCTTCCCACATTCACAAGACCTCTAATTCTTACATTATTTGTCACTTTATTTTCAACACATGTGGTGATTCAGTTTCCTTAACTGAACCCAGACAAAGATGATATGTGATCAAGTGATTGGACTATATAACACATTATTATTTCCTTAATTTAATTCCTTCAACTTTGATTGCCATAAATCTTATATTATGGCATATTACATAATATTACATATTATTGCATAACATTTTACTATAATCATTATTCTTATAACTTATTAATGTCATATTTGTAAATTATTAGATAAATACATTTTTAGGTTGTTAACACATTAACCTGGAAATATTTTGAGTCAAACTGGTTAAAATGATATTGACATTTAACTCTTTATCACTCTGAATGAGCTATAAAAAATGATAATGGGACACATAGCAATATTTATATTCACAGTTTGTTTGTAGGCAAGATGGTATTCAGTAGGAGGTAGTTCTGCTCATGATGTCACCAAAACATATAGATAAATACGGAAGAAATGAATCATCACCTGATAGTTGCGTACATAGCATTTAACATGTTGATACTTTAAATATTTTAGAGTTTTGAAATTTTGTAGAAAAAATTTAAAAAGTGATTCATGAAACTTTTAACTTTTTATGCAGATGTTTGTCATAGTGCTTTTAGAGTAGAATAAGAAAAACCTGTAAGTGCTAATTGTTTTAATTTCCACATTAATGAAAAAGGAATCTAATTAAATTGTCTAAATGCTGAGCCACTGATTTAAGCACTAGCTCTATAATTCAGGCAATCTCATCAAATGCTCTTAAATGTTTCTGGACTCACATCAAATCACTTGGTTTAGTGCCAGTTTCATGAATTTCAGTGGCAAGAGAATGACTAGTTAAAATGTAATTAAACATGAACAATTTCCCATTGCAGTTTTGTAAGTTATTTAGATATGAGTTGGTAATAAAACATAAACAAATATGTTCTCAAACACAAACTCTTCTAAATCAACCAAGAAAACACTGACTTTGCTAAATATGTCTAACTGTGTCAGTTAGGATGATTTTAGATTCAAGTGACTGCATATCTAATCGAACCTTGGCTTAATAATGAAGATATTTAGTGTTTCAGTTCAGTTTAGTTCAGTTGCTCAGTCGTGTCCAACTCTTTGCGACCCCGTGAACCATAGCATGCCACGCCTCCCTGTCCATCACCAACTCCTGGAGTCCACCCAAACCCATGTCCATTGAGTCAGTAATGCCATCCAGCCATCTGTCTTCCCCTTCTCCTCCTGCCCCCAGTCCTTCCCAGCATCAGGGTCTTTTCCAATGAGTCAACTCTTCTCATGAGGTGGCTAAAGTATTGGAGTTTCAGCTTCAACATCAGTCCTTCCAATGAACAACCAGGACTGATCTCCTTTAGGATGGACTGGTTGGATCTCCTTGCAGTCCAAGGGACTCTCAAGAGTCTTATCCAACACCACAGTTCAAAAACATCAATTCTTCGGCACTCAGCTTTCTTTACTGTCCAACTCCCACATCCATACATGACTACTGGAAAAATCATAGCCTTGACTAGATGGCCATGTGTAGTAGGCACAGTGAAAAAGAGATAATGATTGGCCAGTGAAATTTCTTCTATGGTTTCTCAAAACTATAAGCATTTTTTTATAAATATGTGTGTCTAAAGTGTTCTGTGAACTTGTTAGTGGCTGTGAATTTCACATGTGTCTTTCATGTTTTCCATTTCAAGGCACTAAATAAAAAGGCCTTTAATTTCTTTGATTCTTCCATATTCTGTGAGAGAGAGCATAACAAAAGGCATGCATTTATAATTTAGATATGGAAGTTTTGTTATAGGTGGCTTTGACTGCCTTGTGGAAGATGTTATTCTGTATTGAAGTTACTTATATTGTTAACTAACATTTATTGTCCCCTATAATGATAGCATTGGCATTTAAAAAGGAAAACGAGTCAGATACTTGTATGGAAATTAATCTGCTAAAATTAGATTTTAAAAATAACTCCAAAAACAATTTTATGTCACTCTGTGAATGAGATATGAATTGCCACTAACCTAACATGTATATATTTTTAAAATTTCATTAAATACTAGTGAATTATTTTTCTTTCAGTATACATATGGGATTATCTCTTCCACTAATATATTTGCTTTGGAGTTTTTGATCAAAGAATATGGATTTTATAACAAAGATAGTACATTTGCTTTATTTCCCTTTATGAAATGTGTATAACTAAAAAAATGAACTACTGGATTTTTATTGAAAGACAAGTCAGCACTGTATATTAAAGATTTTAAAAACTGTGCTTCCCATGCCCTTACTTGCTCTAATTTCAATGTTGATTGCCCTTTCCTTCTATTCTCAATTTGGTGAAATTCTATCCATCCTTCAAAAGCCAATGCAAACGTCATCTTCCCCAAAGGACTCTTAACTGAAGGAATCTATGTGCCTTCCCATGTGCCCCTTTTAGGTCACAGGGCCTGGGAGCACCTATGTCAATGATATAATTTCTGCTATGGTTTTTTAATGAAGGTGGGCTGGCTGGCTTTTCACCTTATTTGGGATCCACTGGGTGATGCAATACCTTCCACAGAAGAGTGTTTGTCTTAAATAGTGAAGCATATTAATAAAATAAGTTGATTGTCTTTAGATATGTTTCAAATGAAAATATCATTTTCCTACTAACTCAAGGAAATAAATATTTTACTTCAAAGAAATAAACATTTATTATCTTTATGGTTTGAGTGAAGTAATCCAGACTAAAATGTCTTTATTTTGTGTCTTGCTCTGTATTTTTTTTTTGACTAGGTTAAAGACCAAATGACTAAACATTAACAATGTTTACAGAAACTAATGCCTACTTAATTTGTCTAAAACTGCTCTACTGTCTCCAGTTTTTCTTAAAGAATCATCTCTTGTTTACAGCTCCAGATACACTACTGTTCAGAGCAACTTGTAATAGTCAACAGTAAATTATTTGTCACTGTATCATGATAGATCCACACCTACATTGGCTCAGTGGTAAAGAATCCACCTGCCAATGCTAGAGATGCAGGTTCAGCTCTTGGGTTGGGAAGATCCCCTGAAGATGGAAATAGCAACCCTCTCCAGTATTCTTTCCTGGAAAATCCCATGAATAGAGGACACTGGTAAGCTACAGTTCATGGTGCTGGAGAAGATTCTTGAGAGTCCTTTGGACTGCAGAGAGATCAAACTAAAGGAAATAAATCCTGAATATTCACTGGAAGGACTGATGGTGAAGCTCGAGCTCTAGTACTTTGGTCATCTTATGCGAAGAGCTGACTAATTGGAAAAAACCCTGGTGCTGGGAAAGATTGTAGGCAAACGGAGTAGAGGGCAGCAGAGTATGAGATGGTTGGACAGCCTCAACAACTCCGTGGACATGAAATTGGGTAACTCTTGGATATAATGAAAGACAATCCATGGGGTTGCAAAAACTCAGACATGATTGAGTGACTGAACAACAACAATGCACTATATTAATCTGTATTGAAATGAAACATGTATAATATGCACAAGTATGACAACATAAGATATCATATTGAAAAAAATTATAAACATTATTATAAGCAAAAATATTTGTATTAACTGTAATAATGGGGAAAATCATAGGTGAGAATTAATCTCATAAAATATTAAAACAAACCTAATATAATTAATCAAAATCAATATTAAATTTAAAAGCAATCCTTATAAATACATTGAAAATAAGTCTAAGTAGCTGTCCAGTTTTCCCAGCACCACTTGTTAAAGAGGTTGTCTTTTCTCTATTGTATATTCTTGCCTCCTTTGTCAAAGATAAGGTGTCCATAGATGCGTGGATTTATGTCTGGGCTTTCTATTCTGTTCCATTGATCTATATTTCTGTCTTTGTGCCAATACCATACTGTCTTAATGACTGTGGATTTGTAGTATAGCCTAAAGTCAGGTAGGTGATTCCTCCCGTTCCATTCTTCTTTCTCAAGATTGCTTTGGCTATACGAGGTTTTTTGTATTTCCATACAAATTGTGAAATTATTTGTTCTAATTCTCTGAAAAAGACCTCTGGTAGCTTGATAGGAATTGTGTTGAATCTATAGATTGCTTTGGGTAGTATGCTCATTTTCACTATATTGATTCTTCCAATCCACGAACACGGTATATTTCTCCATCTGTTTGTGTCCTCTTTGATTTCTTTCATCAGTGTTTTATAGTTTTCTATATATAAGTCTTTTGTTTCTTTAGGTAGAAATACTCCTAAGTAGTTTATTCTTTTTGTTTCAATGGTGAATAGAATTGTTTCCTTAATTTCTCTTTCTGTTTTCTCATTGTTAGTGTATAGGAATGCCAGGGATTTCTGTGTGTTGATTTTGTATCCTGAAACTATACTATATTCACTGATTAGCTCTAGTAATTTACTAGTAGAGTCTTTAGGGTTTTCAATATAGAGGATCATGTCATCTGCAAACAGAGAGAGTTTTACTTCTTCTTTTCCAATCTGGATCCCTTTGATTTCTTTATCTGCTCTGATTGCTGTGGCCAAGACTTCCAAAACTATGTTGAAAAGTAGTGGTGAGAGTGGGCACCCTTGTCTTGTTCCTGACTTCAGGGGGAATGCTTTCAGTTTTTCACCATTGAGGATAATGTTTGCTGTGGGTATGTCATATATAACTTTTATTATGTTAAGGTATGTTCCTTCTAGTCCTGCTTTTTGGAGAACACTTTCTAACACCATACACAAAAATAAACTCAAAATGGATCAAAGATCTAATCATAAGACCAGAAACTATAAAACTCCTAGAGGATAACATAGGCAAAACACTCTCTGACATAAACCAAAGCAGGATCCTCTATGACCCACCTCCCAGAATATCGGAAATAAAAGCACGAATAAACAAATTGGACCTAATTAAAATTAAAAGCTTCTGCACAACAAAGGAAACTATAAGCAAGGTGAAAAGACAGCCTTCAGAATGGGAGAAAATAATAGCCAATGAAGCAACGGACAAACAATTAATCTCAAAAATATACAAGCAACTCCTGCAGCTCCATGCTAGAAAAATAAACAACCCAATCAAAAAGTGGGTCAAAGAACTAAACAGACATTTCTCCAAAGAAGACATAAAAATGGCTAACAAACACATGAAAAGATGCTCAACATCACTCATTATCAGAGAAATGCAAATCAAAACCACAATGAGGTACCACTTTACACCAGTCAGAATGGCTGCAATCCAAAAATCTACAAGCAATAAATGCTGGAGAGCATGTGGAGAAAAGGGAACCCTCTTACACTGTTGGTGGGAATGCAGACTAGTACAGCCACTATGGAAAACAGTGTGGAGGTTCCTTAAAAAACTGCAAATAGACCTGCCATATGACCCAGAAATCCCACTACTGGGCATACACACCAAGGAAACCAGAACTGAAAGAGCCACGTGTACCCCAGTGTTCATCGCTGCATTGTTTACAATAGCCAGGACATGGAAGCAACCTAGATGCCCATCAACTGACGAATGGATAAGAAAGCTGTGGTACATATACACAATGGAATATTACTCAGCATTAAAAAAAAAAAGTCATTTGAAGCAATTCTACTCAGGTGGACAGAACTGGAGCCTATTATCCAGAGTGAAGTAAGCCAGAAGGAAAAACAATACAGTATACTAATGCATATATATGGAATTTAGAAAGATGGTAACGAGAACCCCGCATGTGAGACAGCAAAGAAACGCAGATGTATAGAACAGACTTGTGGACTCTGTGGAAGAGGGCAAGGGTGGGGTGATATGGGAGAATGGCATTGAAACATGTTAATTATCATATGTGAAATCAATCGCCAGCCCAGGGTTGATGCTCGGGGCTGGTGCACTGAGATGACCCAGGGGAGGGAATCCAGAGGGGGAAGGGAGGGCGGTTCTGGAGGGGGAGCATATGTAAACCCATGGCAGTTTCATGTCAATGTATGGCAAAACCAACACAATAAAGTAAACAAAATTAAAAAAAAAAGAAAGAAAATAAGTCTAAGTACGATAAATAGTATTAACTTTAATATAATTTGCTCAGTATGTAGTCGCTGATATTTAACAGTAAATATTATCATGCTCTCTTAAAAATTCAGGCAATTAAAATTTTTTTTCAACCAATCTTAATTTATCAGCAGATGCATAACTTAATCTGTGTGCCAAAAATTAACATTTGACATTTGCTGAGGATTTAGTTACATACAATGAAAATATTAAAATAAAAAAGTAAGCTTTACAGAGGTTTTATGAATGATTTCTACTGTTGTTGATCCTTATTTTTACTTTCTATGTAGAAGATTATAAGAACAAATAACATTTTGAAAGCATATTAAGTAATGATTAAAGCTTAATACCGTGATTTTCATTATTGCCATGACTCATTTATACATGTATACATATTTTGTATACTTGTAGTCATATGGAAATTACTATTTACATTATATTTTTTGACTTAACACCATATCATATTATTTCATTAGGTTTAGCATGTCCTTTATTATTACAATTTTAAGAAAAACATGTATTCTTTTATATCATTCGGTCACTTAGCCATATCGGACTCTTTAGGACTCCATAGACTGCAGCAGACCAGGCTTCCCTGTCCAGACCAACTCCCAGAGCTTGCTCAAACTTGTATCTATTGAGTCAGTGATGTCATCCAACCATCTCATCCTTTGTTGTTCCCTCTTCTCCCACCTTCAATCTTTCCCAACATCAGGGTGTTTTCCAAAGAGTCAGTTCTTCACAGCAGGTAGCCAAAGTATTGGGAGTTTCAGTTTCCAATGTTCCAATGAACATTCAGGGCAGATTTCCTTTAGGATGGACTGATTGGATCTCCTTGCAATCCAAGGGACTCTCGAGACTTCTCCAACACCACAGTTCAAAAGCATCAATTCCTCGATGCTCAGCTTTCTTTACCGTCCAACTCTCACATCCATACATGACTACTGGAAAAACCATAGCTTTGACTAGATGGGCCTTTGTCAGTAAAGTAATGCCTCTGCTTTTTAATGTGTTTTCTAGGTTGGTCATAGCTTTTCTTCCAAGGAGCAAATGTCTTTTAATTTCATGGCTGCAGTTACCATCTACAGTGATTTTGGAGCCCCCCCAAAATAAGGTCTCTCACCGTTTCCATTGTTTCCCCATCTACTTGCCATGAAGTGATGGGACTGGATGCCATGATCTTAGTTTTCTGAATGTTGAGCTTTAAGCCAACTTTTTCACTGTCCTCTTTTTCTTCCATCAAGAGGCTCTTTATTTCTTCACTTTATGCCATAAGCGTGGTATCATCCACATATCTGAGGTTATTGATATTTTTCCTGGCAATCTTGATTCCAACTTGTGCTTCATCCTGCCCAGCATTTCTCATGATGTACTTTGAATATAAGTTAAATAAGCAGGATGACAATATACAGCCTTGACGCATTCCTTTCCCGATTTGGAACCAGCCTGTTGTTCCATGTCCAGTTCTAACTATTGCTTCTTGACCTGCATACAGATTCCTCAGGAAGCAGGTCAGGTGGTCTGGTATTCCCATCTCTTTAAGGATTTTCCACAGTTTGTTGTGATCCAGACAGTCTAAGGTTTTGACACAGTCAATAAAGCAGATGTAGATGTTTTCTGGAACTCTCTTGCATTTTCAGTGATCCAACAGATATTGGCAATTTGATCTCTGGTTCCTCTGCCTTTTCTAAATCCAGCTTGAAGATCTGGAAGTTTTCAGTTCATGTACTGTTGTAGTGTGGCTTGGAGAATTTTGAGTGTTACTTTGCTAATGTGTGAGATGAGTGCAATTGTACAGTAGTTTGAACATTCTTTGGCATTGAAATGGAAACTGACCTTTTCCAGTCCTATGGCTATTGCTGAGTTTTCCAGATTTTCTGGTATATTGAGTAAAGCACTTTCACAGTATCTTCTTTCAGGATTTGAAATAGCTCAACTGGAATTCTGTCACCTCCACCATCTTTGTTTGTAGTGATGCTTCCTAAGGCCCACTTGACTTCGCATTCCAAGATGTCTGGCTCTAGGTGAGTGATCACACCATAGTGATTATCTGGGTTGTGAGCATTTTTTTGTATAGTTCTTCTGTATATTCTTGCCACCTCTTCTCAATATCTTCTGCTTCTGTTAGGTCCATACCATTTCTGTCCTTTATTGTGCCCATTTCACATGAAAGTTTCCTTTGGTATCTCTGATTTTCTTGAAGAGATCTCTAGTCTTTCCCATTCTATTGTTTTCCTCTATTTCTTTGCATTGATCACTGAGGAAGGCTTTCTTATTTCTCCTTGCTATTCTTTGGAATTCTGCATTCAAATGGGTATATTTTCCCTTCTTCCAAAAAGGAAACATAATGCATACTTATTATACAAATATATACATATAGGCCACATATTTGTTGTTTTTCCTCAGTCACTCAGTTGTGTCTGATTCTTTGTGACCTCATAGACTACAACATGCCAGTTCCCCTGTCCTTCACTATCTTCCAGGGTATGCTCCAATTCATGTCCATTGAGTCTGTTATGCTATTGAAGCATCTCATACTCTGCTGCCCTCTTCTCCTTCTGCCTTCACTTTTTCCCAGCATCAGAGTCTTTTCCAATGAGTTGACTCTTCACTTCAGGTGTCCAAAGTTACTGGAACTTCAGCTTCAGCCTCAGTCCTTCCAATGAATATTTAAGGTTGAGTTCCTTTAGGATTGACTGGTTTGATCTCCTTGCAGTCTAAGGAACTCTCAAGAGTCTTCTCCAGCACTGCAATTTGAAAGCATCAGTTCTTCAGCATTCAGCCTTCTTAATGGTCCAACTCTCACATCCATACACTACTATTGGACAAACCATAGCTTTGACTATATGGCCATTTCTTGGCAAAGTGATGTTTCTGCATTTTAATATTCTATCTAGATTTGTCCTAGCATTCCTTCCAAGGAGCAAGAGTCTTTTAATTTCATTGCTGCAGTCACTGTTCACTGTGATTTTGGAGTCCTAAAAAATAAAATCTATCACTTTTCCCACTTTTCCCTTTATATTTGCCATGAAGCAATGGGACTGGATGCCATGATCTTAGATATTTTCATGTTGAGTTTTAAGCCAGCTTTTTCACTCTCCACTTTCACCCTCAAGAAGAGGTTCTTCAGTATATGTGTACTATATATGTATATATTATATAATTTTACTATGATTTTTACTGTATATATTTATTAAGTGTAATATACATTAAAATAAATATATAAATTTGCCTATTTATCTATCTAGCATCTAGTTAACTGGCTAAATATCTATATAAAATCCAAAATATCTCTTTTAGGCTATCTAAATAAAATATAAAGTTTTCCCTATTTTATTGTAACAATTTTGTTTAATTTTCCTAGAGGTCTGTAGCAGAGCTGAAACAGTTTTGTCAGAAAAGAGTAGGCTGTTTATTTAGTGACATGAGAATAGTATGAAAAAGAGTTTGTATCTAAGGACCCCCTTTTTTTCTCAGATGAATAGGATACTTTATTTCCTTTAAAGCATATTTTTTAATATTTATTATGTTTTAGAAATTGGGACTTTTCTGGAATCACAGAAATGCACATGATAGATATACCCATCAACTATTAGACTTTATATTCCAGTGGAGAGAAGAAACTAAAAACAGGTAAGTAGACAAATAAAATATTTATGAATTATAATACATTCATGAAGGCATTATTTTAAAAAAAATCACAGATTAAGAATGTCTGTTTAGCATGAGAAGTTGTTGAATTCTTTATTGGTTGTGGGGTTTTGAGGAGTCAGATTATGTGGGGAAAGCTTTCAGGCAGTGGGAACACAGGAGATAAAGCTCTGAGGTGGAGAGCAGTTCATTTGAAAAGCTAGGGATGGGGGTGGGGAGGAGTGAGTCATAGACAGTGAGCAGAGAGTAAATGGCATGAAGAGATGCAAGTGACAGGATCAGATTGAGGGACCGGATAAGGCAGATTTGTTGGCCAGGGTTAGCAATGTGGGCTTTGTTGTGGATGTAATGTGAAACCGTTGAATCATTAATTAACAGTTACATGGTCCAACTTTCATGTTAAGAAATTCACTACTCAACATGTTCTACCCAATGTGAGCAATGAATTAAGGGGGCAAGAATGGCAATGAAGACCATGGAGAGGCAGTTGAAATTGTTTAGGTCAGGCATCTTGGCATCTTGGCATAGGGTGATAGAGGAACTAGAGAATAGCGGACAAAATGAGATGAGTCTTTTAGGTGGGAGTAAATGTATAAGGTGATGCTGGGATGTAGGGAGTAAATAGAAGAAAAATAGAGAATGACTTAAATGCCTGACTAAGCAACCAAGTAGCTGGTGGTAATATTTACTGAGAAGTGGGAGAATATGGGTTGGCAGGATGAATAGCCGTGGTGCTGTTAAGTAGTCAGTTAAATACAATGGACCCGGGCTCTGGGAGGATGGTCCGGCTGGTAGGTCCTTTCAGTGCTGGGGAAAGGCTCTGTGACTAAGACCTTCTGACAAAGTGTGTGCCTTCATCTTAATGATGCCCTTAAATCTGAGGAAATAGATGAAATATTTGAAAGAGAAAAAGTAGAGAAAGAGGAAAGGTCATTTTAAGATTCAGGTTAGCAACAAGCACATTTAAAGGCTGAGTGGAAATGGAGAAGTTCACAAGGGAGATTGGATGCTTGAAACTAGCTTTACCTGTAGTATTTTATCTCTAAAATGTCTTGAGCAAAATTTTCAAAATGCAGTGATGAATCAGAATGACAGGTACATAGATTCTGTTCTAGAATAGTCTATGAAAATGAAAGTGAAGGTGTAGTCACTCAGCCTGTCTGAGTGTTTGCAATCCCATGGAGTGTAACCTGCCAGGTTACTCTCTTCGGGCAAGAATACTGTAGAGTGGGTTGCCGTTCTGTTTTTCAGGGGATTTTCCCAATCCAGAGATTGAACCCGGGTCTCCTGCATTGCATGCAGATTCTTTACCATCTGAGCCATTAGGGAAGCTCCTATTCTAGAGTTTTTTTTTTTTTTTTACTATGCTTAAAATACTGCCTAACTTAAAACATTTAAAACTATGGAATGTTTTGCAAAAGTCATTCATAACATGTGCTGTGCTTAGTCTCTCAGTTGCGTCCAACTCTTTGAGACCCTATGGAATTTAGCCCACAAGTTTCCCCTGTCCATGGGGATTCTCCAGACAACAATACTGGAGTCGGTTGCTATGCCTTCCTCCAGGGGATCTTCCCAAACCAGGGATCAAACCCAGGTCTCACGCATTGCAGGAAGATTCTTTACCATCTGAGGCTCCAGGGAAGCCCATTTATAACATAGCATTAGGTAATAGAGACTTCACAAACTCACTTATTTCTTTATTAGTTAATGACTAACAAACTATGACTATAAATATTGGAATTGACCAGAATGCTGAGGATCTTGTAATGTAAATGATATGGATAATAAAGCATAACCTGTAGGTCACTACTGGAGACATTTTAAAGTGACCTTAAAAGGCAAGTCTCTGAAATGAAACTGTCTTCAAGTCACATTCTCCATTTGCTGTGAGCCATTGATTCCAAGGCAGGAAGGGGTTGTAAAGACATCTAGTGCATCACATCATTTTCTGATGGAGAAACTGACTCTCAGAGATGCTGAAGGGCTTCTTCAGTCTCAGCCAGGTCCTCAAAATTAAGACACATTTAGATAACATGTTTTCAGGAATGGCTTTATGCTATATTAGAAATACACATTTTAAGACATCAGGTTTAGCTTACATGGTTTAGAAAAGCCCAAGTAGATTGCTTTATAACATAAGCTTTGATTTTTAAAACATCTCTGTGCTGTGTAATTTAAAAATCAGGCTGAGAGAAAAACTTTTCTGCAATACAAATAATAAAAAGTTATGAGATATGTTTTTATTTAAGCAAGCTGATTAAATAACAAATAAACTATACTCAAATGACAAAAATAAATATATTTATGCAAAAGGATTTCTTTTACTTTATATAAAAATGTAAAAATTTTCTATTTCCTTAAAAGTAAGGTCTCCTAGTATAGAAATACAAATAAACTTAATTATGTGTGTCTCCTCTAATTGGCAGGGGCTGCCTAGAGCAAGCTTTGAAAGAAAAACCATGCCTGGACTTACTGGGCATATTAGTTATAGATCTCCAGAACCAATGTGTATATTTAAATACAGAAAGAGATTTATTTTAAGGAATTGGCTCTTGCAATTATGGAAGCTGGCAAAGAGTAGAATCTATAGTCCAGGCCAGTAGGTTGGAATTCAGATAACATTGGATGGTGCGGTCCTGACAGAGAATTGTTTCTTCTTTAAGAAACCTCAGATCTTCCTCTTAAAGACTTCAGTTCATTGGGTAAGCCCTATTCATACTATGGAGGGTAATCTGTTTTACTCAAAAATGTACAGCTTGTAAAAGTTAATCATTTCTAAGCAATTTCTTCACAGTGACATCTAGACTGTATGACCAAACAACGGGGCGCCATAGCCTAGCTAAGTTGACATGTAAAATTAACTATCACACTGAGGAAGAATGCAATGCAAGCTTGCCCCATGTTGAATGAGAGCCAAGAGTTTTGGCAGTTATTCCTGCCATGTGTTTGCCATCCTTATCCTGGTTTTATCTAAATGTTCCTTTAGTGTAAGAAAATCCCTTTTATTGGCAAAACTTCAAGAGTATTACTGGATAAAAATGAAATAACTTAAATCCTAAAGATTTTTTAATTTAAAAGACAGAAAGACATAAACTTTCTATTTCATGAAGAGAAAGGTGAAAGAAAGTGAAATTCGCTTGGTTGTGTCCGACTCTTTCTGACCCCATGGACTACAGTCCTTGGAAATCTCCAGGCCACAATACTGGAGTGGGTAGCCTTTCCCTTCTCTAGGAAATCTTCCCAATCCAAGGATTGAACCCAGGTCTCCTGCATTGCAGGAGGATTCTTTACTAGCTGAACCACCAGGGAAGCCCAGAGATTTCATTAAGTGTACATTTTGCTTTATTGTGCATGGTTTTCTAAGAAGGTGTTTAAAATCCTTCCTATCTTGTTCCATCCCATTATATAACTTAAAATTTCAGACCACACTCACTATACATCCCTCACTCACCCATCTATGCTTTAAAGAGATCTCAAATGGTAATACTCTTATACTCTTACTTAGAGAAATTACTGTCTGGATTTTTTCAGAAACCCCTAGAGTGAAATGTAACTGTCAAAAAATATTTAATTATCATTGATGGATTTCCTTCATCTATTATGTTAGTTTTAATCTTTTAAATGATGTGATACATCTTAAACTTCTGGTAACTTCATCAGTGTCTCATCTAAATCGATGCTGCAGCCCAAACAATTGTACTATTGTACTGAGTAATGCCCAGAAAACAATAGGGGAAAGTTTCGTTTGAGAAGTGGCTTCAGCTACACTTTTTAGTTAGAAGATATTTGAAATAAGACTTAAAATAACAACCTTCGTTATAAAAACATCTTAATAGAAGAGTATTCAAAAAATCTCAGAAAAAAATGAACTCTTAAAACAATGATTACCAAAGCAATGATACTTGGATAACATTGGAATAAAACCAAATCCAACAAGTATTTTCATTAGAGTGTCCCTTTTGTTCTTCTTAAAAAATGTTTTATTTTGTTGAATATAAAATGTTTCCCTGAATTTCTGTTTTCAGTTACATTTCCTGCTTGGAACATATGGAAAGGGTAAATGTCTGGAGTAAAATTTGGATGATATTTTAAACTATGAGAGAGGATCTTGAAGGATTAACACAGTTAAAAGAGCTAAAACTGTATCTGCAGTTCGATGTAGACAACCATTTTGCTTATCCTATATTCTTTTTATCGAATATGAAAAAGAAAATGCAAAAAAGCAGATCTTATAAAATTCTGTAACATGTTTACATTTTGATGTTAGTATCAATTTACTCTTCTACAGATGCTTAGTATTATTATGTTTTGAACACAGAGATTTCATGTATGTAAAATTGCAGAGAATCCTAGTGGTAGACGTTTTGAATCAGGAAATGATTTCCTGAAGAACTTTCACTTGGAACCTCAGTGCTGATTTGTGAAGTCCCCTGTACCCACAGCTTGGGTCCCCTGAGCAAACTGAAGCATTGTGGTTCTTAGATATTAGAGATGAATTTGAGTCATGGCCAAAAGGAAGGGTAGATATGGGCTGTTACTTCAGTAAATCAAGAGTAAAATGTGCTGTGAGTATTTGGCCCATTTAATCTTCCCTTTTCTACTTTGCTGTGGTCAGAAAGACATGGCCATTTTTTCCTTTCACAGTTTTAAATGCAGACATCCAGAATACTGAACACCCCATTCCTTAGCATTCTTGTGACTTCTCAGAACCAGCACTGAGGCACAATGAGTGAATCAGATAATGCTGGACTCAGAGGCCAGAGTAGACTGTACAGAGGGTGTGGCTGGGTTGCTGCTGCTGCTAAGTCGCTTCAGTCGTGTCCGACTCTGTGCGACCCCATAGACGGCAGCCCACCAGGCTCCTCTGTCCCTGGGATTCTCCAGGCAAGAACACTGGAGTGGGTTTCTGTTTCCTTCTCCAATGCATGCAACTAAGTTGCTTCAGTCATGTCTGACTCTGTGCGACTCTATGGACAGCAGCCCACCAGGCTCCTCCGTCCACAGGATTCTCTCAACTTCTGCTAACCTGGGGAGATAATGATATTAATTAACTGCACATTCCATCACATGCCAGACCATAGGACACATATGCTTTCAGCAGTTCTTCAGTTGCTCAGTTGTGTCCAACTCTTTGTGACCCCATGGACTGCAGCACACAGGTTTCCCTGTCTTTCACTATCTCCCAGAGCTTGCTCAAACTCATGTCTGTCAAGTCAGTGATGCCATCCAACCACCTTGTCCTCTGTCCTCCTGCTTCTGCTTTCTGTCCTCCCTTTTTCCTTCTGCCTTCTATCTTTCCCAGCATCAAGGTCTTTTCCAATGTGTTGGCTCTTTGCATCAGGCGGCCAAAGTATTGGAGCTTCAGTGGCAGTATCAGTCCTTCCAATGAATATTTAGGGTTGATTCCCTTTAAGATTGATTTGTTTGATCTCCTTACAGCCCAAGGGACTCTCAAGAATCTTCTCCAACACCATAATTTGAAAGCATCAATTCTTTGGTGCTCAGTTTTCTTTATGGTCCTCTTTTAGCAGTATAGTGAAAGTCTCTCAGTTGTGTCCAACTCTTTGCGAACCCATGGACTACAAAGTCCATGGAATTCTCTAGGCCAGAACACTGGAGTGGGTAGCCTTTCCCTTTTCCAGGGGGCCTTCCCAACCCAAGAATTGAACCCAGGTCTCCCATATTGCAGATGGATTCTTTACCAGCTAAGCCACAGATCTGACAAATCTGCAAGGTAAGCTTATTGTTCCTATTTCACAATTAGACAGTTAATTTAAGAATTACTTGTCCAAGACTTTTGAAGCTCTGATGTAGAGTTGGAATCTGGTTCTGTTTTCAAACACTGCTTTGTTTATGTTGTACTTTTGTTATTATTTTCATTACTGAAACCAGTCTTGAAAATTTTGATTACTTACCCAACTTGTTTATGATTTGTTCCATAAACTATATATAACAAATTATACTGATCAGTTCTAAGAGACATTTACTACTTCACTGGCTTTCAAAAACAGGTCATCAGAGCATTTGAATTCTTGTCATAGTGTCAGATTTTACAAAGCTGAAATAGAGTTTTCTGATAATAGAAATGAGGGACACTTTAAGAAAGAACCCAGAATGCTCTGAATCAATTTGAGTATCCTGCAGACCTGAAATTTGTAGTCATTCAAAATGGAATATTACTCAGCATTAAAAAAAAATTCATTTGAAGCAATTCTACTCAGATGGACGAAACTGGAGCCCATTATCCAGAGTGAAGTAAGCCAGAAGCAAAAACAACAATACAGTATATTAACACATATATATGGAATTTAGAAAGACAGTAATGAGAACCCAACATGGGAGACAACAAAAGGAACGCAGATGTATAGAATAGACTTGTGGACTTTGTGGATGAGGGTAAGGGTGGGATGAGATGGGAGAAGGGCATTGAAGCATGTTAATTGTCATGTGTCTAATCAATCGCCAGCCCAGGATTGATGCTCGGGACTGGTGCAGCGAGATTTCCCGGGGGGGAGGGAGGAGGGAGGGGGGACCCGGAGGGGAAGCATATGTAAACCCATGGTGATATCATGACAATGTATGGCAAAAACAATAATAATAAAAAAAAAAATTCAGGGCAGATGGCCTACAGTGCTGTCAGGTACTCCTGGGTATTTATCAATTAAGGTTCAGCAGCATTTTGCTTGTTCTCATTAGGTAATTACATTTAAAATATTCCTTATCACAGGAAAGAAAAACCTCATTACTAAATGTTGATTAAACCTTGTGCTAGAAGTTAACCTCTTGACCAGTGACATATGACCATGGTTAAAAAAAAAAAAAAAAGCAAACAAGAATATTGCTTAGGGCAGCTGACAATGACCAGCAATACACAGGGACCAATCTTGGAAAAGTGTTTGTTCTCTCTTTGTTCTTTCCTAGTGTCAGTGATAACAAATAGTTTTAGCAGCATTAAAACCACGTATACTGTTGATATCAGTACATATTAACATCGTTTCCTACAAATGTATCTTGAGTTTGCTATATTTCCAAAATTTTTCAAAATATATTCTTAAAGAGAAGTTTTGGTGACCAACTAATGGGTAGCAGTACACTTCCTTTCTTCTGTGTCCTCTTTGTAGGCAGAGTGTAAGATTGTATTGATGTATGATTGGAACCTAACTTGCATTTCAATTTTTATTGAGTAATATGTTACCATAAACTAAAACTCTCTGAGACTTTTAGTCTTTGGCATTTTTGTATTTTAAATTCTATTATCATCAGGTTAACATCATCAGGCTAGATGTTTTTCACAGAATGCTTTTTGAATGTATTATTAGATATTTTGGGCTAGCATCCCATAGTTTCATTGTAATGATAATTCTAGGGCTTGATGTGGTAGATATTTTTATTGTCTTTATTATTTTTAGAAGGATTTGAGGACAAGAAAAGTAAAGAGAGTTTTTCAATATTTTAAGTAACCAGTGTCTAAAGCTTTCTTTCGTTTTACCCTTTATAATGTATACTTTTAGGGAAGCAGTTTGCTAAACTGTATCATTTTCATAACAATTTCTGTTATTAATGAATATTCAAATAAATTCATAAGCAAGTTATTTATAAGAAACCATGATCCCCACGCTCCTAAAGTATTTTTCTTCTGCTTGAAAGTGTGTAGTTCTCTCTTCTGTGGGTGTACTTTTGTTGAAAGGCCTTTCAGCTCTTCTCAAGGTATGTAGGATTAACACTATCCTCTTGAAAAAGCCTTTTCTTAAAACAGCTTATAAAAATTAACCTCTTTGCTCTGATAACTATTTTATTTATTTTTTAATACTTTGATTACATTTTACCTCAAAAGAATAAAATCTCTGCAAGGGCAGGGATCATGTCTGTTGTATTTACCTATGTTTACTTAGTGATCGTGGTTCAATGTTTGGCACAGTGGGTGCTTCCATCTGGCTTCCCTGGTGGTTCAGATAAAGAATTCACCTGCCTGGGTTCCATCCCTGGGTTGGGAAGATCCCCTGGAGGAGGGAATGGCAACCCACTCCAGTATTCTTGCCTGGAGAATCCTATGAACAGAAGAGCCTGGCGGGCTACACCCCATGGAGTTGCAAAGAGTCAGACATGGCTGAGTAATTAAGCACAGTCTGAGATGAGTTTCCATCTGGAGATGGAATTAATGACTGAGTGAATGAATATGATTTAATGACTAAGGAAGAAGTGTAGAATGAGATTCCAGCAGTGGAATTCACTCGGGTCACTTATGATGGAGTCCCAACATACTGAATGTGAAATTCTGCACCCATTGGTGACTGCTGGTTGAGTGATGAAAAACAAATAGCAACACCAAAAATCCAACAGGCAAATTTGCTACTGAAGCCACTTTCATTTATTAAACTTATACTATAGGCCAGTGAATGTGCTTCATTTCACTTTTCCTTATTTTTTTAGTCTTCTCTGAAAGTGAAATTGGCTCAGTCATGTCTGACGCCTTGTGACCCCTGGAGTGGGTATCATTCCCTTATACAGGAGATTTTCCCAACCCAGGAATTGAGCCAGGGTTTCCTGAATTGCAGGTGGAGAAGCCCCCTATATAGCACTTGAAAGGTTAGGGCTGGTCTCACTAAGAAGGCACTGTGAGAGCAGGAGAGAAGGCAGAGGAAAAAGGAGAGGAGCAGAGATTTGAACTATTATGAAGGTAATTCAGTTGTAAAGCACACGATTAGCATTTGGCAACCTTTCTATTTGGTGTTTCTTCACTTATGGAGAAATAGTGTTTTTTATTTCTTTATCATTTTGAATCTGACCCCTCAGAGAGTCAAAAGGCACAAACTCAGTGTCCCATGGTGAATATCTTTCCACAGAGCTAACTCGGTGCCATGGCCCATGTCAATAGTACTAGGCTTGCAGTTTAGTTGACTGGCAGAGGGAAGAAGCAGGCTCTTTAGCATGCAATTCTGACACTTGGAATGTATTAATATATTTTTTTCATCAAAGAATACAAAGGTCATAGATATATATTGATTGTACTCTGTTTCTTGGCTAGTCACATTGGTTGGGAGGCAGCAGATTAATAGGCATTTCTATATATTGAACTAATGTACCCATAATTCTCTGCATTTGTCAATTTGAAGAGATGTGAGTGATGATATCAAGGCTAAGGGATGTAAAATATTTCATCCTGCTGTCAAAACCCATCCTTTAAATAATTGGAAACTTCTGAAACATTGAAATAAATGTAGTCCTCAAGGGAACAGAAAAGATTTCTTAAAAAGCAGGAAGAGAGAAAAAGTGAAAGAAATTGGACTTTGGGTGATAATTATGTGTCAATGTACATTATCCTTTGTGCCACTGTGCTGGGGGATGTAGATGGAAGGAGGCTACAGACATGTGGGGAGAGGGGATATATGGGTATACTTTCTGCTCAATTTTGCTATGAACTTAAAACTGCTCTAAATTGTAGTATATTTAAAAATATATAAGTTTTTAAAAAGTCTACATATGCAGTTGGGATCCTGCAGTTGTTACAGGATGGGGATACCTGAACCTCCAGGTTATATCTTCTTCCTCCTCATGAGTTCCTCCCTCAAAAGGCAGTGACTTTATCACTTCTTCTCTGAGCTATTCTCCCACACAAAATTTCATTTTGCTCTTATATATGAAAATATACTTTTGAGAGAAGTCTGACAGAGCTTGAGAGCTCTGAATGGATTCCGCCCAGTAGTCTTGACATGGGCCAGGCACCGAGTTAGCTCTGTGAACAGATATTCACTATGGGGCACTGAGTTTGTGCCTTTTGACTCTCTGAGGGGTCAAATTCAAAATGGTAAAGAAATAAAAACAACAACAAAAACCTTCACTTTGAAGAATCAAAGGTCTAAAGGTCACTTCACAGTGAAGCTAGACCTCCATAGATGGGGAAGTTTGCTTGTAAACCTTTGAAAGTTTGGATCCTGAGTTCTCATAAGTGATGGGCCCTTCTCACCAATTATGATGATTCTATCTCTATAACCTAGACTTTCCAGGCCTGATGGCCTTGAATTCATGTTAAATTTGAAAACCAGAAAGTGCAATTTTTCACTTTTTTAAATTGACTATATTTTTTTGTGATAGGATACCTATGGCAAATGGCTAGAATACATTACAACAGAAACATGAGATTTGGAAAATTAAAAGGAGAAGGGAAGAAGATGAATGAATGTGTACTATTCTGTGGAAACTATGTAAATTTTTCTTTGGGAATTGTGATGTGAATTCAGAAATCCAGTTACTGTATACATTGTGAAATAATTCCAGTCTTTGTGTTTTAAAGAACAAAAAACACTTAATTGAAGCATTTATCACTGAATAGTTTCAAATAGTAGGATTTTTTTTGATGACCTGTTATAAAATAATCATCTACTTTCCCTTTGAGATTTTCAAATTCACACTTTAGTATGCTGAATATGTTCATTTCCATTAGTAAATTATGTTAGAATTGCTTTGGGTACTGTTTCCTGGACACCAGGAAACATCAGTGTCACAATAAAAACCCAACTCTGTACAAAAGGCACTGATTAATATAGGTTTTTTTTTTTTTCCTATTAGCTTCAGCATGATTCATCAGCTATTTATTGGGCATCAGAAAAAAGTTCATAAAAATGGAAAATAACAATTAACCCCCCTGAGGGTTATTAATTACCAACTGACTTTCTTGAACCCATTATCTTACATAATCAAAATTATATTCCTACACAATAAGTCTCTCTGTAATCCATGTGAATGCATACACAAACACAATTATCCTTTCAAAGTAGTGGTCTCTTGTTATATTTTTATTTTACTATCATTCTCAAAAGTAGAGCTGAGAGCAGGAAGCTTCCAATTTTAAATCTGGTATTACATAAAATCACTTATAAGCCTCTCTTAGTTGATGCTATTTGTATTTCAGTTCAGTTCAGTTCAGTAGTGTGCGACTCTTTGCAACCCCAAGAACCGCAGCATGCCAGGCCTCCCTGTCCATAACCAACTCCCAGAGTTCACCCAAATCCATGTCCATTGAGCCGGTGATACCATCCACCCATCTCATTCTCTGTTGTCCCCTTCTCCTCCTGCCCTCAATCTTTCCCAGCATCAGGGTCTTTACAAATGAGTCAGCTCTTCGCATCAGGTGGCCAAAGTATTGGAGTTTCAGGTTCAACATCAGTCCTTCCAATGATCAACCAGGACTGATCTCCTTTAGGATGGACTGGTTGGATCTCCTTGCTGTCCAAGGGACTCTCAAGAGTCTTTTCCAACACCACAGTTCAAAAGCATCAGTATTTCGGCACTCAGCTTACTTTATAGTCCAACTCTCACATCCATACATGACTACTGGAAAAACCATAGCCTTGACTAGATGGACTTTTGTGGATAAAGTAATGTCTCTGCTTTTTAATATGTTGCCTAGGTTGGTTGTAACTTTCCTTCCAAGGAGTAAGCATCTTTTAATTTCATTGCTGCAATCACCATCATCAGTGATTTTGGAGCCCCCCAAAATAAGGTCTGACACAGTTTCCCTATCTATTTGCCATGAAGTGATGGGACCGGATGCCATGATCTTAGTTTTCTGAATGTTGAGCTTTAAGCCAACTTTTTCACTCTCCTCTTTCACTTTCATCAAGGGGCTCTTTAGTTCATCTTCACTGTCTGCCATAAGGGTGGTTTCATCTGCATATCTGAGGTTTTTGATATTTCTCCTGGCAATCTTGATTCCAGCTTGTGCTTCCTCCAGCCCAGCATTTCTCATGATGTACTCTGCATATATGTTAAATAAGTGGGGTGGCAATAGACAGCCTTGGTGTACTCCTTTTCCTATTTGGAACCAGTCTGTTGTTCAATGTCCAGTTCTAAATGTTGCTTTCTGACCTGCATACAGATTTCTCAAGAGGCATGTCACGTGGTCTGGCATTCCCATCTCTTTAAGAATTTTCCACAGTTTGTTGTAATCCACACAAAGACTTTGGCATAGTCTAAAGTAAGGAGCAGTGGCTGCACTTTGCCGAGCAGCCATGAAGAGACACCCCACATCTAAGGTAAGAGAAAACCAAGTAAGATGGTAGGCACTGAGAGAGGGCATCAGAGGGCAGACAGACTGAAACCACAGTCATAGACAACAAGCCAATCTGATCACATGGACCACAGCCTTGTCTAACTCAGTGAAACTAAACCATGCTATGTGGGGCCACTCAAGACAGACGGGTCATGGTGGAGAGGTCTGACAGAATGTGGTCCACTGGAGAAGGGGATGGCAAACCACTTCAGTATTCTTGCCTTGAAACCCCATGAACAGTATGAAAAGGCAAAAAGATAGGACACGGAAAGATGAACTCTCCAGGTCAGTAGGTGCCCAATATGCTACTGGAGATCAATAGAGAAATAACTCCAGAAAGAAGGAAGGGATGGAGCCGAAGCAAAAATAACACCTAGTTGTGAATGGGACTGATGATAGAAGCAAGGTTCGATGCTGTAAAGGGCAATATTGCATAGGAACCTGGACCATTAGGCCTATGAAGCAAGACAAATTGAAAGTGATCAAAAGGAGATGAGAAGAGTGAACATCGACATTCTAGGAATCAGCAAACTAAGATGGAATGGGTGAATTTAGCTCAGATCACCATTGTATCTACTACTGTGGGCAGGAATCCCTTAGAAGAAATGAAGTAGCCATCATAGTCAACAAAAGATTCTGAAATGCAGTACTTGGATGTAATCTCAAAAATGACAGAATGATCTCTGTTCATTTTCAAGGCAAACTATTCAATATCGTGGTAATCCAAGTCTATGCCCTGACCAGTAATGCTGAAGAAGCTCAAGTCGAACAGTTCTATGAAGACCTACAAGACCTGCTAGAACTAACATCCAAAAAAGATGTGCTTTTCATTATAGGGAACTGGAATGCAAAACTAGGAAGTCAAGAAACACCTGAAGTAACAGGCAATTTTGGCCTTGGAGTACAGAATGAAGGAGGGCAAAAGCTAATAGGGTTTTACCAAGAGAATGAACTGGTCATAGCAAACACCCTCTTCCAAAAACACAAGAGAAGACTCTACACATGGACATCATCAGATGGCCAACACTGAAATCAGATTGATTATATTCTTTGCAGCCAAAATGGAGAAGCTCTATACAGTCAGCAAAAACAAGACTGGGAGCTGACTGTGGCTCAGTTCATGAATTCCTTATTTCAAGTTCAGACTTAAATTGAAAAAGTGGAGAAAACCGCTAAACCATTCAGGTATGACCTAAATCAAGTGAGAAATAGATTTAAGGGATTAGATCTGCTAGACAGAGTACCTGATGGAGGTTCGTGACATTGTACAACAGACAGGAATCAAGACTATCCCCAAGAAAAAAAAATGCAAAAAAGCAAAATGGCTATCTGAGGAGGCCTTACAAATAGCTGTGAAAAGAAGGGAAGCGAAAAGCATAAGAGAAAAGGAAAGATATACCTATTTGAATGCTATTTGTATTTAATTATTACTAAAATTCTATTTCTTGTGGAAAATCTCAAATAAATATTACATTTCTTGAGATTATTTTAATATCCTTATTTTTGCATTAAATCTTTGTAAAACAGCCTTTTCAGCATAATTTCTAGTTGAACATATACATATATATATATATAATTTTTTCAACATAATGAGATATGCATATTTTTTTCCTATAATGCTTATCCTTTGGAAATCCATTCTTGTGCCTATATCTGACATTTCTTTTCACTATTTATTATAATTATTTTGTTCAACAAGAATAAAATCTCCCTTACATTTGCTATTCATGAAATGAGCATAGAAAGACACATTTTGGAACTTAGAATATTTATTACTAATGCTTTAATTGAAGTTCCTTTCACTTTAGCAGAAAACACCTAGATCGCAGGTTATTTCCAGTTACAATGAGATCACTTACTTAGGCAGAATAATCTATAATAATCTAAATAAATAACCTGTTTAGGCAAATAATCAAGTCATTTGATTTTGTGTCTAGTTTGTAAAAATAATATAACCTAATGTTGTTCAATGTTGTCTGGAGTCATCCTGCACACAACTCATCTGAGGCTCTTGTTAAAGATACAGGTCCCTGGACCCAGCACTCTGCTGAAATAGCTCTCGTCAAATTCTGCAAAGATTTCTGTCTTGTCAAACATGATTATCATTTAACTGCTCACCAGCACTTGCCATAGTTGCCAGTCTATCCTTTTGATGTTCTTTTTACCCTTGAATTGGTGGAAAGGTCTTCACTCTACCTTACATCAACAGTGCAATCTCTTTGTCTATTTTCCCTCTTCTGAAAATCTGCTGTTGTTAACAAGCATCTGATATAATCCCTCCATGAAGATATGGAACAATAATCCCTTTATTTCTTTCTTTTCTTGAATACTTATTATTAGAATATTTCATCTCTATTTGAGATTATTTATCATCAATATCTTTTATTTTATCAGTGAAAATATATTATGTGTAAATTTTCAAAAAAGCAAAATATACAGTCACTGTTTTTCAGAGAGAGAGAAAAATCCATGTGAAAAATTAAATAATCAGGGGGAGCTCTTCCAAACATACCTTATGAGGTCAGTATGACCCTGATACTGAAACCAGATAAGTATGCCACAGAAGAAAGTCACAAGCTAATATTCTTGATGACCTTGGTGAGAAAGTCCTCAACAAAATATTGGTAAACTAAATTCAACAATATATTAAAAGGATCATCCATCATGATCAAGTGGATTTATTCCAGGAATACAAGGATGGCTAAACGTCTGCAAATCAGTCGGTGTGACACAATTCAATATTTATTTATGTTAAAAACCATCAACAAAGCAGGTAAAGTAGGAAAACCTCTCAACATAATAAGGGCTAAATGTAACAGCCTGAAGCTAATATAATACTCAATAGTGAAAAGCTGAACATATTTCCTCTAAGATCAGGAAGAAGACAAGGATGTCTACTCTCATCACTTTTATTCAGCATAGTATTGAAATCCTCACCAGAAAAATTAGGCGAGAAAAAGAAATGAAAGGCTTCCAAATTGGAAAAGAAGAAGTAAAATTGTCACTATTCATAGATGACAAGATATAATATATAGAAAACCCTAAAGACTTCATTAAAAACTATTAAATCTAATAAGTGAATTGAGCAAATTTCCAGGTTACAAAATAAATTCACAAAAACCTGTTTCATTTCTTTAAACTAGTAATGAACAATCAGAAAGAACAATTAAGAAAATAACCCCATATATGATGGCATCAAAAAGAATAAAATACCTAGGAATAAATCTAACCAAGATGGCAACAGATCTGTTTAATAAAAACTATTAGACATTAATGAAAAAAAATTGAAGAGGATACAAATAAGTAAAATAATATTCCTTGCTTATGGATTGGAAAAATTTATATTTTTAAAATATTTCTAGTACCAAAAGAAATCTACAGATTCAATGCAATCACTATCAAAATGTTAATGATATTTTTCACAGAAACAGAGCAAACAATCCCAAAATTTGCAGGAAACCACAATAGACTCTGAATAATCAAAGCAATTTTGAAGAAAAGAACAAAGTCAGAGGCACCACAATCTTTGATTTCAGATTATATTACAAAGCTATAGTATTTGAAACAATACAGAGGAACCTGGTAGACTGCAGTCCATGGGGGTAGTGAAGAGTTGGACACAATTGAGTGACTTCACTTTCACTTTTCATTTTCATGCGTTGGAGAAGGAAATGGCAACCCATTCCAGTGTTCTTGCCTGTAGAATCCCAGGGACAGGGGATCCTTGTGGGCTGCTATGTATGGGGTCACACAGAGTCAGACACGACTGAAGTGACTTAGCAGCAGAAGCAGTACTGGCATAAAAACAGATTCAGAGATCAATGAAATAGAATGCAGAAATAAACCAACAAGCATGTGGTCAGCTAATTTATAACAAAGGAGCAAAGGATATTCAATGGGAGAAGAGAGAGTTTCTTCAATAAATGGTATGGTAAAAATATGACAACCACATGCAAAAGGATGAAACTGAACATTATCTTACATCATTCACAAAAAATTAACTCAAAGTGAATTAAAGACTTGAATGTAAGACCCTAGCCATACAATCAGGGAAGAAAACATAGGTGGTAAGCTCCATGGCATAGGTCTTTGCAAAACTTATTGAATCTGATACCAGAAGCAAAAGAAAAAATAAATAAGAAGGATTACTTTTAAAGGCTTCTGCACAGAATTGGCAATCATTAACTAACAAAACAACAAGGTAACCTACTAAATAGTAAAAGATAATGGCATATCATATATTGACAAGGGGTCAATATTCAAAATATAAAAAGAACTCAGACAACTCAATAGTGGAAAAGTGAACAATCTGATTAGCAAATGGGCAGAATATCTGAATTTTTCTAAAGGAGACATACAAATGGTCAATAGGTATATGAGAAGTTACTCTACATCATTAATTATCTGAGAAGTGCAAATCAAAGTCACACTAGTAACACCTCTCGTCTGCCATAATGGCTATTTTCAAAGAAAAAACAAGTGAGTGTTGGTGAGGATGTGGTAAAAGGGAACCATCTTCATTGCTGGTGGGAACTTAAATTGGTGCAGACACTATGGAAATGATATTGAAATTCCTCAAAATTTAAAAATAGGACCACATGATCCAGCAATTTCACTTCTGAATATTAACCCACAGAAAATTAAAACATTGATTTGAAAAAACACACATATCTCCCCACCACCACACTCATATTCATTGCAGTATTATTTACAACAGCCCAAATATGGAAACGATCCAAGTTTCCACCAGTGATGAATGAATAAAGAAGATGTGATATATACATATACCACAAGGCAAGTGAAATCTCAGGTCTCTGATTAAGTCTAGAAGAAAAAAGTGTATTATATTTTGATTTATAAATATTGCTTGAGTATGCAAAATTAGATTTAGACAGTACACTGAATTTGAGAGCTTAGATGTATTAGTAAATGATTTGTCAAATGAATTCTTGTTCATAGTCAATATTCCTATGAAGTTATCAATTTAGGAAACTAAATAAAAAGCTCTAAACAAATATGTAAAAACCATCGAGGCAAAAGCAAATAGCAAACCACTGGGGAAGCCATTAACGATTTAATGAAAAGGAATAGGGAGTTCACCCACCAAAGAGAATAAAGTATTTCAGATATGATTGATATATCACAGAAAATAAGGTTGGATGGCTCCAAATAGCATTATGATTCTTTAATCTCTTTATATTAATCACAAATAATGTTTCTTTATGAAGTAGTTCATGTTGGATTTTTTGTAATTGTGATGGCTGTGTCTGTTGTTTGATAGAACATGGGGGAAAACTGAGTGAGAATATGAAAAGAAGAGAAGAAAATTATGGAGCACAAAGAAGGTTGGTAGTCAAAGAATCATCATCTATCTTTCCATGAAGCAATAATCACTTCAATAAATAAAGAATTCTGGAATTGGAAGATTTCTTACAACATTCATTCAGAGAATATTTCTCAATACCTATCATATATATAAAGGTAGACACTGAATATTCCTAAAACACATCTGCAAATGCAAATATAAATTAGACTTGGACTGTCTCTCAGGAACATAACAGTCTGGTAGGGGAAATATGTCAAGAACACCTGTGCATATTACTGTGATATACTTAAATATTGATAGGGTGTTCAGAGGAGGGATTGTTTTTTACATTAGCAGGAAATAAATGCTCTTTTAAGCATATGATCATGGTTAAGTCTCTCCCATCTCAAAATACAATAATATTTTGCAACTAAACTTAGTCTTTGTGTTACAAAACTTTTTACAACAAATCTAATAATAAACTCTTTTCTTTTCCTTCTGTCTCCCTGTAGGAATTTTTCTAGATTTCTTATCCTCCTCAAATGCAAAGTTCTTAAGAGGAAGAGTTTTAGCTTCTTTTCCCAAATTCTTGTTCAAAATTCATCCACTTTACAATCATGCTCAAACTGCATTCTACATCCACCATTTTATTGTTGTTCAGTCGCTAAGCTGAGTCTGATTCTTTGCTATCCCATGAACTGCAGCATGCCAAGCTTTCCTCTCCTTCACCATCTCCCTGAGTTTGCTCAAACTCATGTCCATTGAGTCAGTGATGCCATCCAACCATCTCGTCCTTTGTCGTCCTCTTCTCCTGCCTTCAATCTTTCCCAGCATCAGGGTCTTTTCCAATGAGTCAGCTCTTTGCATCAGGTGGCCAAAGAATTGGAGCTTCACCTTCAGCACCAGTCCTTCCAATGAATATTCAGGGTTGATTTCCCTTAGGATTGATTGGTTGGATCTCCTTGCAGTACAAGGGACTCTCCAGAGTCTTCTCCAGCACCACAGTTCAAAAGCATCAATTCTTTGGCTTTCAGCCTTCTTTATTGGTCCAACTCTCACACCCATACATGAATACTAGAAAAACCATAGCCTTGACTATACAGACCTTTGTTGGCAAAGTGATGTCTCTGTTTTTTCATATACTGTCTAGGTTAGTCATAGCTATTCTTACAAGGAGCAAGCATCTTTTAATTTCATGGCTGCAGTCACTATCCACATTGATTTTGAGTGTGAGTGCATGTGTTATTAATACCAAATACAACAAATTCTTTTGAGTATATTAACTTTCACATCTTCTCCATTTAGATCTTAATTTCTTTTTCCTTGGAACTGTTCTCTTTGCTTAGTGTGCTTGATTTCACTTTCTGGTTGATGATTTTTTCTGTCTTCTTCCCAAGGGTCTCGTCCCTAGCCAGGCTCTTAAATGTTGGTATGCACTAGGAACTCATCTTTGGCTTTTTCAATCATTTCTCTTCTCAAATTTATCCTGGCTGGAGTCTTTCATTCTATGACACTTTTATACAAATAACTTATTAATATATGTCCTACAAGATCTCTCTACCATAATGCAGAGAGATTTTCCATTTAAGAATCATATTTCTATGACCAAGCCCCCTTAAATTTCAGAGAAGGCAAAAGATCAATTTATGTTAATAGACTATGAAGAGAAATAATAAGTAATTTCTAGGTCAAGGAAACTAAACAAAACAAACAAACAAAACCTCTTCTGGCCTTTTCTGTTTTCCTAGGAGAAAATGGAACCACACACTGAAATAACATGGAATTCATAATCAGCATGTAACTAAACACCAGCTAGGAACATTTATGTTTGACATTTATGTAATTCAGAAATAAATTTACATGGTATTAAGCTACTGAAATCTGGGGATTTATTTATTGCAGTAGCTAATGTTACTCTAATATATGTTAGAAACTTGAAGTTTAGTGCTATAATTGAAAAACTTGGAATATGTGGAACTGGTTTAGTATTTGAGTAGCAGGCAATAGGAAATCAATATCGAGTATGGTAACATGTTGACAAAAATCACACAGTAGTAAAATATTTTGAAGTATTTCTTGTAATAACTTGGAAGGCATCCAAGGCTTCTCTTTGTAGTTGTAGGAGCAAACACTGGGAAACAGAATGCTAGTACCAATTGTTAATTGTTACTGATTGACTTTAACAAGTTATGAGTGGAAAAAGATGTGGCCAGACAAGAAAGAATCATTATACAAGCAGTAAGTGAAAGAAGTAGAGAAAGTCCTGAAATATGGAACCTCTGAAAGTGAGAAAAACATTACTACTTTTAGACCCAAGTCAAAAGGAAGTAAGACCAACAGGCTTTGAGAAGACAAATCTCCAAAGGCACAATTCTTGAAAGAAATAATTGATAAGCTAAATTTCACTGTGGTCCTCTGGACAATGCACTGACAAACCATTTCAGTATTCTTGCCTTAGGAACTCCATCAACAGCATGAAAAGGCAAAAATATACGATACTGAAAGATGAGCCTCTGAGGTTGGCAGTTGTCTAATATGATCCTGGGGAAGAATGGAGAAATAACTCCAAAAAGAACGAAGAGGTTGAGCCAAAGTGGAAACTATGCTCAGTTGTGGAGGTATTTGGTGGTGAAACTTAAGTCCAGTGCTGTAAAGAACAATATTACGTAGAAACCTGGAATGTTATGTCCACAAATCAAGGTAAACTGGAAGTGGTCAAACAGGAGATGGCAAGCATGAACACTGACATTTTAGGAGTCAGTGAACTAAAATGGATGGGAATGGGTGAATTTGATTCAGATGACCATTATGTATCTAATGCTATGGGCAAGAATCCTTAGAAGAAATAAAGTAGCCCTCATAGTCAACCAAAGACTCTGAAATGCAGTACTTGGGTGAAATCTCAAAAACGACAGAATGATTTCCATTAGTTTCCAAGGCAAACCATTCCACATCACAATAATCTAAATCTATGTTCCAACTATTAAGGCTGAAGAAGCTGCAGTCAAATGGTTCTGTGATGACCTACAAGATCTTCTAGAACTAACACCAAAAACAACATCATTTTCATCATAGGGGATTAGAATATAAAAGTAGGAAGCAAGAGACACCTGCAGTATCAGGAAAGTTTGGCCTTGGAGTACAAAATGAAGCAAGGCAAAACCATACAGAGTGTTTCCAAGAGAACACACTGGTCATAGCAAAGAACCTCTTCTAACAGCACAAGTGACAAGTCTACATATGAATATCATTAGATGGTCAACACCAAAATCAGATTGATTGTATTCCTTGCAGTTGAAGTTGGAGAAACTATACACAGTTAGCGAAAATAAAACCTGAAGCTGACTGTGGCTCAGATCATGAGCTCCTTATTGCAAAATTCAGACTAAAATTGAAGAAAGTAGGGAAAGTCACTAGGCCATTCAGATATGACCTAAATCAAATCCTTTATAATTAAATAGTGTAAGTGATAAATACACGCAAGGGATTAGATATGATAGAGTGTCTGGAGAACTATGGACAGAAAGGTTTGTAACATTGTACAGAAGGTGGTGACCAAAACCATCCCCTAGAAAAAGAAATACAACAAGGCAAAATATTTATCTGAGAAGACCTTGCAAATAGCTGAGAAAAGAAGAGGAGTGAAAGGCAAAGGAAAACGGGAAAGATATACCCAAATGAATGAAGAATTCCAAAGAATAGTAAGGAGAGATAAGAAAACCTTCTTAAGTAAACAGTGCAAAAAAATAGAGGAAAACAATGGAATGGGAAAGGCTAGAGATCTCTTCAAGAAAATTAGAGATACCGAAGGAACATTTCATGCAAATATATGCACAATAAAGATCAGAAAGAGGAAGGACCTAACAGAATCAGAAGAGATTAAGAAGAGGTGGCAAGAATACACAGAAGAGCTATGCAAAAAAGGTCTTAATGACCTGTGTGATCATCCACAGAAACATCTACTTCTGCTTCAGTGATTATGTTCAATATCATACATAATTAGGAAGTTGTAAATTAAAATGGTGAGATACATCCCTTGTTGAAGAGACTGTTTTTTTCTCTGAGTATTCTTAACATCTCTGTTGTAGATTAATTGATCACAGCTACATGAGTTTATTTCTGGATTGTCTATCCTGTTCCATTGATCTATATTTCTATTTTAGTGCCAACACCATACTGTTTTGATGACTGTAGCTTTGTAGTATAGTCTGAAGTCAGGGAGTTTGATTCCTCCAGCTTCATTTTTCTTTCTCAGAATTGCTTTGGCTTTTCAGGAGTCTTTTGTGTTTCCACATAAATTTTTAAAAAAAATCCTCATTCTGTGATAAATACCAATAGTATTTGACAGAGATTGCATTGATGCTATAGATTAACTTGGGTACTATAGTCATTTTCATAATATTTATTCTTCCAGTCCCAAAACATGTTATATCTTTCCATATGTTTGTGTCATCTTTGATTTCTTTCTTCAGAATCTAATAGTTTTCAGAGTAGTCTTTTGTCTTGTTAGGTATTTTATTCTTCTTGATACAATGGTAAATTGAATTGTTTCTTTAAGTCATCCTTCTGATCTTTTGTTGTTAGTGTATAAGAATGGAAGAGATTTCTGTATATTAATGTTGTATCCTGCAATTTTATGGAATTCATTCATGAGCTCTAGTGCTATATATTAGAATCATGTAATCTGCAAACAGTGACATTTTTACTTGTTTTCCAATTTGGAGTCCATTTATTTTGTCTTTTCTCTGATATCCATGGCTAGGACTTCCAAAGCTATGTTGAATAAAAGCGGTGAAAATGGACACCCTTGTCTCATTCCTGATCTTAGGGGGAATGCTTTCAGTTCATGACTGTAGAGGGAGTCTTTCAGATTTTTATCACTGAAAATACTGTTAGCTGAAGATTTGCCATACATGGCATCTATTAACGTTGAAGCAAGTTCCCTCCATTCCCACTTTCTGGAGAGTTTTTTCATAAATGGGTGTTGACTTTTGTCACAGGGTTTTTCTGCATTTATTGATAGGATTATACTTTTTCTTCTTTAGTTCGTTAATGTGGTATATCACGCTAACTGATTTGTGGACGTTGAAAAATCACTGCTTCCCTAGGATAAATCCCACTTGTTCATATGATCTAATTTTAAAAAGTGATACAAATGGTCTGATTTACAAAACATAAACAGACTTACAGATATTGAAAACAAGCTTATGGATACCAAAGGAGAAACATGGGAGTAGGGGTAAGGATAAATCAGGAATTTAGGATGAACAAAAACACATTACTATATATAAAATAGATAACCAGTGAGGACTTACTGTATAGCACAGGGAAATCTATTGAATATTCTGTTCAATATTCTGAATCTGAAAAAGAATGAAGATTTATGTATGCATAACTGAATCACTTGGCTGTACACATGAAACTTACAGTGTTGTAAATCAACTATACTTCAATAAACTTTAAAAAATATTAAAAATGATGAGTTATCACTACAAATCTATTAAAATGGTACAAGTCCAAAATACTGACAACACTAAATGCTGGTGAGGCTTGGGACAATAGGAACCTTCATTAATTGCTGGTGGAAATAAGAAATGACACAACCACTCCAAAAGACAGGTTGGCAGTCTCTAGCAAAACTGTATATATTCTTACCATACAATCCAGTAATATTGTTCCTTGGTATTTACAAAAACAAGGTGAAAACTAATGTCCACAAATATTCCTACACATAGATGCTTATAATATGCTTCCTTTGTAATTGCTAAAACTTGGAAGCAAGCAAGATGTCTCATTTCTGTCACCCATTTGGATTTAAATGAGACTCTAAATCTGTAGTAAGCAAAACAGTATGGTATTGGCATAAAAACAGGCACATAGACCAGTGGAACACAATTAGGAGCTTAGGAAAAAACCCATGCAAATGGTCAACTAATCTTTGATGAATTTGACGAGAATATACAATGGGGGAAAGTTTAGTCTCTTCAATAACTAGTGTTGGGAAAATTAGATATTCATATACAAAAGAAGGCAATTGGACCCTTATCTTACACCAAACATTAAAACATTAACTCAAAAGGGACTTATGACTTAAACACCACACCTGAAACTATAAAACTCTAATAGAAACAGGGGGAAAAGCATCTTGAAACTTTTCTAGGAAGTAATGTTTTAAATATGACACCAAAACACAGGTTACAAAAGCAAAAAAAATAAAGAAAGAAAAGAAAAGAAACCATAAATGGGATTATATCAAACTAAAAACCTCCTGAACAGCCAGAGAAATAATCGACAAAATGAAAGGATAACTTACAGAATAGAAGAGTGAATTCCTGGTGGTAAGGGTTGCACTTTCACTGACAAAGGCATAGGTTTGATCCCTGGTCAGAGAACTAAGATCCTGCAAGTCAGTGAAGGAGGTACAGGTTTGATTCTTGGTTTGGGATCTGGATCTCATGTGCTTTGGGGTCTAGGAGCCAAAACATAAAACAGAGCAATGTTGTAACAAATTTGATTAAGGCTTTTTAAAAATTAAGTTAAAAAATAATAATACTGTATTGAAAGCTAGAAATTTGCTAAGAGAGTAGATCTTAATCCATTTATGATAAAAACCCTCCAAAAAGCAGGAATAGGAGGAACATTCCTCAACATAATAAAAGCTATATATGACAAACCCACAGCAAACATTATCCTCAATGGTGAAAAACTGAAAGCATTCCCCCTGAAGTCAGGAACAAGACAAGGGTGCCCACTCTCACCACTACTTTTCAACATAGTTTTGGAAGTCTTGGCCACAGCAATCAGAGCAGATAAAGAAATCAAAGGAATCCAAATTGGAAAAGAAGAAGTAAAACTCTCTCTGTTTGCAGATGACATGATCCTCTATATTGAAAACCCTAAAGACTCTACTAGTAAATTACTAGAGCTAATTAGTGAATATAGCAAAGTTTCAGGATACAAAATCAACACACAGAAATCCCTGGCATTCCTATACACTAACAGTGAGAAAACAGAGAGAGAAATTAAGGAAACAATTCCATTCACCATCGAAACAAAAAGAATAAAATACTTAGGAGTATGTCTACCTAAAGAAACAAAAGACTTATATATAGAAAACTATAAAACACTGATGAAAGAAATCAAAGAGGACACAAACAGATGGAGAAGTGTGCCATGTTCGTGGATTGGAAGAATCAATATAGTGAAAATGAGCATACTACCCAAAGCAATCTATAGATTCAACGCAATTCCTATCAAGCTACCAGAGGTCTTTTTCAGAGAATTAGAACAAATAATTTCACAATTTGTATGGAAATACAAAAAACCTCGTATAGCCAAAGCAATCTTGAGAAAGAAGAATGGAACGGGAGGAATCACCTACCTGACTTTAGGCTATACTACAAATCCACAGTCATTAAGACAGTATGGTACTGGCACAAAGACAGAAATACAGATCAATGGAACAGAATAGAAAGCTCAGAGATAAATCCACGCATCTATGGACACCTTATCTTTGACAAAGGAGGCAAGAATATACAATGGAGAAAAGACAACCTCTTTAACAAGTGGTGCTGGGAAAACTGGACAGCCACTTGTAAAAGAATGAAACTAGAACACTTTCTAACACCATACACAAAGATAAACTCAAAATGGATCAAAGATCTAAGCATAAGACCAGAAACTATAAAACTCCTAGAGTATAACATTGGCAAAACACCCTCTGACATAAACGAAAGCGGGATCCTACATGACTCACCTCCCAGAATATTGGAAATAAAAGCACAAATAAACAAATGGGACCTAATTAAAATGAAAAGCTTCTGCACAACAAAGGAAACTATAAGCAAGGTGAAAAGACAGCCTTCAGAATGGGAGAAAATAATAGCCAGTGAAGCAACGGACAAACAATTAATCTCAAAAATATACAAGCAACTCCTGCAGCTCCATTCTAGGAAAATAAACAACCCAATTAAAAAGTGGGCCAAAGAACTTGACAGACATTTCTCCAAAGAAGACATAAAAATGGCTAACAAACACATGAAATGATGCTCAACAGCACTCATTATCAGAAAAATGCAAATCAAGACCACAATGAGATATCACTTTACACCACTCAGAATGGCTGCAATCCAAAAATCTTCAAGTAATAAATGCTGGAGAGGATGTGGAGAAAAGGGAACTCTCTTACACTGCTGGTGGGATTGCAAACTAGTACAGCCACTATGGAAAACAGTGTGGAGGTTCCTTAAAAAACTGCAAATAGACCTGCCATATGACCCAGCAATCCCACTGCTGGGCATATACACCGAGGAAACCAGAATTGAAAGAGCCACGTGTACCCCAATGTTCATCGCTGCTTTGTTTACAATAGCCAGGACATGGAAGCAACCTAGATGCCCATCAACTGACAAATGGATAAGAAAGCTGTGGTACATATACACAATGGAATATTACTCAGCATTAAAAAAAAATTCATTTGAATCAATTCTACTCAAATGGACGAAACTGGAGCCCATTATCCAGAGTGAGGTAAGCCAGAAGCAAAAACAACAATACAGTATATTAACGCATTTATGGAATTTAGAAAGAAGGTCACGAGAACCCAGCATGCGAGACAGCAAAAGGAATGCAGATGTATAGAATTGACTCGTGGACTCTGTGGATGAGGGAAAGGGTGGGATGATATGGGAGAATTGCATTGAAACATGTTAATTATCATATGTTTAATCAATTGCCAGCCCAGGATTGATGCTCGGGGCTGGTGCAACGAGATTTCCCACAGGGAGGGAGGAGGGAGGGGGGTTCTGGAGGGGGAGCATATGTTAACCCATGGTGATATCATGTCATTGTATGGCAAAACTAATAAGAAAAATAAATAAATAAAATAAAAATTAAGTTAAAACATAATAATACTGTATTGAAAGCTTGAAATTTGCTAAGAGAGTAGATCTTAATTTCTCCCTACACATATGACAAAGATAGTATATGATGTAGAGTTAATTAACTTAATTAAAGAGATAATTAAAAGTTAATTAAAATAGACAAGTATAGTTATTAACTCAATTGTGGTAATTGTTTCCCTGTGTATATGTGTATTAAATCATCACGTTGTAGAACCTAAATATGTACAATTTTTATCAGTCATCCCTCATTAAAGCTAAGAAAAAATAAAATAAATGGGGAAACATTAATATATGCATGTAAATGAGCAAAGTCAAGCTGGAAAATCTACATACTATATGATTCCAACTATGTGACATCTGCAAAAGGCAATGGAAATGATAAAAAGGTCAGTGATTGTCAAGGGTTAAGGATGAGGGGAGAGATAAATAGACAGAGAACAGAGGACGTTTAGGGCAATAAAACTATTCTGTATGATTTTATAGCAGTGGATACATGTATCATTATTTGCTATTCATACTCTAAGTCATATCTGACTCTTAAGCAACCCCATGGAAGCCTGCAGTATTCCAGGCTTCTCTGCCCTTCACTATCTCCTGGAGTTTGCTCAGATTCATATTGATATATATCATTACCCCTTTGTCAAACTCAAAGGATGTACAACACCAAGAATGAACTGTGGACTTTGGTTGATAATAATGTGTCAGTATATCCACTGTTACAAAAGTACCACTCTAGGGTGGATGTTGTTAGTGGATGATGCTATATGAATATGGACGGAGCTATGTGGGGACTCTGCACTACCTGCTCAGTTTTGCTCTAAAATAATAATCTATTAAAGTGGTAATAAATAAACATCCTGATAGAGATTCTTGATCAGATTCTTGATCTCTGAAGAAGATTTAGCTTTGGGACCAGGGACCAGGCTTATCACACAAGAGCTTTTGTGTAGCAAAGTTTTATTAAAGTGTGAAAAAGGACAGAGAAAGTGACATAGACATTAGAAGGGGGATGGAGAGTGCCCCCCTCACTAGTCTAAGCAAGGAAGTTATATACTTTTTAAACTTATTATTACAATAAACCAAAAGAATGTCTCAAGGTTGTCAAGATCTTTCTAGATCCACTCCCACAATTTAAATTTTAAGATGACAGGATTAGAACTAAAAATAGAAAGAGATATACATTTTAAAATAACAAAATAGTCAGAAGGTTTTCAAGGAGGAGAAACTGTCCTCAAGCAGGATACATTGTTGTTATATAATTTTTAGTACAGAGTTTAAACTGAGTTGTTCAGTTGTGTAATCATTAGTTCTAGGCTTAAAGAAAAAAAAAAAGTTTTATCTGACTAAGACTAAGGAATGTACAGGAAATAAAAAGATGATATTTGTCATTTCCTCCTCTTTGAGAATTCCAGACCCCTATCACCTCCTCGAGAACCTCAGACCCCTTTCTCCTCTGCAGGGACCCTGGACTTCTTATCAATCTGCCTAGAAAGTGACTCTCTCAATTTCTAGTCCCAATTTGTTTAAAAGAGTCTTTGAGGGCAATACTCATTAAAATTTCTTACAAAACAAAGGAGCTCAGCCTGGTGGTCATTGTCCCAGCCGTGTCTACTGCTTTAGATGGCCTCAAAATACCCAGCTTTAAGTTGAGAGACGTGAGCATAAGGGCAAGAAGGCATAGAAATAAAGGGAGCTAAGTAGAATACAACTAGGAGAACTCTTGGAACATGTTTGCTGCCACAATTAAATTGATTTAAAACAAATAAACTAAATAAGATGCATATTTAGTTGATGTTGTTGTTTTTTCTTAAGAAATACAATGCCAAAATAATTAAACTTTGTTATTCAACAACTATCATGGGCTTCCCAAATAGATTCCAACAAGAAAGGGCTATTAAAGCCATGCAGGCACTAAGAAGGAGCTATGTCTATAGATTCATTTCACGTGTGACCATGGAGGAAAAAGGACAGGAAAATTTTTGCAGAAATGGAGCTAGGTTCCCTAAGAACAATGGTCAAGGATATTCTTTCTAGTAAGTAGAAATCAGCATCTAATGAAGTAACTCTCCCACTGCTAGGGAATTTCTCTGCAGGAAAGTATTGATATGGAGCAATGAATGCTGTGTGTCTCTGATCTTTTTTCCTGAATGAAGTATTTTATGATAGACTTCTGGTCTCTGCACTGACATTTCCTACTGGGTTAGGGCAAGGGAAAGAGGAGATAATTTGTCTTCAAGTTTCTTTGTTGCTGAACAATAAGGAACAATATTTAAACTTGATAGAGAAGGCTCCATGTCACTCAGAGATCCTTGCCCTGGATGAAGTGACTGTATTGGACAGCAGACTGTCTTTGAAGAGGCAAATGCTGTGTGAAATCTGCCCACGAATTTGGTGGCTGGAAATGTGGGCTTTGGCTCTCCATCAAAGATTCATGCTCCACTTCCATACTTGCATTAGTCAGCATTTTTCAGAGACACAGAACCAATAGGATGTGTGTATATATAGAAAGAGACTTTTTGTGTGTGAGAAATTGGCTCCTATAATTATGGAGGCTGTCAAGACCAAATCTGCAGCATGAACTGGCAGGCTGGAGACTCAAGAAAGCTGACAGTGCAGATGAAGTCTGAAGGCATCTTCTGGAGAGTCTTCTCTTGTTTACGCTCAGTTGCTTAAGCTAGAATTTGGGTGTTTCCCCTTACCACTGATTCTGTCTTGTCTATGTAGCTGTTTCATTACTAAATCCTGGTCATTTTACCTCCTTGTCCATTTTATTTATCTCAGTTATCATCATCTAAGGTGATGGATCATCTCCTTATGACTATTCTTCTAATCTTCTATCTAGTATCCTGGTCCCTATTCTAGTTGGCTTGCTGTAAATGTTTCCTCCACGAAGCTTCTGTAATGATCCATCGAAATCACAAGCTGGGCCACAGCACTTTGCTGTCTAAAATTCTTTAATTTCATCAACTATTTCATGATTAAATCCAAACTCCTTGACATGAATGCAATGCTCCCTCTAATCTGCCCCTTTTAAAACCATTCAGCTTTTCCTCCAGTTACTCCTTACTTCAAATTTGACATTGAATTAGCAGTTCCACTGCTTGCTGTTCTATATTTCATTTTACACTTTGTCCTTGCTGTCTTCTTCCTTCAATTGACCAACTTAATGATTTATTATTATGCCTTATCTTAGGTATCACTTCTCAGTCTCCTATGTCTCCTTTCTCTCCCTCATGTGTTAAGGATCTTTCTCCCTTGGCCCAGTAGCTTTCAAAACCTATTCAATCATTGCAACCAATCTATACTTAATGAGTACCTGTTGATGTATGTCTGTCCTCAGTAATTGAAGTTTCTAGGGACATGGACCATGTTTCTGTTCAAATACTTAGTAGCTAATATTATGGAATAGGAAACCAATTTAAGTGCTAGAATTACTGACAGACATGATTCCTGCCCTCAAGGAGCTCATTCCATAGAAGTGAGACATAAAGATGAATAAGAAACATAATTCAGGGAGTTTTAGAGTTTGATGAAGGCTGTCAAGTAAATAAAACAATACAATGTAATAAATAGACAGGGAGGGATATGCGCTATGTAGAATGATCAGGAAAAGCATTTTTGAAGAGTGATGTTTAAGACTCCAAGTATGAAAAGAAATGTGACAACATGAAAGACTGGGGAGCAGATTAGAGTGTAATGAGCAAGAGTGAGATTGTTACAAGTCCATTTGAGAGAAGAGACTTTGAAACGTTTTCCGTTTGAGGGATTTGAAATCCTTTATACTGAGCTGTGGAATTACCTGGTGGCTCAGCAGTATAGAATCTGCCTGCCACTGCAGAAGGCATGGGTTTGATCCCTGGATTGGAATGATCTCCTGGAGAAGGAAATGGCAACCCATTCCAGTATTCTTGCTTGGGAAACCCCGCGGACAGAGGAGACTAGTAGGCTATGGTCCATGGGTCACAAAAGAGTTGGACACAACTTAGAGACTAAACAACAGCAACAACAACAACATATTGAGTTGTAAATGACAAAAATTTAGCTTAAAATATTACTGCTCTAAAATGAAACTATAAAAACAAAGCACTTTCTTCTCCTTTCTCACATATTTTCTTATCCATCCCACTTAGTTGCTCCTTCCAGCTTCCTAGGACTTGGAAAGAAAGATGGCACCTCCTCATGTCTATAACAGTAACATCCGTATGAGGAAAATGTGTTAAAGAATTTAAAATGAAGCTTGTGTATTTGGATGTCCTGAAAAATAACTACAGAACTTAAATATAAGCACCCCAAAGTGTTCAGTGCAGCAGACAGTAGACAAGTTCTCCCAGGCCATCACAGGGCCTTGACAGGAGCTGCTGACATCAAGACCTTTGCACAAAGTGGACGGTTTTGACTTTGAGAAGTACACTTTAACAACAAGGAGGGAGGCTGTTGTGATCTTCATTTAGTTCACTTGATTTCACTTCAGCAATGTAAAAGCCTTCTGTGATTCAGGTCATCAGTAACTTCCATGATGCTCATGGGGAGGCCTCAAGAAAGTGTTTTCTGTTGACCTGAGTGTTTGCGTATATATGCATCTATTGTCAATGAGTATCAAGTAAAGAACTAAGTTTTAGAATGGCTGCAAGTCAGAGAGTAAAAAATAAGAATTCAGTGAAAGCTGAATCAGGCAGCCAGAAGTTTCTGAGACTTTCCTTCCCACTTGATAAATTTGGGTTCCATGCTACGATCACTGTTAAAAGCCATTTCTTACCTTTGCACTAAAGTTGTATTATCTCCATTACATGGGCAAAGAAGATTTGGAACATTTGATTTTAAGCAACTGAGGGCAGGGTTTATATCTCTTTGTAGCTTTATATTTTATTAACTAAAAGTTTAAAAGAATAGAAGAAATAATTTGATAAGCTCAATAAATTTAAAGAAAGCATTAGGTCTCCCTCCAAGATACTGGTAAAAATATTTAAAATGAATCATTGAATAAAACTTATATATATATATACATATATATATATATATTATTATTAATGAGCTTGTTGTTAAAGTGTACTTCTCAAAGTCAAAACCGTCCACTTTGTGCAAAGGTCTTGATGTCAGCAGCTCCTGTCAAGGCCCTGTGATGGCCTGGGAGAACTTGTCTACTGTCTGTTGCACTGAACACTTTGGGGTGCTTATCTTTTAGATTCTATAGTTAATTTTCAGGGCATCTGAATACACAAGATTCTTTTTAAATTCTTTAACACATTTTCCTCATACGGATGTTACCGTTATAGTCCCTTGTGAAAACATGTGCTGGATGTTAGAATAAGACTTAAAGTAACAAATTTACTTCCTTTCTAATGCTTTAGCAAATTTTAACCCTCAGGAATAAATCCCTAATTAGGTGAATGAAAATTGAGATCTGGATAAGTCTTAGGGAGTAAGTGAAAATAGATCAGGGAAGTTTTCTAGCAGAGATCTTCCTCTGGAGACCCATTCTGTGGAGGAGGGGGGGCGGGGAGGCAGGGTGTCAGGAAACCACCATTCTCCTGTTACAGTCTTCCAAGTTACCTGCTGCCATGTGCAAGCTGTTCACAGATAAAGGGATTCTTAGATGGAGAATGAAGGGAAGTGGGCATTGGGCCAGTAATTCTGGGAAGCAGAGCATTGAAATGTAGAATTGTGTGTTTGTAAAGAGAGATTTGGAGAAGGGTATAACTCTTTGGCTATTGAAAACAAGGGCAAAGATTGAGCTCATTCAAAATACATTTCCTTTTCTAGACCTGAAAGATATAATTAAATTATACTCCTTTATTCTTGCTTTATCCCTCTGCAAACTGGATTCTCCTTGACCTACTCCAGTGCATGCTTCTGTATTCATAGTATACTTTTATATGTAAAATTTCTCATGCATTGTCTCATCCTGTCCTTAAAATAGCACTATTAAGTAGGTGGTATTGTCAGTTTATAAATCAGAAAAGTAAGACTCAGAAGGCTTTTGGGTATATTTTGAATGTCTTACAATGAGTAAGTCTCAAGTTTGGGTTTTTGTTCCTAAATCTCATGATTGAGTCATCATATGTGCTTCGCTAGCCTGTATTTTTCTTCATGGTCAGGCTCTTCTTTCCTTCCCAAGTCTTATATATTATCACTATCACCTTGTCATTTAAGTATCTGTAGCTTCAGTCAAGCTGAATGTGTTCCAGGTCCTCAATTTTGCCCCAGTTCCTCTTACTTCTGAGTATTTACTTCTGTGTTCTTTGCTTCTGCCTGTAATATTTTGGCCACCATTTTGTGTAATTGACTCTTAGTCAATCTTCACATTTCATTGCATGTTTCATCGTGTCCAGGGAACTTTAATGGCCAACCCCCTCTGTAGTCCCCTCCACAGGGTCTTACTTGCCCTCCATCCTCATAATATTCTGTGTTGTAATTTTATCACCCTCTGATCTTCAACTATAGAAGAACAGAAGATTCTATCTTATTCAGTGTCTGGCTTATAGTAGGTATTAAAGAGTTATTCTTTTGACTGATGAATTGAAAGGATGAATGAATGATGAATTTATTCAAATATACTCTATCATCCATCCAGTTTCCAAGTCACTCTTATTATTTTCTTAAATGTTTTAGCATATTAAGAATAAGAGTAAATTTGACTTAAAGGTGAGGCCTGCCTTTACAAATGTGAAGCCTCTTTAATCACTCTGTAGCCTTCTGAGAGTAGTGGAAAGAACAGATATCATTTTTAGAGGAGACAGAGTAAATTTTGAAAAAATCCCATTTGCTACTTTTCTCCTTCCACTTTTTCTCACTACCTACTTTTCAGCTTTGGATTCCAATGGGTTCTATTTTTAGTCTACCCATCAAAATTTGTGAATATTTCCTGTGAATGATTTGTTACCTATACAGAGCTAACTCATAGGTCAAAATAACAATAAAAATGCAAATACACATGAGTTTCCCATTATGCAGAAAAGGCATTTGAATTTTTGGTCCAAACATATTGGAATCTTAGACCTTGCTGAAATCAATTCCCTTGAGATTTTCCATCCATATGATTAGTAACGTGTTCTTTAAAGTCTTTCTTAGATTTTGCAGTCCTGACAAGCAACTTTGAAAGCTTGAGCCTATACTAGTAGGGATTTTTTAATTCAAAATAATAAAAACTTCTCAAGGCTTCTCTTTTTTGAATTATGTCCCAATTTTCCATGAGTGAGCTACATAAAATCTTGCCATATGTTCTTCTTCATAGTGATACATCTGAATAGAATAAGGTATTAATAAAATGATCTAGGTATATTTACTGACTGATGAAAGACATTAGTTTCTGCATACTCAGATAACTCTCTATCTGCCATTGTTTGATTTACCTAGACAAGTGAAATGTGGTTAAAACAAACCTATAGGGTCTTATACCATGAGGCCTTAAAATTTTTTTTTTTGGCATGGAAAGGGTCTGGAGAGCAGCTGGTTACCAGCTGGAGTCTCGTACTGTTTTATTGAAGTAGAATTGGGACTTTAACAAGCTTAATTATAACAAGACTTCACCTGCATCACAGAACCTGTTACATTGCCCCCACCCCCTTTTTTCACACATTTCTGGTTGTTTGGAAGCCTGTTTTCAATATTTCCACCCAGACCACATTTGATGTGAAAGCTTTACTCTTGATTTAGTTGCCATGGCATAAAAAGGATAAATTAAATCTAGCTACTTTTGTGTAGGTCAGATCAGGAGTGGTGTAAGGAAACTTGGAGATGATGGTATTAAGTGTAAACTTGACTTAAGTGTTAGTTTTGGTTACATCTTCTTTTTCAAGGAACTGGTGAGAGAGTCATGTGTCCATATCATTAGTCCATGTGTCCCAAGAATTTACCTTTGTTTTGCTTTATGATTCTCTTAAGCATATTATAAAATGTAAGCCTCGTATTTGATTATAAGCACTTCTAAGTACTTCCTAATGTAGCTGATGTAGTTCCCAGTACACAGCTGACACTTTGGGGATACCGTCAGAAGCTTAACTTACTGGAAGTCTATATGGATTTGCAGAAAAAGATTACTGATCACATATTTAAATACTATAGTACAAACTTATATTTTCTTGTAGTATGAATTGCTAAATTATGATTAAAGGATACTATTTCCTTGTATTATAAACAAATATTGTTAATGTCTTTAAGATGATGACTTGCAGACTTAAAATTAAATTTCAAACATGAAAAGAAAAAAGTGATGAGAAACTCTGGTGGCAATAGTAATAATACAATGTGAAAATGTTGGTAAGAAGTAATAATCCCTTGTTGTTTTTGTGCTAAAAGATTTTTTGATCCTGAGCAACCTGGAAAGGCACAAGGCCTACATGAGTAAATTAGATGTTAACATGAATGAGTTGACCCTTTCGGATTTATGTTTATAGCTTTCTTGTCCTCAATAAGGTAATTACACTTCCATTTGGATGTAACTCTTGGGATTAGAGATATTTATAGCTGTTGGAAAAAGAACTGGCTCAATCTAATAATACTATTGAATTAGACAGGGTTTTCTAAACTGAAAATTGGATGAAAGAATCACCTGTGATATTTACTATGTACCCAATTTTAGGTTTCGCTGATGCACTATACTCTTGCCTGGAAAATCCCATGGACAGAGGAGCCTGGTAGGCTGCAGTCCATGGGGTCGCTAAGAGTCGGACACGACTGAGCAACTTCGCTTTCACTTTTCACTTTCATGCATTGGAGAAGGAAATGGCAACCCACTCTAGCGTTCTTGCCTGGAGAATCCCAAACTGGGGAGCCTGGTGGGCTGCCATCTATGGGGTCGGACACGACTGAAGCGGCTTAGCAGCACCAGCAGATGCACGACATTCGGTGAGAGATACAGAAATGCCACATTCCCTTAGACAGTTTTATGAGAGAGCATAGTCCAATAATAGAAGAAAAGAAAGTTTCTTATATTATTATATGTATTATTAAGTCTGTTTCTAATAGCTTAATGGTTAAATTCAGTTTCTCTCAAGCCCTGAGGTTCAAACTCAAACATTATCTCTTTTTTGAAATGTCTTCTGACTCCTCTTCCTTATAACCTCCCTCCTTCCCCCTCCAGAAGGATTACATCTCCTTCATCTCTTGTAACATCTCTGCTCACAGTGCATTCCTCTTCTCTTATAGCACTTCTCACATTGCATTGTAATTATTTGTTTACATGTCTGTCTCTCTCTCCAGACTGAGCTCTTCAAAAACTGAGACAGAGCTTTATTTAATTCACTTGGTGTACCCACAGCCTGTCAGTGTCTGGCTGGCACATGATAGGCAAATAATAAATGCTGAAAGAAAAAAAAAGGGGGGGGGATTAATGAGTGAATGTAAATTATTGTCATCTCTGATTTATTTGGCAGTCATATCACTGAGTGCAAAGAGAAACGCCCATCTTATTACTCCTTCAATGTCATGTAGTCTTTTCTCAAAAACTGCAGGGTTTAACAGTCTCCTCAACTAAGCTTGCACAATTCCAGGATAGTGATAAGAGCACTGTAATCAAATCTTAAGTGCTTCCAAATTGTTGCAAATTGTACTGTTTTGTGATCTTGGAGTCTACAGGTGTGGTTTTTGGTTTCAATTGTAAAACTCATTAAAAAAAAAAAGTTGATGTCTGGTTAACAGTATAAAATAATATCTAATGGTTAGACTTTTAAAATTCATTTTATTTATGAATAGTTTAAATTAGAATTTATACTTAGGAAAAACACACAGTTTGTTGAGTTATTGAAATGATCAAGCGCCCTTATTGGTAAATGATACACTCACTCAAATACCAAGATTAGCACGCACAGTGGGTGAGCAAGTAGGATGATAGCTGAAAAGCCTGCTGGGGATGAAGTTCATCTTCTGAACAAACGTTTTAGTTTCAATAAAAATGAAAATGCATTCCACTCAGAAATTCCACATACATGTAAATGTTTGTGTATTTAAGAGAAATTTAATTATTCTATTTCATCCACTTACACTTGAGTCATTAAAGGATATTTGATAATGGATAAAGAGACCTTTTTCTTGGCTCTACTCTTTATTATTTTAAACTCCCTAAGACATTTTTTTTTCCTGACTTCAACAAATTTAACCAGTTATATAATCTGACAGTAGTACAGTTGCCACCGATACCAATTTTGGCTGAAGAAACGAAAAAACTTCATTCACTATCTTGGGTAAATTATGCCTGTCAGGTTGTACTATTTTATAACAAACTTTTGGAAAATTAAACAACATATAAAATCACAACATGAATATTTACAGATCTTTAAGAACAAAGATCGTGATTTCTTATTTATGGTTATAATATCAGGACCTAGCAGAATGCCTCAGACAAAACAGACACTAAAAATTGAATATGAATCAGTTGCTAAATGTGTCAACAAATGTTACAGGATGACATAAAATTTGTTTAGTGATGAAATCAGCAGAGAGGAATGCAAAGGTCATTTTTGTATTTGAAGCATGTGAAGAATTTCAATAATTGTACCAGGCTGCACAAAGCAAATACTTGATTTACATGCAATGCCTATTTTGTGCCCTGGAGAGAAAACAATAGGGTTGGTCTTACTTAAATAGAAGAAAGCAGATATTTAATTAATATGTTGGAGTTTCTAATTAACCAGTACTGGGACTGGGCTTCCCAGGTGGCACAGTGGTGAAGAATTCACCTACAAGTGCAGAAGACCCAAGAGACCTGGGTTTGATCCCTTGATCAGGAAGACCCCCCTAGAGTAGGAAATTGCAATCCACTCCAATATTCTTGCCTGGAAAATTCCATGGACAGAGAAGCCTGGCAATTTACAGTTCATGGGGTCACAGAGTCAGACATGACTGAGCGACTGAGCACTCAATCTTGGGACTAGAAGAAGTTTGTAATGGGAAGATGAGAAGAATTTATTGTTTCCCTTTTCCTAATATTCTGTTAAACTGACCAGCACAAAATGGTCAGCAGGGAAGGGGCAATAGTTTCCCTAGTCCCTAAATCAGTGATTTTTCTCCTCTGACCTAGAATTTTTAGACTTTAGAATGACTGGCTGGGAGGGAGTGTGGCTCCAGAGCATGCTTTAGAGTGAGTCATCACATCATTGAGTAGGCTGTGAAAAGGAACAAAATTTTCATTTATTATTATCTAAAAATTTTTAAAAAATGAGTTAAAGCTTCCTCATTCTTTGGAAGCTTTTTTTTTGTAAATTTGTTGAGCATACCATATATACAGAAAAGTGAACAATGATATGTATGCAGTTGGATTAATTTCATAAAGTGAACACACTCAGGTAATCAACACAGATCAAGAAATAGGCAGCAGCAACCCCAAAGACCTGCCTTGTACCTCCCATCCATGGCTGCTCCTTGACAGAAAACTCTATCCTGAATTCTAGTGCCATTTACTAGGTTCTGGATGGGGAACACATGTACCACCACGGCAGATTCTTGTCAATGTATGGCAAAAACAAATACAATATTGTAAAGTAAAAAAATAAATTAAAAAAATAAAAATTTTGCCTAAAGGAAAACATTTTGTGTATTATTTTGTAGCTGGCACTTTCCTACTCATCAGTGTGTTTATGAGATTCATCTCTATTGTTACCTGTAGATATAGTACATTCATTTTCAGTGTTGCCTATTATACATATATCACAATCTCCATTCTACTAGTGGTGAACATTTGGGTTTTGTTGTTGTCAAATTTTAGCTGTCACAAATAAAGCTATAATAAATAGTATTATCTACCAATATTTTGAGCATTGTTCAAAATTCTCCAAGCCAGGCTTCAACAGTATGTGAACCATGAACTTTCAGATGTTCAAGATGGATTTAGAAAAGGCAGAGGAACAAGAGATCAAATTGCCAACATTCATTGGATCATCAAAAAAGCAAGAGCATTCCAAAAAACATCTACTTCTGATTTATTGACTAAGCCAAAGCCTTTCATTTTGTGGATCACAACAAACTGTGGAAAATTCTACAAGAGATGAGAATGCCAGACCACTTTACCTGCCTCCTGAGAAATCTGCATGCAGGTCAAGAAGCAACAGTTAGAACTGGACATGGAACAATAGACTGATTCCAAATTGGGAAAGGAGAATGTCAAGGCTGTATACAGTCACCCTGCTTATTTAACTTATATGCAGAGTACATCATGAGAAATGCTGGGCTGGATGAAGGACAAGCTGGAATCAAGATTGCTGTGAGAAATACCAATAACCTCAGATATGCAGATGACACCACCCTTATGGCAAAAAGTGAAGAAGAAGACAGAGCTTATTGATGAAAGTGAAAGAGGAGAGTGAAAAGTTGGCTTAAAACTCAGCATTCAGAAAACTAAGATCATGGCATCTGATCCCATCACTTCATGGCAAATAGATGGGGAAACAATGGAAACAGTGACAGATTTTATTTTGGGGGGATCCAAAATCAATGCAGATGGTGACTGAAGCCATGAAATTAAAAGATGTTTGGTCCTTAGAAGACAAGCTATGACCAACCTAGACAATATATTAAAAAGCAGAGACATTACTTTGCCAATAAATGCCTGTCTAGTCAAATCTTTCGTTTTTCCAGTAGTCATTAATGGATGTGAGTCGGACTATAAAGAAAGAAGAGTGCCAAAGAATTGATGCTTTGGAACTGTGGTGTTGGAGAAGATTCTTGAGAGTCCCTTGGACTGCAAGGAGATCCCATCAGTCCATCCTAAAGCATATCAGTCCTGAATATTCATTGGTAGGACTGATGCCGAAACTCCAAAACTTTGGCCACCTGATGCGAAGAACTGACTCATTGGAAAAGATGCTGATGTTGGGAATGATTGAATGTGGGAGGAGAAGGGGATGACAGAAGATGCTATGGTTGGATTGCGTCATCGACTTAATGGACATGAATTTGAGTAAACTCCAGGAGTTCTTGATGTACAGGAAACCCTGGCGTGCTGCAGTCCATGGGGTCGCAAAGAATCGGACATAACTGAGCAAATGAACTGAACTGAACTGAACTGAACCAATATTTTGGTTGGATAGATACCTAGGAGTGGAATTCTGCTTTTTTAGGGTATGAAGTATTAGACTTTAGCAGATGGCACTGAATAATTTTCCAAAGGGGTTGTACCAGTTTATACCCCCAACAGCCATTTTATGAGAGTTCCAATTGCTCCATACCTTCACTAACATGTGATCTAGTTTTACAGCACTTCTTTGGCATATAGTGACATTGCACTGTAGTTTTAATTTCTATTCCCCTTATGAATAATGGCTTTTAGCTTTCCTAAATGCTTAATGATCACTTAGATACCCTTTTCTTGCTAAAGTTTTTTGTTGTTGTTGTTGGTTCATTTTTGTTCATTTTTGATTTTTGGTTAGGCTGTTGGCTCCTCTTTTTAATAATTTGTAAGAATTCTTTACGCTGGTCTTTTACTGATATGTGTTACAAATATCTTCTCTATTCCTGTGGCTTGTCTTTTCACTCTCTTAATAAAGCACTACTAATCTGTCTTATGAAGTGTCATTGGCATCTTCACTGCAAGCACACGGATGTCAAGTAGTCACCACATACAGAATGTGCCTGTGTAGAGAAAGGATTGAGAGGAGGAGCTGGATGGTGTGCTTAACTGCAGTGCATACACTTGAACCTTTCCTTTCAACATATTGTTACACATTACAGTTTAATACATGCATGATTAAATAAACAATGATTTATTATCTAGTTTTTACTAATCTTCACAAAATGGATAAATGTCTAAAATATCCTTGCAAAACAAGTTTATTTTATTTTATTTTTTGTGCAATAGAGTTTATTAAAGTATAAAATGGATAGAGAAAGCTTCTGACATAGACATCAGAAGAGGGCAGAAAGAGTACTCCTTTGCTAGAGTTAGCAATGGAGTTATATACTGAATCAAAAGAATGTCTAAAGGTTGTAAAGACTTCACCAGATCTACTCCCATAATTTGCAAAACAAGTTTAAATTGAAAATTATGTTTATCTAGTGAGCATTTGGGCACTACAAGAAAATGTTTAATCTGACAATTCTTCTCCAAATGTGAACTATTTCTCAGGTAGATAAAGAAAACAGCAAATTGATAATATCCAAGAAGCTAGTAAAAAATAAAATTATCAGAAAAGTTATTTAAAATAAAGATTTGTTTCTACTTTAGTAAGATGTTCTAATATAGTACTCTTGATATACTAAACTATATAGTCACCATGATTAGCAAAACATTGTACATGTGCATACTATATGTATAATTTATAAATACATTAATATACATTCCCTGGGATCATTATTGAAAGAGTTTGGAGCCCTCTTCTAGAAAAGTTTTTAAAATATTGATTTCAAAACTAGGTAGAACCTTACTATGCAACCTCCAGGAGCTTTTGAAATTTTTTTTATCATTGTTGTTGTTATTTAGTCACTAAGTCATGTCCGACTCTTTGCCACTCCATGGACTGTAGCCTGCCAGGCTTCCGTGTCATAGAATTTTCCAGGCAAGAATCCTGGAGTGGGTTGCTATTTCCTTCTCTGTTATCATTGTTAAGACCTGGCTATTTGAAAAGCAAGGCAGGGAGTTCACAGTGCACATAGGGGAGGGGAGGTGCCTGAAACAGAATTCTGATAGTTTTGTAAGTAATAGAAGCCATTCTTATGAAATCTCCATTGCTCAATAGAAGCTGTCCTGTTCTCAGGTGAGGGCTGATTCCCAAGAATAGACTATTCCTACCAAGGATGGTAGGTTTCACATTGCAATGTGGGGTTCAGAGACTGACCATGGAAGCCTGGGAATATTTGAACCATGTTTTAATGATGACAGCAAATCAACTAGTAGAAACAGTTGCTACATAGTGGCAGGTGGAGCTTGCAGGGAGATGCCAGTTCTCCATAGTCACCATAAAGACCTAAGTCTGCTTAGACAGATGAGCATTTCTTTTCTTCTGAAAAGTCTAAATACAAAAATAAAAGTAAGTAATGGAAAAAGAAACATGATGGAAATAATTTTTTTCCTTTTCATCAGATTCTGTAGCTTTTGCAAGTTTTGGTAAGACTAACTGGGCAAACAATTTTGTTGGTGGGTATTCATTACAAATGTCTCCTTTCATATGATGAATGAAAATAGCCTCAAGAATTACCTAACACTTCCTGCCTGTTGGCCGACCTGAGAGAAGCCTCCCTGGGTGGACAATCTTCAGACTCTCCAGGGGAGGGCTTTCCAGATCCTGTCAACAACCCCCTGCAGTTGTTTTTGGCTGCACATTTGGTGAATGTTTTTCTTTCAGCTGGGCCTCACATCATTTACTTGGAATGATATGTTCTTCTCTCACTGCCATCCCAAATGCTGTGAACTTTTGGGAAGAAAATGCTATGGAAATGTGAAGCATTATTTTAAGAACAAAATCTCTGTAGCTTCTAAGCTTTTGCTAAGCACTGCATCTATAAACGATGTATCTGCCGCATCTGCTTTTGTGTGTAGGAGACACTCTCTATTTATCACTGGGGATGAGTCACTCTTAAAGGAGCATAATCTGCTGGAGCTTTTCTGTTTTAACTGCTCTCTGGTCAAGTGAGCTGTAGTATTGAAGCTTTAAGTGTTACATATCTAGGCCCCTTGGTAGCACCTTGCCAAGAGCAACAATAGCTATAGAGGAGAAAAATCTCCTTCCTTTTATTTCCTCTCAGTCTGTCTTTTAAATAATATTACTGCAGAGGCAAAGGCAGTGTGGATCCTCAAGGGGTACTGCCATGAAAGACCAAGCCATCCCACAACTGTTCTGGAATTAGAACAGCTAAATTTGGCAAGGCAAGGAGACACAGAGACAGGATGAAAAGAACCAGAGATATGACAAAACACCAGCAAAATATCTCTAACCAATCATTAAATATCCACAGTAGATGAAATCAGGGATTCTAAATCTGGCTCTCAGACTGGATCTTTAGTATGAAACCATTGGTATATATTGTTGATTCTCTAAAGATATTCCTTTAGTTTTCTTGCAATCTAAAAAAAAAAAAGACAGTAACTTAGACCCTCTTTGCAGTGCTATCTTGAAAGCGAAAGTGAAAGTTGCTCAGTCGCTGACTCTTTGTGACCCCACGGACTATATATACAGTCCATGGAATTCTCCAGGCCAGAATACTGGAGTGGGTAGCCTTTCCCTTCTCGAGGAGATCTTCCCATCCCAGGGATTGAACCCAGGTCTCCCATGTTGCAGGTGAATTCTTTACCAGCTGAATCACAAGGGAAGCCCAAGAATACTGGAGTGGGTAGCCTATCCCTTCTCCAGCAGATCTTCCTGGCCCAGGAATCAAACCGGGGTATCCTGCCTTGCAGGCGGATTCTTTACCAACTGAGCTATCAGGGAAACTTGGAGGCTCTCAAAAAATCTTTTTCTTTATAAATCATTCATTTGTACAAATAAATTATTTTCTTCAACTCTGAAATGTTTGTTAGGTATTTCAGGAGCAATTGATAAATTGTACCCATGAGGTAAGCACATCTTTCAAAAGAAAACATGTAGCTTGATAGCTTTCTGAAGTGAAACATTCCTATCTGTAGAGTATATGTTAGGTTTGTCTACCATATCGTGATACTTGAATAAAAATCCTCACCTGGACCAACAGAGCTGTATGATTCAAGTCATGAATCAATTAGAACTTGATCTGTAAGTGGAACAGAGCTCACAATACCATCTCACATATTAACTTGTTGTTTTACCCCCAGATCCTACCTTCACATCCTGCTCAAAAAGAGGAAGAAATATAATCCAAATGATCATGTTTGCTGCTTTTTAGAGAGAGTAGTGCAGTCAGTTTATAGATACAGGATTTGGTGGACCCCTGGATATAGTTTTTTTGTCATTAAAATTGTGTGCAAGGCAGTCTAGGTCATTGGTTCAATCCCCACTTATGTCCAGTAATCTTTAACAATATGCAGATAACGTTTTCCATGGCCTAACTGGCTTTGTGATGAGGCAATTGTATGATTCTGTCTTGTTGATTTGAGAATATAGGAATGTTCTCTTTTAATTCCATTCCAATGAAGGTATAGGCAACTTTGTCTTTATTCTTGTTTTTGACAGCTTAATCTTACTCTTTCTTTTGGGTTTAAGTAATAGGATTACTCTTAAAATTAAACATAATTTTGAAGCCATCAAATATTAGACCACCACCAACCCTCAAATTTTTCCAAAGGATTTTTTGCTAAAGAAATGTGAGGGAATGCAACTCTGGAGAAGTAAGCTGGGGTGAAGACGTAGGAGGCAGGAACAAATATAGTACAGTCTCTACAGAGGGAAGCAGAGGTTACCCTATGGGTCCAGGAGAAGCAGTGGGACCTTGGCTTTTCTGATTACAAGATAGAGCACAGAAGAATATCAAGGGTAAAGATGCCCAGCTCTGCTTTCCTCTCCTTTTATCTGATGTGTCATTGGGTGATGCTGTCTGGAAAGAGAATCGAGGAAGGAAGATGGGTAGCCCAAAGAGTATCACCATCACCACAGAGGAGAAATACTGAAAGAAGCTGGACTTAGGTCAAGAAACTTAAAATAAAAGTGTTTAGAACACAATATCACAGATATTATAGATCGTATAATATACCCATCCTTGTTCCTAGAGAATAATAATCATTCATTGGAAGTCCTCCATTTCTTCCTCTCACTTCCTCCTCCTTCTCCTTCCTGCTGTTTTCACTGCTGTTTTTGTTACTTATTCTCATTACTTCCTCCTGCCTTTACTCACCACTGCTACTGTACGTGTCTTACCCAAATGTTAAGGTCATTTCTCTAGTATTTAAGTTCTGTCTCCTTCACTGAGCTTTCTCTAACCCTAACCCACACTGACCTCCTGTTTTGAGATTAATACTTAGTTACCCACTATCTTAAATTGCCCGTTGTTATTTCAAGCATTATTTAGTATTATTTAATCTTGGTAGTTGAGCAAGGTAAGAGATACTTTAAATGCTGAAACCATATTCCTATTTGTTTCTCTGTATTCACTAGGATAATTATAACAATGTTGAACATATAGAATCCCTAAAAAACTATTTTGCAAATAAATTCCAGGCATTTAATCAATACTGCTTGATTGGCTAGTTTTCCCTCTGCATGATTAGAAAAACATATACATTACTGTACTGTGATGATAAAGAAGTGGATTTATTCATATTCATAATTTACTTGGCAAAGTCATATCTGTGCCCTGCCAGGTTGAAACCTATCCTTTATTTACTATTCTGTCCAAAACAAATAGAAACAAATGAACAAAGGAAAGTACCCAGAAGAGGAAAAAAATACAAGCAACAACAACAACAAAAATAACAAAATGTTATAAAAAAAACACACCAAAAATTCAAATATTCATGAAATGAATAAATATAGTACATTTATAAGGTCAACATAGATAATTGAGTATGGATTGCAACTGGGAAAGAATGACTTAGTCAAGGTTGTGTTTATTATCCTGGAATTGAAGCAAATATTTGAAATGAATTAATAAAGAATGGAGCTACATTCTGAGTTTTTTCCACATAATCTATTTTAGATCAAGAGTACTTTGTGGCAAGAACATGAAATCAGTTGAGACCAGATGACCTTTGCAAAGAATTGTGGCTGGTTAACTTCGTAGTTCACTTCATATTGTATTTGAGACATGAAAGTAAAATCTTACAGTCCCCATCTGCTGAATTATCCCCCATCCCCTCCTCCAAAAGTTATACAGAAAACCACTCTGTCACAAAGCCCTAGAGTGGAAGACGCATACAAATAACCTACTCTGTCATATTCAAGAAGTGAAAGAGCCATTTTAACTCTTGAGTAATTCAGGCAATACAGTTATATATGATTAAATATGCAGCAGAACCTTTCTTTCTTTTTCCTTTAGATTAAAACATTTTTTTTCTGACTGCCCTCATAGTTTGTCAAATCAGCTTGAAATTAATTACATAATAAGGAATGACATATATTTTTTTATTTTTGGTCTGTGTTAAGGACCTAACTACCACAACATATTTGATAAGGTATGCTAAAACATACCCATCCAGATTCAATTATAGCTTCTCTTTGGTTAAAAATAAACTTCTAAATGCTTGATAGCAGAATTCTTCCAAGCACTGGTATAGCCATAACTCTTGATGGCTGAGTAGTATGCATGTCTCCAAAGCTGAAAAAACACGAAAAGATCTGTTTAGAGAGCCCTTTCTTTCTCCATCTGGTCCTGTTTCTCAGTGATTCACAGGCAAAATGTAACTGGAAGAACATTAACACCAGTATATTCCAAATAGTTGCCTAAATGAAATAGTTTATGGAAACTCTACCTCAAAGATGTTCCAGTCACATGGTAGAGTTTGGGCTTGGCATTGTGCAATGTGCTTTTATGTTTGCATCTGTGCATACTTCTTTGCATTGTGAAATTGTTCTTTCTCTAAGTGTTCTGCTCCGTTGTACCTGTGGAATGTGCCTACCACTTGTCTCTGTAAACAAAATTATCTTGTTTTATGCTTATTTTTCATCTAATGTAAATATTGCTCTCTCACTAAGAATCTTTATTCCCATTTTCATTTTCCTTGCAGGTCTCGCCTAAACTAACCTTGAATATGTGGGCTTGTATGAGAACTAGCTTTCCTTTGTACTCCATTTCTTGATCAATGAACCAGGTGTGTGAGCAACTATGATGCAAACTAAACAGAAGAACACTTTATTTTATTTTACTTTATTTTTACATGTTTCTACTTCCACATGATAACATAACAGTTGGAACTGAAGGACCTTTGTACCTCCCATTTTTATCACTTTAAAGTCATTATTTTCCTCTATATGACTTTCCTTAAAACATCACTGCTCTTGTCTACCACACCCTATAATTTATTTCAAGTTATATAAATGATTTGGCACCAAAATTCCTTTTTCATGTGCTCTGAAATCTTCTTCAATAACTTCAAAACTTACACTTTTGACCTTGAAGATTCCTTGATTTGATTCCTTTCCATTCCTGATTCTATGGACCTGTTAGATCCATTCTTGCTGTGTCACTCAGCCTGAACTTTGTCAGTCCAGGTCAACATTTTTCTTTCCAAGTTCTTTAATTCAGCACTTAACTGTTTCAACCAGTTTTTTACCTGCCTCTTTTCCCCATTTAATCCAACTTTTATTCTCAGTTCTCTTTGGTACCATCACATACTCAAATGGTGACTCTTGTCTCTCTTTTCTGAGCCAGCCTTGTATCCATAGCCGACTTTTTCGGTTGGCCTCTCTGATTCTTTTTTCTGCTCAACTCATCAACTCTCAATCCTGGGTAACCACTACCAATTGTTTTCCCTGTCTTTTAAATTAAATTAAATTTTATTTTAATTTATTTTTGAGTCTACAGAATGTTTTCAATGTTCCTTAACATTGAAAATTTGCATCTTAATTCAGCTTTAGCAACCAATTTAGAAGTATTGTTTTCTTTCACCTCCCGATACTGTCATGAGACACCACTATTTTAGAACAAAATACACATCAAATCTGCCTACTTTTTCAACTTTTAATCTTTATTCTCCTATGTCTTTTTCTCTTTCACTTTTCTCTGATTTAAATTTCATCTCTCAAAATTCTGGACTCTAGACATGACCAGTGTTTTCAGGATATTACTATCATAAGGATCTGCTTTTTGTCTAACATCTTCACTTTATACCAATCCATAGACACATGTGTTTGAAATAAAAACAAAAGCTAAACCAAGGCTCATTCATTTAGCAAATATTTATTGAACTGCTGCTCTGCTTAGGCACTTTAGTAGGTGTTTGGGATGCAAGGAAATAAGAGTCAATGTACAGAGAATTTTGTGTGCATTTTCTTTTTAAAATACCAGTTAAAATTCTTTACTTTCTTCAAAACTTTTCAAATGTTCTAAATTTGCTTCCTCTCCTTTTATTCTAACCATTCCCATAGAAGTCTCTTATGTCTGGCTTTGCTTCCATTGATACCATTCTCTCAAGTATTAAGATAAAATGATGACTTTTTTGTTTTTTTAGAAGATCTTTTCTCTGTTCTCATTCTCTTTGTTCACTTCACTTTGTCTTCTGTTCTGTTTTCCGTTTTTTCTGGTTCTCCTTTCATGTCTCAGACTTCTTATCTCCTCTCTCACTTTAAGTCTGATTGTCTTTTAAAGTGTCATAAATCCTATAATATTTTTTCTTTATTCACTCTATCAAGGGTTGACAGTGAGAAATCTTTATATTGATATGTGTTAAAGATTTCTCACTGTCATTCCTTTGTCCTGTTCCTAAAATTATATCTCAACTCCTAAAGTTATATCTTGTACCTCCTCTACAGCCTATAATTGAAATGGCCTATGCAGTGTTTCTGTTTGAATCTCCTGTCACACCTCAAATTCAACATGATCATAGATGTGGTATAGATCTGAGACATTGAATTATGGAAGGACAGGAATCCTAACTGGGATGAGGGCAGACAGAAAGCTAACTTTTCTAAAGAGTCAGCCCCAACAACATCAGTGGAAAATGTCCCAAAGGCATTAGTCCAGTAGATATGGTCATTTTCAGGTAAGGCCAAATCAGTGGGTCTAAAACATTATTAGCAGCAGTTTGGGGAAAGGGTAGACATGCGGAAGTTGTTTATACTTAACAAGTCCTCAATTTATAGTTAGATATATGGGAAATATAAGACAAATATAGACAAATGAACAAGCAGGAAACATGGGAAGCATTATGGATGCAGCTATTAGGTAGAATTCCTGGGAGGTTCCTAGAATAAAAAGCAAAGTCACAGAACAGACTACATATAGACTCATAGTCAAGGCAAAAACCTAGGTATATGGATGATGATAGTCAGACTCCATACTGCTAGGAGGAAAGAGAAGGGGTCAGGAGAAAGGTGTCTTTTAGCTGAATGACATCATGGGATACTAGGTTAGCTTCTGATACCTATATGGGAAGAGCCAAGTTATTGATAAACTCCCTGTGCTATTGCAATTCCTGTTTTGCTGGACATCTGTCAAGTATTGACATTATCAACCACACATTAAATCCTCAGTCTCTACTGTGTTAACATCAATGAGAGGGCTTTTTCAGGACTCTCCTGTATTCTATATTTTCCTATGTATTTCTTAGTCTTCCTTGTGCACTGCTCCTCTTTTTGTATTCTCAAATATTGGTTGTTTCCTTGGGTTTCTGTCTTTGGTATTCTAACATTCTATCTTTATTTTCCTTGGATTAAATTAATTCATTTTCTTGATTTCAACTACTGCTATATCCTGTTTCTTTGTAATCAGGTTTGCAGTTCTCACTTTATCTCTGGACTCACATATTTAACTACCTTCCAGTTTAGTCCATTGAGATGTCTTACTCATCATGTACAAATACAACATGGTCAAAGTGGATTTGAATTTTCTCCCTCTCTCCAAACCCACTCTTTCTTCTGATGTTTCCTGTATTAATTAATTTCAATATTATTCATTTTTCACTCCAGCCAGAAACTGAGTCATCCTAAGTTACTTCCTCTCCCTTATCTCCCACATATAATCCACCAGCCAATCCTACCAATTTGATCTTATGATTATTTCTCAATCTCTTATACTCTCCCAGTTCAGTACATCATAATTGTGTAACTGGACTATTTCCCTAACCAAATTTCTGCTCTTCCTGGTTGCTAACCGGCTTCTCCACATTATATTGCCCTTTAAACAACTTAGATGCTGTATCTGAAATCCTCATCTGGCCAGGTCACTTTAATACTTCTAATATTGCCATGGTTTGTCATTGTTTACTGAATCAACCTAAGCTTCTTAATACAGCTTAAAGACTTTTCATGAACTGGTTCCTGTCTGGGCTCTTTCCATCATCTCTTTTTGTACCTTGCCTAAAACTTATCTCAAGCTTTGTTTTTATCCACTTCTCATTTCCCAAACATGTACCTCCTCTTAAATCCATGATCACTTCCTCTAGTCTTCTAGATCAACAAATACTCCTCTATTTTTCTCACCAATAACTCAGGTACTCACTGAATTTGATTACTTTTATGCCAGAAAGTATCTCTCAGATCTGGACCTTTCATTTTATTCTTCTTTTAATATTTCTTCTCTGAACTATGAACTCTGATACTACTGGGTTTAGCTTTCTCAGTATTTGAAGGCCACATTCTGTGTTATGACTTTGGGTTTTCCTGAAAATATTTCTAAAATTGTTGAACATTTATAGAGGAAAAGAACATATTACAAGTATCTTTATATCTATTGAGAGATGTATCACCACTGGATTCAAAGTAAGTATTTCATTAATAAATAATTATGAGTAAAATAAGGAAAGGTATGACCAACCTAGACAGCATATTAAAAAAAAAAGAAATTACTTTGTCAACAAAGGTCTGTCTAATTAAGGCTATGGTTATTCCAGTAGTCATGTATGGATATGAGAGTTGAACTATAAAGAAAGTTGAGTGCCGAAGAATTGATACTTTTGAACTGTGATGGAGAAGACTCTTGAGAGTTCCTTGGACTGCAAAGAGATCCAACTAGTCCATCCTAAAGGAGATCCGTCCTGGGTGTTCATTGGAAGGACTGATTTGAAGCTGCAACTCCAGTACGTTGGCTGCCTGATGCAAAGAACCAACTCATTTGAAAGAGATCCTGATGCTGGGAAAGATTGAAGGCAGGAGAAGGGGACGACAGAGGATGAGATGGCTGGATGGCATCACTGACTCAATGGACATGAGTTTGGGTGAACTCCAGGAGTTGGTGATGGACAGGGAGGCCTGGCATCCTGTGGTTCATGCAGTCACAAAGAGTCAGACACGACTGAGCAACTGAACTGAACTGATGAGAAGTCACATAGGTAGACAGGTAGATAGATAGATTCTTTTTGCTCTTGTCTGGTTGTTAAGTCATGTCCAACTCTTTTGCAACCTCACGGCCTGTAAGCCACCAAGGCTCCTCTGTCCTTGGAATTTCCCGGGCAAGGATACTGGAGCGGGTTGCTGTTTCCTTCTCCAGGGGATTTTCCTGACCCAGGGATTGAACCCATGTCTCCTGCACTGCAGGCAGATTCTTTACCACTGAGCCACCTGGGAAGCCTAGATAGATAGTTAGAGGTAGATAACTACATGGTCATAATCAGTATGCCAAATTTATGGACACTTATTTCCCTGTAAGTTTTTTGGTGGCTCAAAGTACTAGCATCACATAAGGATGGAATGTCATGTTCTTCCTTCAAACAAAGAATCATGGAGCATTTCTTGTAAAATTAATTATAAAATGTTCATCTAAATAATCTCCACATTATTCACACTCACCTGCTTGCCCACATTGTATGGAGTAGAAGATGTTTTGAAGTTTTCTAGGGTTTTTATGAAACAGATAAGCAGCTGATTCCACAAAATTTGGGAGAAAACTCAAGAGAATCTTTCTTTCTGGTGTTTCCTATTTTTGATGTGACTAAAAATACTGTTAAAAAACAACTTGCTGGGAAGTAGTTTCCATGAAAGTTCTTTATTACTTTCCTTTTTCCTCCTGCCAATTCAGAAAAAAAAAAAGCTGCTCCAAATTCAAGTCTTAAATTGAAGCCCGATGAACAACTACATGCTTTTAATAATTCAGTAGCTTCATAAATGGTCCCTCAAGGCATGAACCTAACTGCCATGTATACAGTTAATGAGAATGGGAAACTTGGAAAGAGAGTGGAGAAGTGAGCCTGCTTTGTAATTGAGGATGTTCTAAAGATGCCCTCTGTTCCTCAGTTTAAGTAGCAATTATAAATAGCGACTACTTATTATGTTCAGAAGAAAGGTCTCTGCTTATTTTGTGGAAAGATGCTGATAGCTTTCACTTTTGATCAGTTCATTTTGGGGGGAGCCTGCTTGTCACCATACCTCTTATTGGCCATTGAATCATAAAGACTCTTATTTCACTTTTTTACCAACCATTCATCTGGTGGCTTCCCCTCACATCCGACAGCTCATGTATAATCCGGATGTAACACAAGACCAGCCATCCTTGGCCCTGCAGCCATCCTCTGTACATTGTATTTGCAGCATCGTGTCTAAAAGTGGAGACTGCCTTTAATGTTGGCAAGCTGATGATGGGGAAGAAAAACGTGTCTGAGTTCTCAGAGAGGATAACCTTATCTCGAGTGTAAGTTTGTTTGGAATGTCAGTAGACAGTCTGAACAAAGGAATTCCTTCTATGGTGAAGATGCCTTGGCTTTTGAATTTTTCACTGAAGAACTGAATTGAAACAGTGGTCTCTGGGGGAAGAAAACAGAGTCAAATCATACTTTAGATCACTGGCATTTACAATTAGGATTTTTATTTTTCCTGGCAATCCAAATTGTAGGTATATACCATTTTGATTCAATTATATGCTTTCAACATTTTTCCCATACCACCAATTTTGGCAGTCTAGACAGTGTTGCTCTCTGGTAAGTGGGCTTCTTTCTGGGAATTGATTTCTTTTGGATCATTGAAGAAGTCTCAGCAGACCTGGATAACTCTTCCCACACATTTCTTTTGCCAATATATTTCAATATCTATGAGGCCATAATAAATTAATACATCTGTATCATATTAATACTACATTAGAGCAAAGCAGCAGTAACATGATCCAACAGAAACATTGCTCACCCCCTAAGAGTTTCACATGGCTCCGCAGGACCAAAACCATTACTGTCAACTCCAGCTCACAGACATTATGTCTGTGTAAAGGCAAAATAGACAAGTGTTCTGGGTGCTTCTGAGTCGTATAAACTGTCTTGTTCTCAACACCAACACTGCTGTCCAGAGATAAGGAAAGCAGACACTCAGACTAGTTACTCTGTGAGCTCTGCCTTTTTTTTTTTTATAACCCTAAATAGTCTCCTCTTTAGCATTATTAGTTTGCCATTCTCTGGATAATTGTTCATAAATCGTTGCTTAAATTGCCCATGACTCCAGTGTTTCTTGCCAAAAAGCCTTTCACTGAATATTAGTTAGATTTTCCAAAATAGTTTACTCATAAAATACTTGGATTTCAAATTTTCAGAATCATAGGAAAAAACATAAAGAAAAAAATTAAGCCTTTGCATAATAGCCAAGTTTGTTGGATACAATTTTTATTTTCCAAGTGCATAACACAGATGTATGAATCTTCACTGGGCCCTTTCTTTCTAACCGCACTCCTAAACATCTATTTCTTCTATTTAGTCCGGTCCAAGCATAGTGCATTTCTTTTTTAATAGAAGCTATTTTCCCAAAAATTTCCAAAGAAAGAAATACCATAACTTTGAGGGTTAATTAACTCTATTGCTTCGTAAAGACTTTATAGGGACTGCTGCTGCTGCTGCTAAGTCACTTCAGTCGTGTCCGACTCTGTGCGACCCCATAGACGGCAGCCCACCAGGCTCCACCGTCTCTGGGATTCTTCAGGCAAGAACGCTGAAGTGGGTTGCCATTTCCTTCTCCAGTGAATGAAAATGAAAAGTGAAAGTGAAGTCCCTCAGTCCGACTCAGTCCACGACCCTGTGGACTGCAGCCATGCAGGCTCCTACGTCCATTGGATTTTCCAGGCAAGAGTGCTGGAGTAATCTAACTTTATGCTGCATTGGAAATCACTGTCCTGCACTTATTGCTATCATAAATAAAAATCAAAAACAGCTGCTTACCTCTGCTTATTCTTTTTCACATCCTTGAAATATGTTGCTAGCTTTACCTCTTCATATTTCTGCACTAAATAGACCCAGTTTCTGTGACCTTAAGTCAGAGAGACAATTTCCCAACCATTTAATCATTTTCATTGCTCTTCTTTGGATCTGCTCCAAATCTGCCTTCCTTGGGTAGGCCCCCCATGGTCAGAGTGTTGCAGTGTAGACTCCTAAACAGCGCTGACTAAATAGGGAGTTACTTCCTTGGAGGCTCATAGCATGAGCTTGATGTCATTCTATCCATGTGGCTACATCTAGCTTTATGCAATCCCACTATGTGACAATCGAGACAGACTTTTAAAGTTTGCAATAAGATTCACCATCAAAGAACATCTATAAAAATGATACATTTCAAATAGTGTTCGTTTTCAAAATCTATGTTTCTACAACTGTAATGACTGAGAACATGATGTGAAATGAAGTATACGATATCCATTTATTTATTCATTCATTCCTTTTTCATTCTTTTTGGGTTGTGCTGGGTCTTAGATGCAACATGTGTCTTAGATACCTGACCAGAGATCAAACCCATGCCCCCTGCATTGGGAGCAAGGAGTCTTAACCACTGGACCACCAGGGAAGTCCCCACTTATTCATTCTTTCATTTATTCAAGAATATTTGTCAAATATCCTATATATTCTGATAGCCCCTGGGGATAGAAAAATGAATACCATACCTCATTCAACTTGGCTCTGTACCTTGAAGAGAGACAGGAATTAGCCTTTGGAATAAGTCAGATCTGTATGGAAATTGTGGTCCACCATTTACTAGCTGAAAATCATCAGCACATACTTACTTCCCTTAAATCTTAATTTCTCCATCTTTAAAATAAACATAATTTCTGTCTCAAAAGGGATGACAAAGTTTGAATAAGAAATGCATATGACTAGTATGATAGCAGCTTTTTGTTATTATGTTCCAGAGCCTTTCATATAGCAGACAATTTTATTTACCTACTGAATTAAAAGAATAAATAAATAAGTGAAACATATTTGAAAACTAATTATTACAGGACAATAAAATATGCATTATAGAAAAATTATGAACAAAATCTCATGGGAGAACAGAGGAGCAGACTCTTAATAAGCCTACTTGTGGAGACTCCGGGAAATAGTATTTAAATGGTGTGATTAAAGTCAAGTAGATGTTTACTAGGTGGAAAATGTGGGGAAGGGCATTCCATACAAAAGAAAGAACATGTGTAAAGGTGTTGAAACACAAGTAAATATGGAAGATTAAGGAATGTGAGAATCCAGGTGCATTCTGAATGGGAGGGTTGGATGAAGGGCTTTTGCAAATGATGGGGCTGGAGAAATAGGTTTGGATAGAGATGAAAGTTATCAAGAGTAAGATATTAGAATCTATTCTTCAGGCAATAGAGAGAAAGTGAGATTTTAAGAAGAAGAATGAGGTTCAAAGAGAATTTGGTAAAAATAAGTAGGAATATAACTGTCATGGGGCTTCCCTCATAGCTCAGTTGGTAAAGAATCTGCCTGCAGTGCAGGGGACCCAGGTTTGAGTCCTGGGTCAGGAAGATCTGCTGGAGAAGGGATAGTCTACCCACTCCAGTATTATTAGGCTTCCCTGGTGGCTCAGCTGGTAAAGAATCCACCTGCAATGTGGGAGACGTGGGTTCGATCCCTGGGATGGGAAGATCCTCTGGAGAAGGGAAAGGCTGTCCACTCCTATATTTTGGCCTAGAGAAGTCCATGGACTGTATAGCCCATGAGGTCGCAAAGAGTCGGACACCACTGAGAGACTTTCACTTCATTTCAGTTCACATAACTGGAAAAAGTATCAAGCATGCAATGGAAAGAAAAGAGACTAAAACAGAGATACCAGTATGATATGAAATCTGTTGACGTGATCTATGGATGAGAGGAGTAAGATCTGAATTAACAGTGGCAGCTGGATAAGATGTGAATAACAGTAAATCATGAGTTCAGTTTTAGTAAAGAAGTGTAAGACTTGCTCTACAGACTTGAAAATGAGAATCTGTAGCTTGGAAGAAAGGTTTGGAGCAGAAATAAACTTGAGAACTCTCAACCTACAGATAGCAATTGAAGTTTGAGAATGGATACAGTATCTTGTTGAGCTTGGGATCCATTTTGGTTCCTATCTAATTGCCTTTACTAATATATATCATACTTACAAAAAATGTTTTTCTGTCAAAATATAAATTACCTTAGAATAGTCTCTTTGGTATAATTTAATAATATTTCTTTGTCCATCTGTCATTAATTCATTTAAAATTCAAGTATTTCCAAGAGACTAGCCCCTTTACTAAAGACACACTGTCTTCAGATCCACTTGTCTAAAGAAATTTGCCCCAGAATCAGGACTATATTGAGTGCACTTTTTCTTTCTTAAAGTACGAATGACAGGAATATGTAAGAATACTGGGCTCCATTATGTAAGCAGGGGAACAAAATGGGAAGAAATGATTATGTCTTGAGATATCACTGGAACAAAAATCATTGATTAAACATCCATTTGTAACCATTTACAGCACACTATCTCTCCATCAATTCTATTGCTTCTCAAATTCAAATCTATCCCAAGCCCACCTTCTCTGTCTTCCAAGTCACAGTAAAGTTATGTCTGACTGGGAGTGTTGGATTGCTCTGTCAGCATTGCCCTCCTCAACCTCAAATCCTTTTGTTAAGCAGTCATATGAAGAAAAAGAAAGAGAATAAACACTGAGCCATTGAAAAACAGAAGCTCTTGGCATCTGTCAATCAGCTATATTCATGCATAGGATACTTTCAAATGACATCATTTCTATATTATTGTTACAGACTATTTAGAGTATTAATTTTAAAAACCTATAAATTTCCTTGAATTTCTCTAATTTAAAAAATCTGCTTTCTAAGACTTTCTGTAATTTTTAAAAAAATTTTAACTGTGACTGGAATCTTTTATAAAATGAGACCTTCTTATTCTTGTTCTACATCTTTCTTTCTTTCTTTATCCTTGCATCTGGGTAAAGAAAAAGGGACAAAACCTTGTTGCAATTAAAAGATAAAGTTCAAAAGTGAAAGTCACTCAGTCATGCCCAACTCCCTGGGACCCCATGGACTGTATAGAATTCACCAGGCCAGAATACTGGAGTAGGTAGCCTTTCCCTTCTCCAGGGGATCATCCCAACCCAGGAATTGAACCCAGGTCTCCCACGTTGCAGGCAGATTCTTTACCAGCTGATCCACAAGGAAAGTTGTGTCTAAGTTGTGTCTAAAAATTATCATTAAAAAATTAAGATAAAGATCTAATCTAATCAGGCAATAAGGAATCATTTTTTATAGTAAACTGTCTTTCTAATGTCCTATTGTTCCCATACTCTAAACACCCACAGTATCTGACATAGCAAGCTTTTTCTCATTGGAAAACATTCCATCACTTTAAGAATAATTCTTCACATAATCAAAACCATGTGTCATGAGCTCCTTGACTGAAACTTGTTTGGAAATCATTTTCCATATTAAAATATATTTCTCTGGATTTTCATCTCCTAGCAGCCCAGTGATTTATTTCTCCTAGCCTCATTCTCTGGTGGCTTAAATGGTAAAGAATCTGTCTGCAGTGTGGGAGATCTGGGTACAACCCCTGGATTGGGAAGATCCCTTGGAAAAAGGCATGGCAACCCACTCCAATATTCTTGCCTGGAGAATCTCTATGGATGGAGGAGCCTGTGGGCTACAGTCCATGGGGTGAGACACGACTGAGAGACTAAATACAGCACATACAATCTCATTCTCAGCAGTAAGAGCTTGTTGCTGTTTAGTTGCTCAGTCGTGTCCAACTCTTTGCAACCCCATGGACTGCAGCATGCTAGGCTTCCCTGTCCATCACCATCTCCTAGAGTTTGCTCAAACTCATGTACATCAAGTCGGTGATGCCATCCAACCATCTCAGACTCTGTTGTCCCCTTCTCTTCCCGCCTTCAATCCTTCCTAGAATCAGGGTCTTTTCAAATGAGACGTATCTTCACATAAGGTGGCCAAAGTATTGGGGCTTAAGGTTCAGCATCAGTCCTTCTAATGAATATTCAGGACTGATTTCTTTTAGGATTGACTGGTTTGGTCTCCTTGCAGTCCAAGCGACTCTCAAGAGTCATTTCCAACACCACACTTCAAAAACATCGATATTTTGGTGTTCAGTCTTATTTATGATCCAACTCTCACTTCCATACATGGCTACTGGAAAAACCATAGCTTTGACTATACAGACCTTTGTTGGCAAAGTAATGACTCTGCTTTTTAACTAAGTAATAACTAGCTAAAACTATAAGTGAATTATTGTGAATGTGTTTGGATGTCAATGCACCAACTTAGGTAGGAGAATGACTTTGCACAAAGAAGGGATTTCAAAGGTCATAGTTTCACACCCCTTGGATCAGTTTCCAAAAAACTAATTCATGAGACAAAGGATCATTGACCACTTCTGAATCAGACCACAACGGTGTACATAGACAGGTAGAATTGTTCATAGAACAGTGCTAGGTGTTTGGAATGCAGGCATGCTGAGGCTTCCAGCTTCTCATAGCTGTCTTTTAGTTTATGCTTTCTGCCATTTTGCTTTAAAGTAATTCAATTTGGATAGTTTTTAGTGGAAGGATTCTTTTTGTATGATACTTTCAGAAATAAATATATAATGAAACCCACAAAATTGGAAAGCAGAAAGTTTTATCTACCATAGATAAGATTCTATCATTTCTCTTTTACTAGACTCCTCATTACAAACAAAGAAATCAAATTTTTATGACAAATTTAGGTATTCCTAACAAAGTGACAAGACTTTTGAAGGTTTTAAATGACTTGATTTCATCTTTTTCTGGCAATTACATATATTCCTCATTGCAGATATTTAATCTCTTTAAAAAATCTTTGCAAAATTATTTATCTATTAACTTTAAATATATTCTTAGTGGGGAACACAGATGCCAAGTAGTCATTTAAATTTTATATTTATAATTTCTTACTTTTTGTCCAAGGATTTTAGTAATCAAATGATTTAGCACATGATGTTTCTGTGGATTAGCCCACATCTGTTTCATAAATCTAGAAAGATTCCTGAGAATTGTCCAATATTTTTATTGGAATAATAGAGTAAATCCAAAGCTTTTCTTATATATATGTCTGTGATATACATACATTGTATATATATAATATTCATTGTATATATAATTCTTTTCTAGAGGGATCTTCTGTACCTAGCAAATGTTTATAATCAGGAATCTAAGAAAGGGTAATCAGAGAACTCAACAGTTAAATTTCATTAATATTCAATAACCTATTTAGTTTATCCCAGGCCTGAATCAGTGAGATATAAGGAAAAAAAAAAAAAACACAGGGATTTTTAAGTAAAAAAAATCTGGGTTAATATGATATCACTTATTTGGGGAATCTAAAATATAACATAAATGAACCTATCTACAAACAGAAACTCATAGAGAACAGACTTGTAGTTGAAAAGACGGAGGTGGGGAGAGGGAGGGATGGATTAGGAATTTGGGGTTAACAGATGCAAACTGTTGTATATAGAATGGATAAACAACAAGATTCTACTGGATAGTACAGGAAACTATATTCAATATCTTGTGATAAAACATAATGGAAAAGACTATAAAAAGAAATATATATATATATATATATACATATGTGTATAACTGAATGACTGCTGTACAGCAGAAACCAATACAACATTGTAAATCAACTATACTTCAATAAAAAATAAAATAAAAAAGCTCTGGGTTAAATAGTCCAGATATAGTATTACTTATATTCCCTTATCCATTAACGAATATTTACTAAACACTTCTTATGTGTTAGACTCTGTGTTAAAGGATAACATATTCTTATTATGTGTGTAGATAGCTACTTAATAGAGAGCTTCAGCTTTTGAATCTGCAAAAAATGGGAAATAATTCCTTTACAACAGGGTTAAGGAAAGACTGCATATGATAGTGTAACACAGTCCGTCATAGTCTACACATGCATGAGGTCAAAACAAAGAGAAAGTAGTTGATGTCGAACCTTGGAGTCATGGTCAACTATATCTTCACAATAAATGAAAGAAAGGTAGCATGAGGAGTGAGAACACAGCAGTATTGTCCCAGGGAACTTTGGACAGATTTGTGTTCAAATCTCCAGTAGCATATTGGGTTTGCCATTCCCTTCTCCAGTGGACCACATTCTGTCAGACCTCTCCACCATGACCCTTCTGTCTAGAGTGGCCCCACTTGGCATTTCTTAGTTTTATTGAGTTAGATAAGGCTGTGGTCCGTGTGATCAGATTGGCTAGTATGGTTCTAATATGTTCGCCCTCTGATGCCTTTTTGCAACACTTACCGTCTTGCTTGGGTTTCTCCTACCTCTGACGTGGGATACTTCTTCATGGTTGCTCCAGCAAAGTGCAGCCACTGCTCCTTACCTTGGACAATGGGTATCTCCTCACAGTGTTCCTCCTGACCTTGATCGTGCAGTAGCTCCTCTCGGTCCTCCTGTGCAGAGACGTTACTTTCCCAACAAAGATTCATCTAGTCAAGGCTATGGTTTTTCCAGTAGTCATGTATGGATGTGAGAGTTGGACAGTGAAAAAGGCTGAGTGCTGAAGAATTAATGCTTTTGAATGATGATGTTGGAGAAGACTCTTGAGAGTCCCTTGGACTGCAAGGAGATCCAACAAGTCCATCCTAAAGGAGATCAGTCCCGGGTGTTCATTGGAAGGACTGATGTTGAAGCTGAAACTCCAATACTTTGGCCACCTCATGCGAAGAGTTGACTCATTGGAAAAGACCTCGATGCTGGGAAGGATTGGGGGCAGGAGGAGAAGGGGAAGACAGAGGATGAGATGGCTGGATGGCATCACTGATTTGATGGGTATGGGTTTGGGTGGACTCCAGGAGTTGGTGATGGACAGGGAGGCCTGGTGTGCTGTGGTTCATGGGGTCGCAAAGAGTCAGACACAACTGAGTGACTGTACCGAATTGAACTGTGTTCAAATCCTAACCTACCCAATTATTTTTTGAGTGACTGTGTAGGATCTCTTTGAGACTCAATTACTTCATCTTTTACTCCCCATATGATTACTCCCCATCATATTACTCCCCATGTGGTTGTTGAATTAAATGTGATAATAGTTGTAAGGAATCTAGCACAATTGATGGCAGTAATTATTATTGTTGTTGTTACTATTCTTATTAACAAGAATTTCTTGAAAATTCTAAGTCTGTCATTGCCATCTAGCCTTTATCATCATGTTTTTCCTAAGCCAGTAAAAAAGTGACAAGTGGAGTCATAAAATTGCATGGAAATTCCAGCAATCCACCTCTAATGAAAAGTATTTTCCAGAAAATTCTTCCTTTGTAAGAAGAATAGTAGCTGTGAGAACACTCCCTGATCAAAACTACTGTCTATTGAATATGGAAATAGTTTCATACTTAGACTAGAAGTTGGATCTCTAGAAAAATAATCAACATTTTCCTACTTAAGATCTCATAGGCTTTCGTTGAACAAGTTCATGGCATCTAAACTAAAGGAAATGTTATTTCCTCTGAGTTAAGAAAGAAACCAATACGTTCTTTGACTTTATCTTCTTAATCATTACATGTTCATCTATTCATATTTTAAACTCAGTTTAGAAAAGAACTGTTTATTTTCCTATGTCAGCATTCTACTCTTTCTCAAGTGTGCATTCCTTATCCACAGAAAATGATAGAAAATCCTCCATGTGAAAGGTTTAGTGAAAGTAATAGCACCAACATTCTTTCATCTGTGATGATGGAAAGATAATCCACATGTGAAAGCACTTGGTGCTTCAGCTTATTTTGAGTGACAGAAGCATAATAGAATCCCCTAAGCATTAACATTCTACAATAACACAGCATTGTCATCCTTTGTCTGATCCTGGCTCATACAAATCTCACTCGGTGTCTCAAACTCCTAACCAAAACTGGAGAAATACACCTCAAAGCTATTATGTAGAAACGGATTAGGTATCACTCTAAATCTTTAAACAAACCCTTAATGATACAAAAGCCCTATTTATATACTTCTCATGGGATGTTTATAGATAAGATGAAAATTATGAATCTAAATCTCACAAGCAATTTGCATGCGTAAATTCTGTATATATTTTGCTTCTCACAGTATTAGTCTTTTCTGTCCTTTCTTGGCATTTGATGTTTTGGTTTCTTGATGTTATTCTGCAAACTGTTTTAAGAAGGGTGAGAAGAAAATTCCATATCCATTTGAATTTGGAATTCAGGGCATCGTGTAATATTCCGTTCTTTCGTGGATTTTTAATTTTTAAAACAAAGCTATTACCTTTCGATCAGGTATGACAATTCTTTGGCAATTTTTGAGATAGGTGGAACTTGTCAGCCGTTTTCTTCTACTTCTCTTTTGGTGCCACCTTCATGGAGCTGAGATCTCCTGTACTGCTCCCTGGTTGTCTTGAACTCTTGTCAGAGGCACTAAATCTGGACTTACCTTTATAGCCTTGAACATTATCCTTCTTCCTTTGTATCCATCGAATCTTAACCATCTTGGTTCTCATTCTCCCAGCTTTCTACTCCTAGCTGTGGTCAGAGGGCAGCATGGTAGGAGCAGAAAGAGCATTGAGCTGGAAATAAGAGATTGAAATTACAAATCTGGTCAGGACTTGTGGATGCTTACCTGTACTAAGCACTATTTTAAGTACCTGTCATGGGATAACTTATTCAATTCTTATAAACAGACCTGTGTTTATGTGTGTCCTAGGAAAGCAAGCACAATAGGATTAAATCACAGTTAGCAAGAAGGGGAACCAGGATTCTAGTCCAAGCGGTCTGCCTGCAGAATCTGTGTTTAGTAACTATACTATCATGGCAATAATTCACCCTGTGGACTTCTCTTTCTCTCTCAAGTAGAGGAGTTTAGACAATGGCAAAGATCACTTTCCACTATAAAATTATAGTTCTAAGGAGGAACTCAGTTGAGTCAAACAAGGTACATTTAAGGATAGACCTGCAAGTGCTTTTTGTTTGCTGGCATTAAATACTATTGATTATGGTATTGATTATTTTGTTTGCTGGCATTAAATACTATTGATTATGCCTCTTCTCTTGTGTTTCCATCAGAGGGTATGCAATTGACAGTTAATGCCTGGACATATAAATAAGTAACTATACATCTAAACACATGCAATGTAATCTAGCATGCTAACAAGATACCCTCTTGTCACTCACTAACCATTTTCCCTTTATTTATTTTTAAAAGATTGATGATTTTATTTTGAACTGCAAAGAACACAGCTAAAAGGTAATGTTCCAGCCTTCTTTGGTCTAATGCCCATATATTCTGACCAGAGTGAATGTGTTGAGTGGAAGTGCTTGATGCATTTTCAGTGAAGCTGTTTAAAGACACCTGACATATGGGAGGAAGGCTTTTAGTCCTTGACCCTTCCTCTTTGTTTCTGTATAGAAGGCAACCACCTTGGACTGTGAGGTGATCGCAAGGACAGAAACATGAACTAGGGTGATAGAGTGGGAATACAGGAAGAACCTGGATGATTAAGGTACCTCAGGCTGGAAACTTTATTTCCTAAACTCTTTTACACAAGAGAAATAAATTTCTGTTTTGGGCGAGTCATAGATATTTTGGCTTTTCAGTATGTGGCAAAATAGAATTTGAAATGATACAAGAGTTAGCTATAGAACTCTACAGAAAAATAGTACCAATGACATAGAGAAGTTGCATTTGGAAGGCATTGGGTTGGCCAAAAGGTTTGTTTGGTTTTTTTTTTCTCTAAGATGTAGAGATGTGTAGTCATTTTAATATTGAAGATAAAAGAAGAAAGCATTGTGTATATGTACCACAGCTTTCTTATCCATTCGTCAGTTGATGGGCATCTAGGTTGCTTCCATGTCCTGGCTATTGTAAACAATGCAGCGATGAACATTGGGGTACACGTGGCTCTTTCAATTCTGGTTTCCTCGGTGTATATGCCCAGCAGTGGGATTGCTGGGTCATATGGCAGGTCTATTTGCAGTTTTTTAAGGAACCTCCACACTGTTTTCCATAGTGGCTGTACTAGCTTGCATTCCCACCAACAGTGTAAGAGAGTTCCCTTTTCTCCACATCCTCTCCAGCATTTATTGCTTGTAGATTTTTGGATTACAGCCATTCTGACTGGTGTAAAGTGGTACCTCATTGTGGTTTTGATTTGCATTTCTCTGATAATGAGTGATGTTGAGCATCTTTTCATGTGTTTGTTAGCCATTTTTATGTCTTCTTTGGAGAAATGTCTGTTAAGTTCTTTGGCCCACTTTTTGATTGGGTCGTTTATTTTTCTAGAATGAAGCTGCAGGAGATGCTTGTATATTTTTGAGATTAATTGTTTGTCCGTTGCTTCATTGGCTATTATTTTCTCCCATTCTGAAGGCTGTCTTTTCACCTTGCTTATAGTTTCCTTTGTTGTGCAGAAGCTTTTAATTTTAATTAGGTCCACTTTGTTTATTCGTGCTTTTATTTCCGATATTCTGGGAGGTGGGTCATAGAGGATCCTGCTTTGGTTTATGTCAGAGAGTGTTTTGCCTATGTTATCCTCTAGGAGTTTTATAGTTTCTGGTCTTATGCTTAGATCTTTGATCCATTTTGAGTTTATTTTTGTGTATGGTGTTAGAAAGTGTTCTCCAAAAAGCAGGACTAGAAGGAACATACCTCAATATCATAAAAGCTATATATGACAAACCCACAGCAAACATTATCCTCAATGGTGAAAAACTGGAAGCATTCCCCCTGAAGTCAGGAACAAGACAAGGGTGCCCACTCTCACCACTACTTTTCAACATAGTTTTGGAAGTCTTGGCCACAGCAATCAGAGCAGATAAAGAAATTAAACAAATCCAGATTGGAAAAGAAGAAGTAAAACTCTCTCTGTTTGCAGATGACATGATCCTCTATATTGAAAACCCTAAAGACTCTACCAGAAAATTACTAGAGCTAATCAGTGAATATAGCAAAGTTTCAGGATACAAAATCAACACACAGAAATCCCTGGCATTCCTATACACTAACAGTGAGAAATCAGAAAGAGAAATTAAGGAAACAATTCCATTCACCATCGAAACATAAAGAATAAAATACTTAGGAGTATTTCTACCTAAAGAATCAAAAGACTTGTATATAGAAAACTATAAAACACTGATGAAAGAAATCAAAGAGGACACAAACAGATGAAGAAATGTGCCGTGTTCGTGGATTGGAAGAATCAATATAGTGAAAATGAGTATACTACCCAAAGCAATCTATAGATTCAATTCAATTCCTATCAAGCTACCAGAGGTCTTTTTCAAAGAATTAGAACAAATAATTTCTCAATTTGTTGGAAATACAAAAAACCTCGTATAGCCAAAGCAATCTTGAGAAAGAAGAATGGAACTGGAGGAATCAACTTACCTGACTTTAGGCTATACTACAAATCCACAGTCATTAAGACAGTATGGTACTGGCACAAAGACAGAAATATAGATCAATGGAACAGAATAGAAAGCCCAGACATAAATCCACGCATCTATGGACACCTTATCTTTGACAAAGGAGGCAAGAATATACAATGGAGAAAAGACAACCTCTTTAACAAGTGGTGCTGGGAAAACTGGACAGCCACTTGTAAAAGAATGAAACTAGATCACTTTCTAACACCATACACAAAGATAAACTCAAAATGGATCAAAGATCTAAGCATAAGACCAGAAACTATAAAACTCCTAGAGGATAACATAGGCAAAACACTCTCTGCCATAACCCAAAGCAGGATACTCCATGACCCACCTCCCAGAATATTGGAAATAAAAGCACGAATAAACAAATGGGACCTAATTAAAATGAAAAGCTTCTGTACAACAAAGGAAACTATAAGCAAGGTGAAAAGACAGCCTTCAGAATGGGAGAAAATAATAGCCAATGAAGCAACGGACAATTAATCTCAAAAATATACAAGCAACTCCTGCAGCTCCATTCTAGAAAAATAAACAACCCAATTAAAAAGTGGGCCAAAGAACTTAACAGACATTTCTCCAAAGAAGATATAAAAATGGCTAACAAACACATGAAAAGATGTTCAACATCACTCATTATCAGAGAAATGCAAATCAAAACCACAATGAGGTACCACTATACACCAGTTAGAATGGCTGCCATCCAAAAGTCTACAAGCAATAAATGCTGGAGAGGATGTGGAGAAAAGGGAACCCTCTTACACTGTTGGTGGGAATGCAAGCTAGTACAGCCACTATGGAAAACAGTGTGGAGGTTCCTTAAAAAGCTGCAAATAGACCTGCCATATGACACAGCAATCCCACTGCTGGGCATATACACCGAGGAAACCAGAATTGAAAGAGCCACGTGTACCCCAATGTTCATCGCTGCATTGTTTACAATAGCCAGGACATGGAAGCAACCTAGATGCCCATCAACTGACAAATGGATAAGAAAGCTGTGGTACATATACATAATGGAATATTAGTCAGCATTAAAAAAAAATTCATTTGAAGCAATTCTACTCAGATGGATGAAACTGGAGCCCATTATCCAGAGTGAAGTAAGCCAGAAGCAAAAACAACAATACAGTATATTAACACATATATATGGAATTTAGAAAGACGGTAACGAGAACCCAACATGCGAGACAGCAAAAGGAACGCAGATGTATAGAATGGACTCGTGGACTTTGTGGATGAGGGTAAGGGTGGGATTATATTGGAGAAGGGCATTGAAACATGTTAATTATCATATGTCTAATCAATCGCCAGCCCAGGATTGATGCTTGGGGCTGGTGCAGCGAGATTTCCCGTGGGGGAGGGAGAAGGGGTGGGGGGCTCTGGAGGGGAAGCATATGTAAACCCATGATGATATCATGTCATTGTATGGCAAAAACAAAAAAAAAAAAAAAAACAGCCAGTATCATAAAAAAAAAAGAAGAAAGCAACATTTTTGGCATGTTATGCTTTATTATCTCAAAAAAGGTAAAAATACAACTGAAAAACAAACAAACAAATAAAAGATTTGTGCAGCATATGGAAAAGTTGCTGTGACTTATTGAGCATGTTAAAAGTGGTTTGCAAGTTTCACACTGGAGATTTCTCACTGGACAATGTCCTACTGTCAGGTAGACCAGTTGAAGTTGATAGTGATCAAATCAAGATGTTGAGAACAATCAACATTATACCATGCAAGAGAGAACTGACTCCTCAAAATATCCAAATCAAGCACTGAAAATCATTTGTACTACTTTGGTTATGTTAGTCACTTTGATGTTTGGGTTCCACATAAGTTAAATTTAAAAAAATAAATCTTGACTGCATTTCCACATGTGACTCTCTACTTGAATGAAATGAGAAGATTCCATTTTTAAAACAAACTGGTGGGCAATGAAAAGTGGATACTGTACCATAATGTGGAATGGAAGAGATTGTGGGGCAGCAAAATGAACCACCACCAACCACACCAAAGGCTGGTCTTTATCCAATGAAGGTGATGTTTTGTAGATGGTGGGATTGGGAGGGAGTCCTCTATTATGAGCTCCTTCCAGAAAACCATATGATTAAGTACTTCTCCCACTTAGACCAACTGAAAGCAACACTTGGTGAAAAGTATCCAGAATTAGTCAACATAAAATATATAATATTCCATCAGGATATGGCAAGACTGCATGTTTCTTTGATGACCAGGCAAGAATTATTAAAACTTGATTAGGAAATTCTGATTCATCTGCCATAATCACCAGACATTGGATCTTTGGATGCTCACTTATTGCACTCTTTATAAAATTCTCTTAATGGAAAATATTTCAGATCCTTGGAAGACAGTCAAAAGGCACCCAGAACATTTCCTAAAAAAGATGTAAAGTTTTGGGAAGATGAAATTATGAAGTTGCCTGAAAAAATGGAGAAGGTAGTGGAACAAAAGAGCTTACCTGGTTGCTCAGTGGTAAACAATCCACCTGCCAATGCAGGAGATGAGAGTTTGATCCCTTGGTTGGGAAGATTCTCTAGAGAAGGAAATGGCGACCCACTCTAGTATTCTTGTCTGGGAAATCCCATGGACAGAGGATCCTGGCAGGCTAGACTCCATGGGGTTTGCAACAAGTTTGGACACAACTTAGTGACTAAACACAACAAAGTGGGATAAAACAGTGAATGCTTTGCTCAATAAACTTCTTCTTGAGAAATAAAAATGTATCTTTTATTTTTACTTAAAGAATCGAAGGAACTCTTTGGCCAACCCAATATTTAAAGCAGTGTCAATAGGACTTGGTGATTGATTGGATGTATGGGGTAAAGTGGAGGGAAGTCAAAGTCAATGACTAAATCGAAGTAACAATGTGGATAGAGGTACCATTCTCAGATAAAGAACATAAAATGGGAAACCATTTCCCTGGAGAAGATGATCCAGTAGCATTTGCATTTGTTAAAAATACAGGTGCATGTAGAGGAATCAACAGGAAATGCAAGGAGGGAGGCATATATGCAGTACCAGAGTTCAGTAAATTTATCTGGGCTAGAAATACATAGACGGATGAGCAACTAGAATTATAATTGGTAACTGAAACAACTGAAATTGGCAACTTTGCCTGGGAAGAATGTGAAAAATACGAAAAGAAAGACCAAGACTCCACTGCTAAGACCAGGACTCGGCTGTTACATTTAATGGTGGGAAGTGAAAGAAGAGTGACTAAAGATACAGAGAGGTAGGAGAAGAGCCAGGAGAGCTGGGGATCATTCAAGCTGAGCTAAGAGTTTCAAGTAGAAGGGGAAATGAAATGGTATTAAATGCTACAGAGTAAGGTAAAATAATAACTAAAAATATATTTTTAAAAGTTTATTTTAATGAAGTATCTGATAGCCTTGAAGAGTGCAGATTTGTGGACTCAGTAGAGAAACAAAAAAAGTAGTGAGATAAGAAGTACACAGAAGGCCAAAGTGATGGACGCAATATGAATAGACCACTTTTTCTAAAAGTTTGTTGTGAGGACAGTGGTTGGAGGAAGATATGGAATCAAGGAAGAAGAAAATCAATACAGTGAGGTTCTCCATGGCGATTGCACAGTTAGCTAGCTTATTTAGATGGGAAAAAAGACACCTAATGCATTGCAACACTAAGGAAGGAAGAATTAGAATCAAATTTGTTTATTTATAGATAATGGAAACTCCACCTGATGACTTTACTTTCCCTATGAAATAGCAGTCAAACTAATATGCTGAGAGAATGGAGGGAGGGTTAAGAACTGTGGAATAGTTTGAAATGACTCTGGAAAGTGTATGAGAATATTGACCAATAAAACAGAAGGATTCAGGTAATAATCAAGGGCATGATGAAGTCAAAGGCTTCAAAAGTACTGTGGTCCTCTTCTTCTACTCTTCTTCCTTCTGCTTAACATATACATATTTCCATATTTCTTATTAGCTTTTTCTTAGGTGTTTCCTTCATTTATGGGAGATTTTTTCCACAATATTTTCCAACTGGTTATTGCCAACATAAGTTAAGCCTATTTAAATTTTCTGTATTGATTTCTGGGCTCCATGCTGAAATTTGTTATCTGGCATTGTTCAGATTTTTTTTTAATGCCTGTAAAAATAACGATCATCTCATCACTCTTTTCTTAAATACATTTCTCATTCATTTCCCTCCTCTATTCAGTGACTACACTTCTGAATAGTAATGAATAACAACGTTTACAGAAATAATCAATTTCTTGTTTCTGGATTTAATGGGAATGTCTTTGGTATTTCACCATTTATTAGCATTCGTTTATTCCATAAATATTTATTAAGCATTATCATTGTAGTCATTGATGTAAGTACAGTGGTAAAATAATTTGGCGCCATTTTGAATGTCATATAATTTAAAGTCTAGTGGAGAAATAAAGGTTTTAAAAGGTTATGAAAATACCATCTCACAATAATAGCTTGTGATAAGTGTTCAGTTCCACTGATCAATTGTGCCCGACTCTTTATGATCCCATGGACTGCAGCATGCCAGGCTTCCCTATACATCACCATCTCCTGGAGCTTGCTCAATCTCATGTCCAGTGAGTCAGTTATGCCATCCAACCATCTCATCCTCTGTCATCTCATTCTCCTCCCACATTCAATCTCTCCCAGCATCAGGGTCTTGTCAAATGAGATGTCTCTTCTCATCAGGTGTCCAAAGTATTGGAGTTTCAGCTTCACCTTCAGTCCTTCCAATGATAATTCAGGACTGATCTCCTTTAGGATGAACTGGTTGGATCTCCTTGCAGTCCAAGGGCTCTCAAGAGTCTTCTCCAACACCGCAGTTCAAAAGCATCAATTTTTCAGCCCTCAGCTTTCTTTATAGTACAACTCTCACATCCATACATAACTACTGGGAAAACCATAGCCTTGACTAGATGGACCTTTGTTGGCAAAGTAATGTCATTGCTTTTTAATATGCTGTCTAGGTTGGTCATAGCTTTTCTTCCAAGTAACAAGCGTCTTTTAATTTCATGGCTGCAGTTACCATCTGCAGTGATTTTGGAGCCCAAGAAAATAAAACCTGTCACTGTTTCCATTGTTTCCCCATCTATTTGCCATGGAGTCATGGGACTGGATGCAGTGATTTTAGTTTTTTGTAAGAGTTTTAAGCCAGCCTTCTCACTCTCCTCTTTTACTTTCATCAAGAGGCTCTTTTGTTCCTCTTCACTTTCTGCCATAAGGGTGGTATCATCTGTATATCTGAGGTTATTGATGTTTCTCCCAGGAATCTTGATTTCAGCTTGTGCTTCATCCAGCCCATTATTTTGCATGATGTACGCTGCATATGAATTAAATAAGCAGGGTGAAAATATACAGCCTTGATGTACTCCTTTTCCAATTTTGAACCAGTCTGTTCCATGTCCAGTTCTAATCGTTGTTTCGTGACCTGCATACAGGTTTCTCAGGAGGCAGGTAAAGTGGTCTAGTATTCCCATCTCAGAGAATTTTCTACAGTTTGTTGTGATCCATACAATCAAAGGCTTTGGTGTAACCAATAAAATAGAAATATATGTTTTTCTGGAACTCTCTTGCTTTTTTGATGATCTAACGGATGTTGGCAATTTAATCTCTGGTTCTCCTGCCTTTTCTCAATCCAACTTGAACATCTGGAAGTTCATGGTTCATGTACTCTTGAAGCCTGGGTTAGAGAATTTTAGCATTTTTTTTCTGGTGTGTGAGATGAGTGCAATCATGTGGTAGTTTGAACATTCTTTGGCATTGCCCTTCTTTGGGATTGAAATGAAAACTGACATTTTCCAATTCTGTGGCCACTGCTGAGTTTTCCAGATTTTCTGGCAAACTGAGTGCAGCACTTTAACAGCATCACCTTTAGGAATTTGAAATAGCTCACCTGGAATTCTATCACCTCCACTAGCTTTGCTCATAGTACTGCTTCCTAAGGCCGACTTGGCTTCATATTCCAGGATGTCTGGCTCTAGGTGAGTGATCACACCATCATGATTATCTGGGTCATGAAAACTTTTCTGTATAGTTCTTCTGTGTATTCTTGCAACCTCTTTTTAGTATTTTCTGATTCTGTTAGGACTATACAATTTCTATCCATTATTGTGCTCATCTTTGCATGAAATGTTCCCTTGGTATCTCTAATTTTCTTGAAGAGATCTCTAGTCTTTCCCATTCTATTGTTTCCCTCTATTTCTTTGCATTAATTGCTGAGGAAGGCTTTCTTATTTCTCCTTGCTATTCCTTGGAATTCTGCATTCAGATGGATATATCTTTCCTTTTCTCCTCTGCCTTTAGCATCTCTTTTTTTCTCAGCTATTTGTAAGTCTTCCTTAGACAATCATTTTGCCTTTTTGTGCTTCTTTTTCTTGGGGATGGTCTTGATTACTGCCTCCTGTACAATGTCATGAATCTCCATCCATAGTTCTTCAGGCACTCTGTCTAACAGACCTAGCTTGTGATAATAGATAATAGATAAAAGAATAGCTTGTGAAAAGCATTAGGAGTGAAAATAGGGGGATGCTATGAGAGAAAAAAAGGGGGTCCTAATTTAGGTCTGGAGACCATGTAGGAGACCCCAGTTTGAATCCTGGGTCTGGAAGATCTGCTGAAGAAGGGATAGGCTACCCATTCCAGTAATGTTGAGCTTCCCTTGTGGGTCAGCTGGTAAAGAATCTGCCTGCAATGCAGGACAACTAGGTTCAATCCCTGGTTTGGAAGACCCCCTGGAGAAGGGAAAGGCTATCCACTCCAGTATTCTGGCCTGGAGAATTCCATAGACTGTATCGTCCATGGGGTTGCAAAGAATCAGACACAACTGAGTGACTTTCACATTAATTTAGGTTGGAAGGTGAAGTAATTCCTCTCTGAAAAAGTGACATTTAAGTTAAAAAGTAAAATGGAGTCTGTATTACAGAAAAATCAAGATGTAAAGTCCAGGTGTATAGGTAGGCATGAGTAAGAGGAGTGGGAAGTTAAGAAATATAAAAAAATTAAATGAGATGACAGATTGAGATATCTTTGTACCATGAGAAGCATATAGTGTATATACTAAATTCTTATTAAACATTGACTCTACATGTAATTAAAGATTATAATTTGAAACTTTTCTTATATTAGGAAAGTAAACTTCAATGCTTAGTTTACTAAGGAGAGTTTTTAAAAATAGGAACAAATTTTAAATATTATTAAGAGGACCTATAGTTGCATTTTGAGGCAATAATATGGTTTTTGTTCTTACCCTAGAATGTGATAAATTGTGTGATTTATTTCAAAAATAAGTCTCATGAGATCATGTTTTCTTTTTTCCTGATATATCTTTTCATTTAGCTGGCCTTTAATTTATTTGAGATTTTGTAAATATATTAATAAATTGATTTTTAAAATATTTTAGTTATTATTTATTTGAGTACATTGATGTAAGTAATTTTCAGATATGTCATTACCAAAATTATGCTAATTTCATAAAATTAAGTGGAATTCTTTTTTTTTTAAATTGTTTGAAAACAGCTTCACCAGCATAAAAATTTCATGTAACATTCCTGTGAAACCATTTGAGCTTTGTGACTTGGGGAGCACACATTTCTTTGGCAATATTATAATCATTTCTGGTTATATTCTAGTTTTATGTCTTATTTTATGCCAGTTTTGATAATTCATATTATACTAGTTTAAGTCATCATTAGTTTTCCAGTGGGCCATTTACAACTGATTTCTAACTGGTCTTGTTCAATTCCAATTTATTATTTTTTTAGTATTGTCAGTGTGATCTCTCAAAGATGTTATTTAATTAATTTACTTCTTTAAAAACACCTCAACAATTTTCCATTTCTTTCAAAATAAAACACAAACTCTTTATACAAGACATGAGTCTCTTGTTTCTAATCATATCAATTGCCTTACCCTCTTTTAAAAACATTTTTTATTGATGTATCAACATTTTTATAAAAGATTACAATGTTGTGTTAGCTTCTGGTGTACAGAAAAGTGATTAAATTTGCTGAAGATATATATCTATATATATATATCTCATTTTAGTTCCATTCCCAGAATGTGCTAGGTCACCCTGGGCATCAGCTAGCATTACTACCTCTAGCTAAAGTTCCCTTCTTCATTTGCTCCTCAACCTGCTAGTCCTACAGGTTTCTGCTCAGATGTAACTTTCTCCAGGAAGCTCTCCTTAACTCCCAAGATTATATAGTGTGCCCCTCCTACTGGGGACCAATATCTATGGAAAGAGGATAACAGAGTATTTGATAATCTGTCTGTCTCATACAGAGGACTATAAGCAAATGGAGGAGGGGAAATATTGCTTTATTCATCTTTGTATTTTCAATGTCTGAAATAAAGGCTGACACACAGAAAGGACTCAATAAATATTCATTGAATGTTGAATGGATGACAAGTGTGAATGACTTCTAATTACACCGAAATTTTTAACAACTCATGTTTATTTCAGACACAACTGAGTGACTTCACTTCTCTTTTCTTTCTTTCATGTTTATTTAGCCTTTCCAAAGTATTCAACTTAGTTATCAGAGAAAGAACTCATTTTTTTTCCCACTCATATATCATTGGTCTATATAATATTTACGTTAACTATGTGATTACAAATACATGCAATTAGCATAAAGAAGTTTAAGGTCAAAACCTTGACTCTTGTTTGACACATAGCTGAACCCCCAAGAGCAGAAATAACTTGCTGTGAGTACAGACATGGGCATTGTGTGTTCATCTGTGAGCTGGTTAAGTGGAAGTCTCTTAGGATTTCTATGAGATCTAGAGATAGACCACAATTTCAAAAAGTTGTTGAAGTTCATTTGTAAGTTTGTCAGGTTGGGTCCTAAAATACCTTCTGTCAAGCGAGATAAGAAACCGATAAGGCTCACAAACTTCTGCCAAAAGTCCTCACTAATATGGAAGTTGAACTAATACCACATTATTGTAGCCTGAGTTTTAGGTTCAGAGAGCTGGGAACTGTATAGTAAAGAAAAAAAGGAGAATAAATCAAATAACAGTATTTTAATTTTTCTGGATACTGAAAAGACTCTAGGAAAATTTCCACAACACATAAAAAGGTTTGTTAGCCCAGATACTTCTGTCCATTTCTCTTATCTCCTATTCAGTCTCTTCCTTGGGTATTTCAAAATGTTCTATTTACTAAAATTATTTAGAAGGTCCTGATTTTTAGAATTCACTTCTTTTCCTGCTCTTTGTTTATTTACTTATTGTAAAACACCACTCAATCATTCCAGTGGCGTATGTCAAACACCAATTTTTATGCCTAAACTGGGTATAAAACTTCTGCTTTGGAAAATATCTGGCTCACACATTTTGGGACTTATCTTTGGGATCATTCACTCTATTCTGATTAATAATGTCACACACACTGTATTTAGAGGGCTCTGAACTCAAATTGTCTGCCTAAGGGATGAGCTGATTCACACAGTTTTGCTAATCCCTTTTTATTTATCCATCTATCTCTGCAAGGCTAATTTACTAGAAATGCCTCATCAATATCTGTTCACATACAATGCTCTAAGACAATTTATCCCCTGTTAAATATCTGCTGAAAAATTTAACCCTAGAGGTCAGATAAACACCAGAGAGCTCTCTATTGGCCATTACAGGATCTAAGGTAGCAACTTCTTTCAAGTTGGGATCTCTCTGTTTCTCTATCTTGTGTATGTCTGTGTGTCTGTCTCTCCTGGGAATTTGGAGTTAATATATTGAGTCAGTTTGTTGTGACTACTGTGCTAGACACTTACCTAGAGCTGGACTTTAAGTTGGTCAGGGTTATAAAAGCTATGCTAATAGTAGAATTAAAACTAAAGAGTCTTTTCCAGAAAACATGTCAAGAACAAGGCAGACATGCAGGGAGAAGCACAGACATGATGTGGCCATGGAGGGAAAGATTCAGGATGGCTGCCTGATGACTTTTGAATCATCTGGAGTCCAGGTATCCTGCAAATGCTTTATTTCCTTGAGATTCTCTAATATCTTTTCAATAAAATTCAGTAATTGTGAGCTATAAGTGAGGGTATATTTCTTGCAACCAAATGATTCCTGGCTCATTCTTTGTACCATATTGAGAATCTGAAAACAAATATGTAAACTTTCAGATGGGAAAAGTGACTCACTAAAGAGACAGGGTGACAAGCAAGAAAAACATTGCTTTCTCCACCCCGACTCCTGCTTTGTTATCCTTTTCCTTATAAATTGTAGGGCCCAAGCCCCCTATTAGGAGATATCACAATCAGAAATTTGCTTTTGATGCTCTCAGTCTTTCCTTTTGTCTATTCTCTAACTTATAGAGGTACAATCTTATTTTTTTGGTGTGTAAGGACTCATGCTTTCATCTTTCTCCTTAGTACAATTGATTTCAAAAAATTGCCTTATACATTTATTTACAGGAAGTAAAAATAATTTTAAAGCTACTTTGCCTCTTTCATTATTCATGCATATATGTCAGAGAATTCCCCTTTTAACAGTATTCAGAATGTTAAGTCATCAAATAAATCTTGAATTGGGAAATTTCAGCTGGTAAAGAAACATAACTTGGGGGCAACCTGAACATGTTTGAAATCACACTGCAGAGATGCCTGGCTGTCTCCTCTGTTTCCCTGTTAAGGCTTGCTCTGATTTGAGTATGTCTGTGACAGGGTGCGGAATGTGAATATTTGAGAAGAGACCACCCTGCCTGTTTGGATTAGTGTCTGTATCTATTTTAACAAGTATGGTGCCTGGGAGTTCAGTTATTATGAGTTCAACTCAAGTTTGGGATTCTGCATACATTTCAAGGGTAAAGGGCAAAGTACTTGTAGTCTTTTCTCTATGCCTCTTAAGACTCTTTGAAATATAATATTTTCTCTTAAGTGGACATGTCTTCAGAATGAGCCAGCTAGTTGACAGATAGCTTGCATATGCTTATGGAGAAGTGTATTTGTAACATATGATTATTCAAAAATGCCAGAATTGTTTTTTGAAAATTCAATTTTGCATAATTCTAGTAATTAACTTACTGTCAAACTCTGCATAAATTTGAATTGCTTCAGTCTGTAGTTTCCAAGCTTCTAGAAAGGTTGAATGGAGATCAAACAAAAACTCTCAACCTCACTAATGCCAATGACAATATAAGACCAATTTCAATTTTTTCCATTGCATAATCAATAAAATCATATGAATTTTTAAACAGTTCTGTCAGATCTCTGGACATATTTGGCCTCAGACTTAAGGTAACCCGCAAGGTCACAGAAAAAATGTCTGAGGAATTTTGATTTTCTGTTAAAATCATCCAGACTCAACTTAAACCTGGTGTGCCCAGATTCGTTTATTTTAGGATATCATGTCACAATTTCCTGCTACTGAATAATGATATCAAGGAATTTTTATTAGAATTTTTATTCTAGAAGAGGGTCCACAGTAGAGTTATGGAAACCCAAATTGGGAAATTAGAGATAGGGACTTTATTTCAAGCCAGATCCTTGACTCATGAGGAATCATGCTTTTTATTACTTAATATTTCTATTTGAAAAATAGGACAATATATTAACAGTGCCCAGAACTCCCCAAGGAACTGCAGTGCTGAATGATCTGATAAATGTAGATTTTCGCTCAGGGACATTGCTTTTGTCCCTAATGCTACTGCCTTTGTTCATTCAGCTTTCTATAACACAATACCACAAACTGAGTGGTTTATAAATAACAGAAATCTATTTCTCATAGTTCTGGAGGCTGCAACGTCCAAAATCAAAGGGCTGGTAGATTTTGTTTCTAGTAAGGACCCGTTTTCTTATGGACAGTTGTCTTTTCACTTTGTCTTCACATGGAAGAAAGGTAAGTGATGTCTCTGGGGCCTCTTTTATAAGTACACTAATCCCATTCACAAGAGGATGTTCCTCATGACCTAATCATCTTCTAAAGACACCCCCCACCCCCATCTCTAAATACCCCTGCAGTGGTGATTTTCAGTATGTGAATTTTGGAGGGACACTTATAGCAATTAATGTTAAACTATTTTTTAACATGATGTAATTGATCTATTTGTTTATCCCACTGATCTTTTTGAGTTTCTACTAAATGCCATGTTCTGTGCTTATAAGAAATTCACAGGTGAGTAAGGTACAGTCTAAAGAGTTTACAGTCAAACAATGTCTAATTACAGTGATAGGAATAAGCAAAAGGTGGCTCAGACTGTAAAGCATCTGCCCGCAATGCGTTAGACCTGGGTTTGATCCCTGGGTCAGGAAGATTCCCCGGAGAAGGAAACGGCAACCCACTCCAGTACTCTTGCCTGGAAAATTCCATGGACAGAGGAGCCGTGTAGGCTACAGTCCATAGGGTTGCAAAGAGTCAGACATGACTGAGTGACTTCACTTCACTTCACTTGACTTCACTTCAAGGAGTGGTACCTAACCCGTTTTAGTGGAGGGTTATAGGAGAGGCAAGGAGAAGAAGGAAAGGTGAATTGAGAAGTTGATGATACTTGAGTTGAGTCTCCAAGGATATCCAGATGAGAACCAGACCTAGAAATCAACATGGGCAAAGGAAACCATAAGAAGCTTTGGGTGCACTGGAATGAAGGGTGACACAAGAGTCCTGAGGGATTGCTGAGAATGGAGAGAGAAGCAGAGGCCTGATAATAAAGGATCACTGATGCCATCAAGTCCCATAAAATCCTTAATCCAAATATCTTTCACCAGATTATGGGTAGATCAGCCATTTCTTAATCATCTTTCTAGCACCCAAATGCAATACAGACCTATCACTGAGTAAATGCTTACTGCCTGGGTGGATTCTCTAGCTCTTCTTATTTTGTTGTTGCTATTAAAAAGAGGCATTTTTTTGAGATTCATTTGTTTTTAAAATTTATTTTGATTTTAATTGGATAATTGCTTTGCAATATTGGCTTGATTTCTGCCATACATAAACATGAATTAGCCATAGGTATACATATACATATGTCCCTCTCTTTTCAACCTCCCTCCCACCTCCTACCCCATCCCATCTTTCTAGGTTATTACAGAGCCCCAATGTGAGTTCCCTGAGTCATGCAGCTTTTCCATTGGCTATATATTTTACACATGGTAATATATATGCTTCCATGCTACTCTCTCCATTCATCTCACCCTTACCTTCCTCCCCTCGCCCTTGTCCATAAGTATGTTCTCTATGTCTGCATCTTCTTTGCTGCCCTGCAAGTAGGTTCATCAGTATCATCTTTCTAGATTCCATATACATACATATGAAACTTATTTTTCTAAAACGAGGCATTTTTACTTTTTAGATGATATCACAGGCTTTAGTTAACCTTATAAAATGGATCAAAATTTTTAATATAGAAAATAATGTCAGGCTTTTCCTCACCCATTTTTTCATATCTTATAAAGAGGGGAAAATACATCAGGCAATACAAATCAATTAAAAAAAATGAACGGTCCTCACTTGAGTGAGTCATACCTAGGTGCTAAGCCCTGGGCTACATCTTGGCATGTGCATTATTTAGTACAACAACCTCATCAAGTAGATTCTATTATCCTCACTTTATATATGAGAATGTGAGTGTGAGAACTGTGAAATAATTTGGCCCATGTTCAGATAATAATAAGGACAGAGTCAGGGTTTGAATATTAGTTTTCTGACTTCAAACTCTAGTATACTATAGCATGTCCTGAACCAGGGAACAAATCAATAGGAAAGAGTTTCTATTTAGACAAATTCAAAAAAAGTTTACACACATAAAAAAGGCAGTTTTTTATATTCATTTGGTGATATCTGAGCTAAGATAACTAGATATTATTAGGAAACCTTTGACCAAAATATTAATTAATGCTATGCTTTATATCACTTTAATGGGTCAGGATCTTCTGATTTGGGTTTGCTGAAAAAGAACCCAATATACCACTGCAAAATCTTTTGAAAATGCATCTTGACTAAAGCTGTCTTAAACTGAATTGAGAGGGGGAACCTTGTCTCTTCTGTGGTTCTTGGAAGGTTTTGCTCTCTTTGTGGTTAGATAAGCCCTTGGCATTTTTTTCCTTCAAGGGAGACTGTCTGAATAGCAGTATTCAGGTTGTCAGAACTTTCTCCCTGCCAAGACTGTAAAGTGAGGGCGTATAATGTACAGTTGTTATTGGGCTCAAGTGATTCTAGCAACACACCCAATGTCCTTTCTAAACAAAAATGAATGGAAGAATAAATGGAGGATATCCCATCAAGATAGGAAAGTAATGGTAGCCAGATGAGCTTTGTTGTTGAGAAGAAAAGGCATATAGGGCAATTGTATTGACATCTTATGTTGCTTATAATGTCTATGTTTTCTTTTTGCTAAAAAAATATAAAAACAACTCTAACCTTTTTTCATGGAGCTCAATATATTTCCATTTTTGAGTGATTCTTCCACTAAAATGTTTAAATAAAGAGGTATAAAGAAAGATCAAAATCCAAGTTTTAATCTGCCAGTTAAAATTTTTCTTTCTTTAGTGATTTTTCCATTATGTTAGTTAAAGGGTGCTACATTCCCATTTATCCACCGCTAAGCTTTTCTATCTTTCCAAAAATAATTCTTTTCCTTTTTGTCTTTTTTTGCACTCAGACATTCTCAGTTTTCTTGCGCTGAGAAATAGAGTCCCAAGTTTTGGAGCTGCTTGAAAGATGGATGATATGATGGTTAATTTTTTGTGTCAACTTGATTGAAACATGGGTTGCCCAGATTAAACATTATTTCTGGTTGAAGATGTTTCCAGAAGTGAGATTAACATTTGAATTGGTGGGTCTCCCTCTTGAAGATGGAAGATCATTGAATTTCTTCCTCCATAATTACATGGGCCAATACCTTGTAATAAATCATATATATATATATATATACACTTATATAATTATCCTGTAGGATATATCCTATTAATTCTGTTTATCTGGAGAACTCTGAGTAATACAGAGAACATGCACCTATTTATATTCTTCTCAAGAATATAATCGCTTCTCTTTTTCCCAATATTTGGGTTCATGTTTTCAGTGCACAGGCCTCTACGCTCTTTTTTTTTTTCCCTCCCTTTTATTGTTTTTGTCATACAATGCCATGATATCACCATGGGTTTACATATGCTCCCCTTCCAGAAACCCCTCCCTCCCCCTTCCCTCCTCCCTCCCCCCCGGGGAAATCTCCGATGCACCAGCCCCGAGAATCAATCCTGGGCTGGCGATTGATTAGACATATGATAATTAACATGTTTCAATGCCATTCTCCCATATCATCCCACCCTTTCCCTCATTCACAGAATCCGCTAGTCTATTCTATACATCTGCGTTCCTTTTGCTGTCTCGCATGTTGGGTTCTCGTTACTGTCTTTCTAAATTCCATATATATGTGTTAATATACTGTATTGTTGTTTTTGCTTCTGGCTTACTTCACTCTGGATAATGGGCTCCAGTTCGGTCCATCTGAGTAGAATATACACCGAGGAAACCAGAATTGAAAGAGCCACCTGTACCCCAATGTTCATCGCTGCAATGTTTACAATAGCCAGGACATGGAAGCAACCTAGATGCCCATCAACTGATGAATGGATAAGAAAGCTGTGGTACATATACACAATGGAATATTACTCAGCATTAAAAAAAAATTCATTTGAATCAATTCTACTCAGATAGGCCTCTACACTCTTGACACCTTTAGTATTCCTTCTCCTATCTGTCTTCTTTCCCTTTCAAAAGTTGAGACATGATTAGAAAGTATACCAATTCTATTGCCAGCTCTCTCCTTCTTCCTTTTTCCTTCACTTTCCCTTCTTTCAAAATGTCCCCATTCTGACAATTGTCTGGGACTCTAAATCTTTCTTTCTCCATCAGCATCCTCATCAGAGGCAGCTTAGCTAGTGATCTCACTCTCAAGAGAAGTTCATGTGTAAAATAATTTAAAATACATTATTGATGGCTGATAATATACCAAAATTGCTTAATGCTAAAGGAGTCGTTGACAACCTATCCTAAATGGAGGAGAAGGACCTTCTAAAAAAGCAGCAGCCAAGTAGCAGCACAATCATATTCTCACCATCAGAGATGGCCCCTTCTGTACTATCATTGGTCCAGTCTTGCCATTCAAATACCTCAGTCCTCAGATGATTTATCCTTCTCTCTCCTTTAAGAGTGAAAAGTACTAATCAACATTTTAATGTTGATTACAAGTATTCATCCACATTCTCCATTGGATTTTTGTTCTTTTTCTTTGTTTTAGAACTAGAAAAGAGCAAGTCAACTTTTAGAAAGAATCTATTATCAGATTGCATATATTAATGCCCCATAATTTTTTTTGAACAAACAATGAAACATTTCAATCAAAATATAACCCCTAAAATGGCCATAAAGGAATATGTTGTCCTTACATTAGAGAAAGGATGAGGGATTTAGATTGAAATGTATTTTATCACATAATAGAGATCTTATTTTGGTCCAAGTGGCCCTTGCTCAACAGGTGTGTTTATATTGGCATCTCTTTTTGAAAGTATTTTTTATGAACAACTGACCTCTTACCATAATTTTTTTCTTAACATCTTCTTAAAGAACTATGAGCCTTAATAACATTGCTTATGATACATATAAAGAACATTTTTTCCCTGTAATTTGGTAAGAGTCTTAGTTTATGTTTTTGAAATTATGAGTTTTTGTAAATCTAAGGAAGGTAAAAGCTATACCAGACATTCAGACACTTGCAGTATTTTCTCTCTCTTGAAAAAGGAAAAGCTTTTAAATGTTTGAATGCCTTAAAAATCATGGCACCTTTGATTCACGTTTATTCAACAAACCATTCAGTTTCTATTTTCTCTTTTATTTGGTCCTGGGTATGCCATCGAATACTTTAGAATTTAACAGTGATGGGAATGCAGAATGCTGGGTCAAGTGATTTGGGGGTTACTGATAATAATTTCAGGTGATGCCACCATTTATGTAGGCAATCATTCAGGGCACAAAAACTGAGAAACCAATTTATGCACCAGAACAACAATTTACTATGCACACAATAAGCATCAGAGCTAGGCGAGATACATTGTTGTCTCTAATCTTCATAGCAATCCTGGAGGGTAGGAATTCTTCCTGTAACTTTACAGAGGAGTAACAGAGAGTTAAAGCAACAGGCTTCAAGATACAGAGTTCAGAGGTTTTTGAGCAGAGATTTAAAGCTTAGACTGTTGACTCTCAAACCCATATTTTTGCCATTAAACCTTGAGAAAGATGTGCTCCTGAAAAGATGTTTAATTTTTTTTCCAAAAATGGGATGTGCTTTAATTTTTATATGATACAATTTCTGGAATAAATTTTAAAATAATGGTACCTGAGTGATGTTCTATGATGTTGGAGGAGACTCTTGAGAGTTCCTTGGACAGCAAGGAGATCCAGTCAGTCCATCCTTAAAGAAAATCATTCCTGAATGTTGATTGGAAGGACTGATGCTGAAGGTGAAACTCCAATACTTTGGCCACCTGATGCAAAATAAAACAGACTCATTTGAAACAGACCCCGATGCTGGGAAAGACTGAAGGCAGGAGAAGGGGACAACAGAGGATGAGATGGTTGGATGGCATCACTGACTCAATGGACATGAGTTTGAGTAAACTCCGGGATTTGGTTATGGACAAGGAAGCCTGGTGTACCGCTGTTCATGGGGTTGCAAAGAGTCAGACACAACTGAGCGACTGAACTGAGCTGAATTGAGATGATGTTCCAGAGTCTCAGTGAAACACTATAAGCAACCTGTCAATAAACAGATGAAAGGATAAAAAGTATGATATCAGACAGACAGACACACACACACACACTGGATACTGCTGAGCCATAAAAAAGAATGAAATGGTGCCAGTTTCAGCAATATGGATGGGCTTGGGGCATATTATGCTAAGTTAAATAAGTCAGACGGAGAAAGACAAATAGTGTCTTTCAGTATTTGGTTTTAGGCTGATTGAGTCTGAGTTCTGTTCTCTCACCTTTGGTGACCCATCAAGTCCAAGAACCTTAGAAAACCAGCCCTGCAGCTCTTCTCACAGCCCCAGGCTTGGCACCCATTGAATCAATTTACTGTTTTCCCCATGGATCTCCCTTACTCATCTTCAGGCCACTTATGCATTTAAATAATATAACTAAACTCTTCCCATTAAAAGAAATCACTTATATGTAGAATCTAAAAAATATAACAAACTAGTTAATGTAACAGAAAAAAGTAGCAGACTCACAGGGGGAAAAGGAAGGCAATAGGGGTAGTATGTGGCAAAGGATAAAGAGGTATAAACTATTATGTATAAAATAAGCTATGAGGATATATTGTAAACCAAAGAAAACATAACCAATATTTTACAATAACTATAAATTGAGGATAATCTTTAAAAATTGTGAATCACTAAATTGTACAAATGTAACATATATAAAGTTGTACCTCAACTCTATGTCAAAAAAAATAAAATAAAGTCATGTTTTGGTGAAAAGAGTACTCATATAATATATAAAATTTCAAACATAAAGCATCATATTATACACGTTGTTTTACAACTTGAAATTGTTAGTTTAAAAATTGTTTATGAATGTTGTTCATGTTATTATGAGTAGTCCTATTTTACTCATTTTTTCCTCCAACTTTTATAGCTGTAACAAATTTATTCCTCGAAGTTGTGACAATTATATTCCCATCAGAAGGGTATGCATATTCCCATTTTCCTACAATATTGCTATGGCAGACACTACTAGTTTATTGGATATCCATTTGCCATTTTTTCTTACTAATAGAAACCAGTTTTCTTTCAGTGGTAATATGTCCAACTTCAAAAACTACATTTCCCGGCCTCCTTTGGTAATTAAGAAAGGTAGCTATGTGGTTTAGTTCTGGCCCAGGAGATGTACTCAAAATCTGTTGGATGATTCTAAAATTTTCATTTGTCATATAAGTGCCAACCCTTCCTTGGCTGTTTTCTTGTTTTTGAACTGCTCTGAAGGACAGATGTGATGTTACAGATGGAATAGTAATCTTTAGCCCATGAATTACTAGTATAAGAGTGAAAAAACATGCCATAAGGATGATGTACAGTAACAGAAAGATAAAAGGATGCAGGGCCACTGATGGAGCTGACGTATTGGCTATGAACTGCCCATTTCTGTACTTCTGGTTAATGAAAAATTTAAGCTTTTATTTAGTAAAATCATTTTACAGAAATGGTCATAAAGAAAAATACATTGCTCTGATGATTTTCATTACATTCTTGACAGAATACTGATTTATTTAAAAAGATGATTTTTGCATTTAAACTGGCATTTTTAGATGTTTTGTATTTGAAACTCTCAGAATATCAAATCACTATATTTACTGAAAAAAATGAAGCCTCTTCAGCCCTTTAAACTTTGAACTTTTAATTAAATCAAGACTTTGCACCACTTTCTCAGCTTAATGTGAAGGAAGCTCTACTCCAGATTGTACAACCAAGAAGATAGGGGCTGCCTCTTCCCCCAGCTCATGGTCTATGATTACATTTTCTTTCAGTGAGGTGAAGCTCACAAGCATATCTCATCCTTCTCAGTTCTGTGTAGCAGAAATTCTAGTTAGACAAACCCTGGAGTCTGGGACTCTCTCAACTCCCAATCACAGACTGAGGGATTGCATTCACCCCAGTTTGCTCATAGGGCAGAGACTCCACATTGAGAGAAAAGCCAAGAAGACCAAGGGCTACTGTCCCCACCCAGTACCCTACTCAGAGAGTAGGGATATCCCTTGGAGACAGGCAGACGATTTTATAGGCTCTGCTCAGAAAAAAAAGCAGACTGTAAGCACAGAGAGTTCATAACTCATCCCAACGAAACTGGATTATTTGGAACAAAGTGGGGAAGTTCAAACCTAAAGATTCTCTATTAAAAGGATAAAGGAGATTTTTATGAGCAGTTAAGGGACCACAAGTAGCTCCATGATAGCAACAAGTGAAATGTTAGTTTAGTTAGTAGTCTTCTTTTTTAAAAATGTTGAGGGGAAGAGAAGCTAAGAAGAGCTCTCCTGGGGTACCATCAAATCATAAAGACTGTCTTAAAAGACTACCTTTGAAGAAAGAAAAACAAAACAACAGGTTTTAATTTGTTCAGAATGCAGAATGATTTATGCTCTTAGGCATTTTCCAATAAAAAATCAATCAGCTAACATCTATTAAAATTTAACAGCTGTAGAATAATAACACTAGAGGCAGGCCAATTAGAATTTTTAGTATGAAGATAAGGAAAAGAGACATTTGAAGACATCTCAGCTAAAACCACTGTCATCTCTGGGCAAAATGGGCATCAAGGTGACTGTGCACATGCCCAAGGCTATGCTATCAGAGCAGTGACATTAAAGGACTCACCCGAAAGCAGGAATAGAGTTCACTGAAATATTTCCCAAGGTTACTAAGCAACTAAACAAGTCACAAGTACAGTAAGTCCCAGGTTGGCAGAAGGATCAGTAACCAGAGTTATTACATCAAGTTTAAAAAAAAAAAAAATCACAAGAAATGAAAAGAAACAGGGATGTGTGAACCATACCCAGAGAAAAAACAAGCAACAGAAGCTACATTTGAAAAGGCCCAAATAGTAGATTTAGCAGAGATTTCAAAATAATTGTTATAAATATATTCAAAGAACTAAAAGAAATCATCCTTAAAGAATGAAAGACATGATGACAAAGTCTTATCAGAGAATATCAGCAAAGAGAAATAGAAATTATAAAAAGATAACTAAATGAAATTTAAAATGTGAAAATATAATGATCAATGTGAAGAATGAAAACTCGCTAGAGGGAATCAATGGACTTGAAGACAGATCAATAGAGATTATGTAATCTGAAAACCAGGCAGAAAAAAAAAATGAAAGAAAAATGGATAGAGTCTAGCATGGGTTACCATAAAGTATAATAGAAATAATGGAAATACCTATATGTGGAATAACATTAAATATAATAGAAATACTGGATAACACTTTTAAAAGAAAGAAGCAGAGAAATTTTTCAAAGAGCAATGGCTGAACCCTCCCAAATTTAATGAAAAAATTAAATTGTGTATTCAAGAAGCTTACTGAACTCCACGTGGAATACACACAAAAAGATCCATATCCAAACACACCATAGTCAAAAGGTTGAAAGTCAAAAGCAAAAGGAAAATTGTGAAAGTAACAAGAGAAAAATGACTTGCCAAAGACTTCGGATTACCTAGAGTAAAACCAATAACTGACCTATTCAAAACAAAGGAGGCTGGAAGGCAGTGAATATTCAAAATGGTGGAATAAAATATCGTAAAATGGAGTACTTATGTCTATCAAAAGTATCCTTCAAAAATGAAGGTAGAGTGCCGAGCTGAGCTCCCTGTGCCTTACAGCAGCTTCCCACTAGCAAGCTATTTTACACATGGCAGTGTGTATATATCAATGCTACCCTCTCAATTCATTCCCCGTGTCCATAAGTCCATTCTCTATGCCTGCACCTCCATTCCTGCCCTGCAAATATGTTCATCAGCACCATCTTTCTGGATTCCAGTGGGAGGGAAGGAGGCTCAAGAAGGAGTGGATGTATGTAAGACATATGGCTTATTCTCAATGTTGTCAACTAGAAACTAACCCAACATTGCAAAGCAATTATATTTCTATAAAAACAAATGAAGGCAGAGTAAAATTTTTTTCCATATACACAAAGCTGAGATAACTTTTTATTAGCTAAATTGTCTTATAAGGCATACTAAAGAAAATTCCTCAGGCTGAAGACAAAGTAATCTCAGACAGTAATTCAAATCCACATGAAGAAACATAGAGTGTTTGTAAAGGTAATTATGTAAGTACTTATAAAAGACTATAATTGGGTGTTCTCCTCTTAATTTATTTAAAAAGCAGTTGTATAAATCAATATATATATATATAATTATTTTGCTATGATTGTAACATTCAGAAATAATGAGAGCAAAGCTGTATTGTGGTGATAAAGTGATACCAGATCATAACTCAAATCTACAGGAAGATGAAAACAATAAAAACATGAAATTAAAAGACACTTAGTCCTTGGAAGGAAAGCCATGACAAACCTAGACAGTGCATTAAAAAGCAGAGACATTGTTTTGATAATAAAGATTCATATAGTCAAAGCTATGGTTTTTCTAGTAGTCATGTATAAATGTAAGAGTTGGGCCATAAAACAAGACTCAGTACTTTTAAAAGAATTTCAATAATATAAATTATGTCTCTAACCAAAATGGAATAAAATGAGAAATCAATAATAGAAGAAAATTTGGAAAATTTACAGTCATGTTGAAGTTAAACAACAGATTCTTGAATAACCAATGGATAAAAGAAATCACGAAAGAAATTAGAAAATACTATGAAATTAATGAAAATGAAAGCATAACATAGCAAGCATGGGATACAGCTAAAACAGTGCTTACAGGTAAATTTATAATTCTTAATACTTTTATTTAAAAAAGAAAATCTCATATCAGTTATCAATTTTTCACTTTAAGACATTGGAGAAGAATAGCAAAGTGAAAAAAGACAGTAGAAGGAGGGAAATAATAACTATTAGAGCATAAATTGTTGTTAGGGACTGATGCTAAAGCTGAATCTCCAAATATTTGGCCAACTGATGTGAAGAGCTGACTCATTGGAAAAAATCCTGATGCTGGGAAAGGCAAAAGAAGAAGGCAGAGAGGATAAGATGATTAGATAGCATCACCGACTCAATGGAAATGAACTTGGGAACACTCTGGGAATTAGTGGAGGACAGTGAAGATCAGCAAAATTTACAAATTTTAGGTAAATTTACCAAGCAAGAGAGAGATGACACAAATTACTAAAATAAAGAATGAAAGATTATCACTACTGACCTTTCAGAAATAAAATGAATTATAAGGGAATACTCTAAGGAACCATATGCTAATAAATCAGATAACTTAAATGAACTGAACAAATTTCTAGACACAAACTCTTAAAACTGGTCCAAAAAATAGAAAATGTGAATAAATATAACAAATAAAGAGACTGGATTAATAATTTAAAAAATTCCCACATAGTATGTGAAATGGTACAGACACTGTGGAAAACAGTATTTTTGTTGATGTTTAGTTGTTAAATTTTGCCCATGTCAGTGATGCTATCCACCTGTCTCATCCTCGGCTACCCCCCTCTCTTTCTGCCCCACTGTCTCACAGCATCAGGGTCTTTTCCAATGAGTTGGCTCTTTGCATCAGGTGGCCAAAGTGTTAGAATTTCAGCTTCAGCATCAGTCTTTTCAATGAATATTCAGGGTTGATTTCCTTTGGGATTGGCTGGTTTTATCTGCTTGCAGTCTAAGAGACTCTCAAGAATCTTCTCCAGCACCACAGTTCAAAAGCATCAATTCTTCGGTTTTCAGCTTTCTTTATGGTCCAACTCTCACAGCTATACATGACTACTGGAAAAACTATAGCTTTGACTATATAGACCTTTGCCAGAAAACTGATGTCTCTGCTCTTTAATAGGTTGTCTAGGTTTGTAAACTGGTGCAGACACTATGGAAAAAAATATGGAGGTTCCTTAACAAACGAAAAACAGAGCTACTATATGATTCAACAGTTTCACTCTTTGCTTGTATGTCCAGAAAATCTCAAAGCACTAAAATTGAAAAGACGCAGGTATCCCCATGTTCACAGCAGCACTATTCATAATAGCAAAGACATGGGAATAACCCAAGCGCCCATTGACAGATGATTGGTTTAAGCAGATGTTAGATATATATGGATACAGATACAGACATATATAGATATAATGGAATATTAGTCATACAGAAGAATGAAATTCTGCCATTTGCAGCAATGTGGATGGACCTAGAGAATATTATGCTTAATGAATAAGTTAGATATAAAAAGAGAAGTACTACTTATATGTTGAACCTTAAAAATAATACAAATGAGTGTATACACAAAACAGAAATAGACTCACAGATGTAGAAAGCAAACTTATGGTTATCAAAGGGGAAGGGAAGGGGGAGGGACAAATTACAGGTATGTGACTAACAGGTACAAATAACTATACATACAAATAGATAAGCAACAAGGCTTTATGGTATGGTACAGGAAATTATACCCAACATCTTGTAATAACCTATAAAAAAATATAATCTCAAAAATACTGAATCATTATGCTATACTCTTGAAATTATTATAGTACAATATTGTAAATCAACTATATACTTCAATTGAAAAAAAGAAAAGAAAAGCCAGCCTGGATGGCTTTACTGTTAGGTTCTACCAAACAATTAAAGAAACAATATCAATTCTTCATAAACTTTTCCAAAAAATCAAGGAGGGAATACTTTCTGACTATTCTGTATGGCCAGCACATCCGTGACATACCGGATAAGGGATTTTAATTCAGAATATATCAAGAAATATTACAACTTAATAAAAATATAAATAACACAATTGAAAATGGGCAAAGGATTTACATAGACATTTTCCCAAAGAAGAGATATAAATGTCTTATAAATGCATAAACAGGTGTTGAACACATTAGCCTCCAGGCAAATCAAAACTGGAGTGAAATACCCCTTTACATCCACTATGATGGCTGAAATAAAGTCAGTTAATGAAAAATGATGGCAAGAGTGCTGAGAAGTTGGAACTCTCATACATTGTTGGTAAAAATGTAAAACAGTTCAGTTGCTTTAGAAAATAGTCTGGCACTTTCTCAAAGGTTAAACAGAGTCAACATATGACAGCATTTTTGCTGCTACTTATATCCTAAAAGAAAGGAAAACATATGTCCACACAAAACTTGAACACAAATATTCATAGAAGCATTATTAGTAATAGCCAATTGATAAATTCATTCAGTAGATAAATATAGTTTATCCACACAGTGAAATATTATTTTCCAATAAAAACATACTGAAGCCACAACGTGGATGAAACTTGAAAACATGCTTAGTGAAAAAAGCCATCACAAAGGACCACATATGGTATGAGTCTACTGGTGGAAGTGGGAGGAGGTGGAATTGGAAAATTGACTGCTAATAGTACAAGATTTTAGGGTGACGAGTGATAAAATGTTCTGAAATTGGGATGATGGTTGTGATGAGTTTGCACAACTCTGTGAATATATTGAAAACCATTGAATTATATATTTTAAATGAATTAATTATAAGCTGTGTGAATTACATCTGAATAGAGCTGTTTTAAAAATTCTTAAGAAAGGTAGATGCTAAAAATTACATTTTAAAAAATTACATGGCTTTTTTTGGTGAGTATATATTGATGAAATTTCTTCCTCTCATGACTGTTCTGTAATAGAATAGAAATGACAAAAAACAAGGATCAAAAGAACCACATTTATGCTTCTCAACTGGTGGTTTGCATGAAGAATTGTGAAATACTGAAAGCCTTTTTCTTGTAGATTATTTAGACACAATGGAATGCTTAAGATTGAGAGGACCTTAAAGTGTATCTACTCCCCCCCCACCCACAACACTTTGAAAAAGAGTAGATATGGAAACCATGAGGCCTTGCAAGATAAAAGTGATTTGCCCAAAGCCCTGTGGCCTTGGAACCTCACCTATAACCCAGGGCTTTTTCTTCCTGGTCTGGGAGTTTAGTTCAGATTATGATATGGCTATGATATATGGCATTCAAAGCATTATTTTTTTGTTCTTGGATTCATCCAGAATCAAAATACCTGTGCCTAAGAGGCATCTGGGAAAGATTGATGGCAGAAGGAGAAGAGGATAACAGAGGATGAGATGGCTGGATGGCATCACCAATACAATGGATGTGAACTTGGGCAAACGTTGGGAGATGGTGAGGGAGAGAGAGGCCTGGCATGCTGTACTCCATGGGGCTGCAAAGAGTTGGACATGATCGGGTGACTGAACAACAGCAAGAGGCATATTCTTGTACCCTAACAACAGGATTTAATCTTCACTCCTTTATTTTGTGATGCCAAGTTTTCCAATTTTTCAGTGAAACTACAGCATGCATTCATCCATTTTATTTAAGCAGTGCTGTTAAACCCATACTCTGTACCAATTTCTGGGCTCTGGAATTGCTGATCTCTGTGTAGGACCATAGATACGATACGATAGTGTTTTGAGATGAAAGGAGAGGTAATTGGAGAAAAATATAAATATAATGGCAATATTATACACACAGAAAGCATTTTAATATGAACCATTGGTGACCCTGATAATTAAGCAGTAGAATAAGATAGACAGCTGGTGTAACAACTGTTCCTCCATATAGTATGAGTATTAACAACTCGTTTTAAGGAAAAAGACTTGAAGATTGTTTTACTCAAAATACGAAAAACATTTTTTCTGCCTTTTAGTCAGTTTGCCTTTTTGATGTTGAGTTGTATGAGCTCTTTACATATGTTGAATATTAATAACTTTTCAGTCATATTATTTACAAATATTTTCTTCCATCCAGTAGGTTATCTTTTCATTTTGTCAATAGTTCCATTACTGAGCAAAAAATGGCCAGAAGAACTGTTTTTCCAAAGAGAAAATACATATGGCCAACAGACATATGAAAAAATGCTCAACATTGCTAATCATCAGGGAAATATAAATCAAAACCACCATGAGATATCAACTAACCTGTCAGGATGGCTATCATCAAAAAGATCACAAATAACAAATGTTGGCAAAGAAATGAAGAAAAGGGAACATTTGTACACTGCTGATAAGAATGTAATTTGGTGCGAGCCACTGAGGAAACACTAGGGATGTTCTCAAAAAGACAAAAACTAGAGCTACAATATGACCCAAGATTCTAGACCCTGAGTATATTTCCAAAAAAAGCAAAAACACTAAAATCAAAAAGTATTTTTAATACCTGAACCCCCAATGTCATAGCAGAACTATTTACAATTGCCAAGATATAGAAGCAAACTAAATGCCCAACAGCAGGTGAATGGATAAAGAAGATGTGGAAAACACATACATAAACAATGGAATACTACTCAACTATTAAAAGGAATGAAATTTTGCCACTTGCAACAACATGGATGAACTTGGAAAGTATTATGCTAAGTGAAATAAGTAGGACAGAGAAAGACAAATGTATGATATAACATATATGGAATGTAAAATATGCAACAAGCTAGAATATATAACAAAAAAGAAGCAGACTCATAGATACAAAGTACAAACTAGTGTCTATCAGTAGAGGGGGAAGAGAAATATGGGGAGGAGGGAATGAGAGGTAAAAGGATAAGATTTAAGATAGCTCAAGTATTGTACAACCCAGGGAATAAGGCCAAAATTTTGTAATCACTGTAAATGGAAAATAATCTTTCAAACTTGTATAAAAATTAAAACAAAAACAAAATCCCACAAATTATATAGAGATGGTATAAAGTAATAGCACTGATTGTACAAAAAAAAATATGCTAACCAAAATAAACACTTGCCTTGAAACAAAACTGAATAAACACTTTATCTCAAAAAAAAAAATAGGAAAGATAGGAATTTCTTGTCTTCCTTAGCATGTGAACAAGAAGCTTCTTTCAAATTTGCAAATATACTTTGTTTAATCATTTAAAATTAAAGCAATACTGAAATGAATATAATCACAAGGAAAACTATTACAGGCAGTCAGTTCAGTCGCTCAGTCATGTCTGACTCTCCTTGCTATTCTTTGGAACTCTGCATTCAGATGGATATCTCTTTCCTTTTCTCCTTTGCCTTTTGCTTCTCTTCTTTTCACAGCTATTTGAAAGGCCTCCTTAGACAATCATTTTGCCTTTTTCTGTTTCTTTTTCTTGGGGATGGTCTTGTTCCCTGTTTCCTGTACAATGTCACAAATCTCGACCCATAGTTCATCAGGCACTCTGTCTATCAGATATAACCCCTTGAATTTACTTCTCACTTCCACTGTATAATTGTAAGTGATTTAATTTACGTCATTCCTGAATGGTCTAGTGATTTTCCCTACTTTCTTCAATTAAAGTCTGAAATTCGCAATAAGTAGTTCGTGATCTGAGCCACAGTCAGCTCCTAGTCTTGTTTTTGCTGACTATATAGCACTTCTCCATCTTTGGCTGCAAAGAATATAATCAATCTGATTTTGGTATTGACCATCTGGTGATGCCCATGTGTAGAGTCTTCTCTTGTGTTATTGGAAGAGGGTGTTTGCTATGACCAGCACGTTTTCTTGGCAAAACTCTATTAGCCTTTGCCCTACTTCATTCTGTACTCCAGGGCCAAATTTTCCTATTACTCCAGGTGCTTCTTGACTTCCTACTTTTGCATTACAGTCCACTATGATGAAAAGGATATCTTTTTTGGGTGTTAGTTCTAGAAGGTCTTGTAGGTCTTCATAAAACCGTTCAACTTCAGCTTCTTCAGCTTTACTGGTCAGGGCACACTCTTGGATTACTGTGATACCTGATAGTTTGCCTTGGAAACGAATGGAGATCATTCTGTTGTTTTTGAGATTGCATCCAAGTACTGCATTTGGACTCTTTTGTTGACTATGATGGCTACTCCATTTCTTCTAAGGGTTTCTTGACTGCAGTAGTAGATATAATGGTCATCTGAGTTAAATTCACCCATTCCAGTCCATTTTAGTTTGCTGATTCCCAAAATGTCGACCTTCACTCGCCATCTCCTGTTTGACCACTTCCAATTTGCCTTGATTCATGCACCTACCATTCCAGCTTCCTATGCAGTATTGTTCTCTAAACCATCAAATTTAACTTCCATCAGCAGTCACATCCACAACTGAGCACTGTTTTTGCTTTGGCTCCACCTCTTCATTCTTTTTGGAGTCACAACAAACTTTGAAAAATTCTTCAAAAATTGGGAATACCAGACCACCTGATCTGCCTCTTGAGAAATCTGTATGCATATCAAGAAGCAACAGTTAGAATTGGACATGGAACAACAGACTGGTTACAAATCGGGAAAAAAGTGTGTCAAGGCTGTATATTGTCACCCTGCTTATTTAACTTATATACAGAGTATATCACAAGACAAGCTGGGATGGATGAAGCACAAGCTGGAATCAAGATTGTCAGGAGAAATATCAATAACCTGAGATCTGCAGATGACACTATCCTTATGGCAGAAAGTGAAGAAGAACTAAAGAGGCTCTTGATGAAAGTGAAAGAGGAGAGTGAAAAGTTGGCTTAAAACTCAACATTCTGAAAACTAAGATTATGGCACCTGTTCCCATCACTTCAGGGCAAATAGATGGGAAAACAATGGAAATAGTGAGATACTTTATTTTGGGGGGCTCCAAAATCGGTTCAAACGGTGACTACAGCTATGAACTTAAAAGGTGCATGTTCCTTGGAAGAAAAGTTATGATCAACCTAGAAAGCATATTAAAAAGCAGAGACATTACTTTGCCAACAAAGGTCCATCTCCTCAAAACTATGGTTTTTCCATTAGTCATGTATGGATGTGAGAGTTGGACTATAAAGAAACCTGAGCACTGAAGAATTGATGCTTTGAACTGTGGTGGTGGAGGAGACTCTTGAGCGTCCCTTAAACTGCAAGGAGATCAAACCAGTCCATCCTAAATGAAATCAGTTCTGAATATTCATTGGAAGGACTTGATGCTGAAGCTGAAATTACAATACTTTCACCACCTGATGCAGAAAACTGACTCATTGTAAAAGACCCTGATGCTAGGAAATATTGAGGCCAGGAGGAGAAGGGGATGACAGAGAATGAGATGGTTGGGACTCAATGGACATGAGTTTGAGTAAACTCCAGGAGTTGATGATGGACATGGACAGGGAGGCCTGGTGTGCTGTAGTCCATGGGGTCACAAAGAAATGGACATGACTGAGCAAGTGAACTGAACTGAACTAAGGTTGGTCAAAGCATTTGTTCCAAGGAACCAGCGTCTTTTAATTTCATGGCTGCAGTCATCATCTGTAGTGATTTTGGAGCCCCCAAAGTTAGTTTCTCTCTGTACAATCTACTTCAGATATTTTTGTTTTCAAGTTAGACTAAGATATTTGAGTAAACTTGTATATTTAGTCCTAGAGCTCTGCACTTGTTCATTTACACTGAAAAACTGACCACTGGATTGAAGAATCCAGTCCTATTTCCCTTTTATTGCTCAGCTGGTAAAAACCCTAACATAAGACTTGTTCTACCCAAGCATCATAAATTAGATAGTATGAATCTGTGGTTTGTCATGTAAGAGTGGATTTTTCAATTCACGTAGCCCTTAGGTACTGAATAGGTATGCAGGCTATCTTTTGCCTATCCCCTCCCTGCCCCCTGATATTCACTGAAAAAGAAAAGAGATAAAGAAAACAATGATGTATGAACTGATTGGAAATAACTAGGCTCTGACCAGATAGATAATAATTTAGCTCTCTTGCTAAGTCTGTTGAATAGCTGTTTTCACCTGTCAAAATTCAAACTGATATTGATCTCTTTAAGTTTTGGTGTTTTTTCTCCACTATTTAGTGTGATGTAATATTTTGCCTATTTCCAGTATATTTTCACGAAGAATGATTAGTTGAAATCACAATACAACAACTATGAAAGTATTTTATTTTTTTCAAACAAATTTTTAAGCTCTGTTATTTTAGTACTTGATAGAAGTTTATATGTGTGCTAAGGTGGATATGAAAAATGTATGTATATTAATAATCTAAATTAAGTGTTTTTAATACTAGAGAGGGTAGCCATTCCCTTCTTCATGGGATCTTTCCACCCAGAGATTGAACCCGGCTCTCTCACATTTCAGGCTGATTCTTTACCATCTGAGCACCCAGGGAAGCCCCAAGTATACCAGAGTGGGTTGCCATTCCCTTCTCCAGGGGATCTTCCCAACTTTCCTAGGTAGTGCTAGTGGTAAAGAACCTGTCTTCCCACGCAGGAGATGTAAGAGACTTGGTTTCAATCCATGGGTTGGGACAATCCCCTGGAGTAGGAAATGTCAACCCACTCCAGTATTCTTACCTACAAAATTCCATGGGCAGAGGAGCCTGTCAGGCTAAAATCCACAGAGTCACAGAGTCAGACACAACTGAGCAACTAAACACACACACAAACATTCAGAGTTTAAGCCCAGCTGTGTTATACACATTAGGATAAATATTGCCATTCCTAAGCTATATTATCAATATCAATAATATTTCATGGGGCTCATTAATTCTCTACGCCTTAAAAGCTAAAATAAAAAGCTCCTGGTGAGTCCATCATTCTCCTCTCTTCTGTGCTACTGCAGCATTCTGTGCATACATCTAGCCTAGTGCTTATCCCCAGAGCTTCCATGTTATCCAACATTAGGGAACCATTTATACTATGGCCTTTAGAATAGTTATGTACATTCAAACCCAGTGGGCATCACTTGCAGAGGCTGCAATGCAAGTGTACCCTTAGAGTTGTGGCCCTGTTTATATCTTTAAACCATTAACTTCGCTGTCTGTTTCCCCCACCAAAGAGAAAGATACCTGAGGATGAGAATGATGTGAGGCCCACCTTCGCATCCCTGTCTCCAGCAGGCTTCCTAGCATATTCATAGCATTGAAGAAGTTTTTATTGTGCAAGTGAATAATAAACTGATCCATGGAATAGGAAAGCTGTCACACTGTAAAGTAGTTCAGATGTTCCAATTATCTTTCTTGTTAGACTCAGACTTAGTAGCTTAAAGTGTCATTTTATTTTTGATTTTTTAATTAAAAATGTTTTAAATAATTTCCATTTTTTAATTGAAGTATAGTTGATTTACAATATCATATCAGTTTCAGGTGCGCAGCACAGTGATTTAGTGTTTTATATTTTTATATATATATATTCATTTCCATATTATTTTTCCTTATAGGTTATTATACAATCTTGAGTATAGTTCCCTATGCTGTATGGCAGGTCCTTGTTGGTTATCTATCTTACTATCTATTTATCTAACTGCAGCGTGTCAGGCTTTCCTGTCCATTACCAACTCCTGAGTTTGCTCAAACTCATGTCCATCAAGTTAGTGATGCCATACAACCATCTCATCCACTGTTGCTCCCTTCTCCTCCTTCCCTCAGGCTTTCCCAGCATCAAGATCTTCTCTAACAGTCGGTTCTTTGCATCAGTTGGCTAAAATATTGGAGCTTCAGCTTCAGCATCGCATGTGTTAATCCCAAACTTAGAGTTCATCCCTCTTCCTACTTTTCCCTTTTGGCAACAGTAAGTTGGTTTTCTATGTCAGCGAGTCTATTTCTGTTTTATAAATAAGTTTATTTGTATCATTTTTTTTAGATTTCACATATAAGCAATATCATATGATACAGTTAAAAATTTTTGCACAGCAAAGGGAACCAGAAACAAAACAAAAAGACAACCTACAGAATGTGAGAAAATATTTGCAAATGAAGCAACTAACAAGGGATTAAACTCCAAAATATACAAACAGCTTATATAGCTCAATTAAAAACACACACACAACTAAAGAATAGGTGGAAGAGCTAAAGAGACATTTCTCCAAAGAAGACATCAGACAGCCAAAAGGTTGAAAAGATGCTCAACCACTAATTTTTCAGTTCAGTTCAGTTCAGTTGCTCAGTCGTGTCCAACTCTTTGCAACACCATGGACCACAGCATTCCAGGCCTCCCTATCCATCACCAACTTCCAGAATTTACCCAAACTCATGTCCATCAAGTTGGTGATGCCATCCAATCATCTCATCCTCTGTTGTCCCATTCTCCTCCTGCCCTCAATCTTTCCCAGCTAGAGAAATGAAAATCAAAAGTATAATGAGCTTTGACCTTACACCAGTCAGAATGGCCATCATCAAAGTCTGCAAATAATAAATGATGGAGAGGATATGAAGAAAAAGGAATCCTTCTATACTATTGGTAGAAATTTAAATTGGTACAGCCACTATGGAGAACAATACTGAGGTCCCTTTTAAAACTAAATGTAGAGCTACCATATGATCCTGCAATGCCATTCTTGGACATATATCTGGAGAAAAGCATAATCTGAAAAGATACATTGTTTATTGCAGCACTATTTACAATAGCCAAGACATGGAGGCAACCTAGATATCTATCAACAAAGGAATGGATAAAGAAGATATGGTACGTATGTACAGTGGTATATTACTTAGCCATAGAAAGAATAAAATAATACCATTTGCAACAACATGGAGGTACCTAGAGATTATTATACTTAGCAAGTATACTAGCATACTATCATACAAAGTAAGCCAGACAAGGAACTGTTGTATTATATCATGTGATTTTTGTGACCTAGAAATCCAGACAGGGTTCAGTTGAGTGGTTCTTTTTTTCTACATAGCGTCAACTGAAGCCAGAGAGACCTGATCTGGAGAGTACAAAAGAAGCTCATTCACACATGTGGCTCCTGTACCAAGGTGATGGAAACACTGGAAATTGGTTAGCATTGCTTTCTCTCTCCACGTGGTTGGCTTGGACTTCCTCACAGCAGGTCAGTCTCAGGGTAGTTGGACCTACAGGCAGCTCAGAACTTTAAAAGCAAATGCTACAAAATACCAAAGCAGAAGCTATAAGATTCACATCCATTGCATTTTTTCATCAGCTAAATAGCAAAGGTTGGCTGAGAGTCAACGGAAAGATCGTTAGGTTCTACTTTTCAGTGGGAGGAAAAGCAAATAATTTTTGGCTGTCTGTAACATACCACAGATACTTGGATCCAACCTTTGTTTATCAAGAAAGAGGTTAAGTTGATAAATATAATAATATCAGGAATGTTTATGTTTTTTGTGACTTCTACTAGGATTGACACGTTGTCTATCCAATGTCCCAAATCATCTACATCTGCATCTATCACTGTATGTTCATAGTTTACAGTACAAATAAAGAAAGGAATCTCAGCAATCTTTGAGATCAATTTTACTTTTATAAGTTTTCTTTACAAGTTTCCTAAAAATTAACCTATGAGTTTAAAATGTGTTATGCATTCTATTGAATAATGCTGGAGACAGGTAGCACATTTCATAAATATTTTCATTAAGAGTCAGGAAAAAATGCCAAAGTTAATCCCCCCACTGTCTATACATAGAGATTTTAAGTTGCACTCTTAGAAATATCTGATTTTTACATATTTCCTGTTTAAAAATACTATAGTAATACTTCAAGGAGTCCAGTGTGCCCTCTTGTTGTTACTCTTAGAATGATTCAGATATGACTTTCTGGATAATCTTATCCTGCCCAGCTATCCCTTGAAGTGAAATGAAATCGCTCAGTCGTGTCCAACTCTTTGTGACCCCATGGACTATAGCCTACAAGGCTCCTCTGTGGATGAGATTTTCCAGGCAAGAGTACTGCAGTGGGTTGCTAGTTCCTTCTCTAGGGGACCTTCCCTACCCAGGATTGAACCTGGGTCTCTCATATTGTAGGCAGATGTTCTACCCTCTAAGCCACCAGCAAAGTTATCCCTTAACTCACCATAAAGTGGCTCAATGGCAGTCTTCTACTCAGGGATTTCTACTTGATTTTTTTCTCAGTTTACCTCAACTAACAATGAAATTCAGCTGTTTTTTATGCTACTTGCAAGATGAATACCTTTGAAAGCTCAGCTGAAATAAATAATATTTGTGGAAAACATCAATCCCATTATCAAGAACCTCACAGCTCTCTGCCTTGGTCAAGCCAATCCTGAAATAACACGTCTTAGAATGTATGGTATTGAATATAGCAGAGACAATCTTACAAAATTCTCTGTAGCAAAATCAGAGTGTGGACTATATTAACAGAAAGTTTTCACTCCACATATTGAACAAAAATTTCTCTTAAGTTTTAGCACCAGGATTGGTTGCATGCCCTAAGTGTCTAGGTTTTTTGTTGTTGTTGTTGTTTGTTTGTTTGTTTGTATTGTTGACATTGTGAATCACACAATTGATCAAATTTCTTTTTTCTGTTGGCTGATAGCAAGCTTATAGACAGTGGCCCAACTCTAGCAATCATAAAAGATTTCATAACCTCAGATAATATACACTGATGAAATTCCTTATCCCACTAAACTCTTTTATCCTATTTTTCTTTTGCCCATTTTTTCTTGATTTTAAATACATAGGTTATTCTGCTGTGTTGAAGTGAATCATGAGAAGCTTTAAACCATTTTGAAAATAACGGGTTACAAATTAATAGAAAATTCAAATGAACAGATACTATGCATTTATTGACCTATTTTTTTTTAAACTTACAATGGGAGAGGTGGCTGTTTCTCGATTTGAATTGAAAACCTCTGGTAGAATAGCTTTATTCTTTGGTAAAAAAGAAAAAGAGAGCTAAGCCTGTAGAGGACTCCTGGATACAGATAACTTCTATTATGCAATTATGCAGCCTGAGAGAGTTAGCGAGTTTGGGGAGTAGGCTTCCAATTCTCAGACCCCAATACTTGCTCTGCTACTGCAGAGCTTACAGAGGGAGTATTGGGGATCTGCTGCCTGAGCCCCGGGCAAAGGATTCCTGGCATCCCAGGGACTTTAACATCCCCAGAAACAGTGTTCTAACTTGTAGTTACCCGTGGTTAAAAAAAAATGGTGAACACACACATATTTTAGACACATATAAACTAAGTACAATGTTTGAGCTTATCTGAATATCTAATCATAATTTTGCAACATCATTTTGATCCAAGTTCCAAATTGCCTTGTTAGTAAATTTTCTAATCAAAATTTGTGATCTGGGTACTTCCTTTGCCTAGATTTGTATTTGTACAGTACTAAATGAATTTTTGTGGGAAAAGAAAATGAACACAGGCCACATCTTCATTAAATAAGGTGAAGGATGGATAATTAGTATTACAAAGGATGTTCTTTTCAATAACTTACTCGGTAAAAGAATTTTCCTGCATGGTACTGGTGTTTGTGTTTGCTTACAAACCATAAAATCAAAACCTTTTTTTGTAATTTTCTTTGTACAGTATTCCAAATCAATATCAGTTCAGTTCAGTTGCTCAGTTGTGTCTGACTCCTTGTGACCCCATTGAATGCAGCAAGCCAGGCTTCCCTGTCCATCGCCTACTTCTGAATCTTACTCAAACTCATGTCCATTGAGTCAGTGATACCATACAACCATTCCATTCTCTGTCCTCCCCTTCTCCTGCTTTCAGTATTTCCCAGCATCAGGGTCTTTTCTAGAGAGTCATTTCTTTGCATCAGGTGGTCAAAGTATTAGAATTTCAGCTTCAGCATCAGTACTTCCAATAAATATTCAGGACTGATTTCCTTCAGGATAGACTGGTTGGATCTCCTTGCAGTCCAAGGGACTCTCAAGAATCTCCTCCAACACCACAGTTCAAAAGCATCAATTCTTCTGTGCTCAGCTTTCTTTATAGTCCAACTCTCATATCCACACATGACTACTGGAAAAACCATAGTTTTGACTATATAGACCTTTGTTGGCAAATTAATGTCTCTGCTTTTTAATATGCTGTCTGGGTTGATTGTAACTTTCCTTCTAAGGAGCAAGCGTCTTTTAATTTCATGGTTGTGGTCAACATCTGCAGTGATTTTGGAGCCCCCCCCAAAATAAAGTCTGTCACTGTTTTCATTGTTTCCCCATCTATTTGCCATTAAGTGATGACACTGGTTGCCATGGTCTTAGTTTTCATCATGTTGAGTTTCAAGCCAACTTTTTCACTCTCTTCTTTCACCTTCATCAATAGGCTCTTCAGTTCTTCTTCATTTTCTACCATTAGGGTAGTGTCATCTGCATATCTGAGGTTATTGATATTTCTCCTGGCAATCTTGATTCCAGCTTGTTTAAAAGCAGAGACATTACTTTGCTGACAAAGGTTCGTCTAGTCAAAGCTATGGATTTTCCAGTAGTCATGTATGGATGTGAGAGTTGGACAGTGAAGTAAGCTGTGAGCCAAAGAATTGATGCTTTTGGAACTGTGCTATTGGAGAAGACTCTTGAGAGTCCCTTGGACTGCAAGTAGATCCAACAAGTCCATCCTAAAGGAGATCAGTCCTGGGTGTTCATTGGAAGGACTGATGTTCAAGCTGAAACTCCAATACTTTGGCCATCTGATGTGAAGAATTGACTCATTGGAAATGACCCTGATGCTGGAAAAGATTGAAGGCGGGAGGAGAAGGGGACCACAGAGCATGAGATGACTGGATGGCATCACTGATTCAATGGACATGGGTTTGAGTAGACTTTGGGAGTTGGTGATGGAGAGGGAGGCCTGGCGTGATTCATGGGGTTGCAAAGAGTTGGACACGACTAAGCGACTGAACTGAACTGAATATGCCAAAGTTTTGTAGAGCAAATGCATTCCACTGAATGAGGAATACATTTTGATTTTATTACTTTCAAATAGTTGACCCAACTTCAGATTCATAACAACATTTTGGATAACAATTAATTTATAAGGACAATTTTCAGTTGAATAGCTTTTTTAAAATTAAACTTTTTATTTTAAGATGACTGGAGATTCACTTGTAGTTCTAAAGCACAATACAGAGCTACCTAGTTTCCCTCCTGGCAATATCATGCAAAACTTGAGTGCAATTTTACAACCAGAGGACAGCATTGATACTATCATGATACAGAATGTTCTATCACCACCACATTCCTCCTACTGGCCTTTTATAGCCAGCCCCACTCCCTCCTCCCTGGAAATCACTGTTTAGTCCTCTGTTTCTATAATCTTGCCTCAATAGCTTTTAGGAAATATTGCAATTAGTTTCTTTGACTAGAACCTTTTACATTTACTCTTACCTTCAGATATCTTCCTTTTGAGGATTTTACTATAATTTCATATCTCTTGCAGAAGAAAAAAAGCAAAGAGAGAAGAAATTAAGTAAGCTTTTATGCACTTTCAGATTCGCAAAATGGTTGTATGTGATTGTAGTTTAAATAAAATCCTTAGGAAATCTAAAATATTTATTTCGTGATCATCTTTCATTGTCACAAGTAACTAGTGTTGATGGTATAAAGGGTCCTTGAGTAGGATGAACTTAGAAATACTCAATTAAAAATTACCGCACTCTGATAATTCATTAGTAACTTAAAAAAACTGAAGCATCATACATGACTTAGCAGCAAACTTTAAAAATGCCATGAATAAGAGGGTTCCCTTTTCTCCACATCCTCTCCAGCATTTATTGCTTGTAGACTTTTGGATGGCAGCCATTCTGACTGGTGTAAAGTGGTACCTCATTGTGGTTTTGATTTGCATTTCTCTGATAATGAGTGATGTTGAGCATCTTTTCATGTGTTTGTTAGCCATTTTTATATCTTCCTTGGAGAAATGTCTGTTAAGTTCTTTGGCCCACTTTTTAATTGGGTTGTTTATTTTTCTAGAATGGAGCTGCAGGAGTTGTTTGTA